>JARFJB010002087.1:212500-540000 GCA_036346205.1 Vesta saturnalis
ATACCCATCACTAAATGTACCACTTCAATGGCTAGAGAGATATTTATTTCACAACCAGTGGTATTGAAATGTGTACAGTACATGATCTGAAAAGGAAAACAAATACAAAAATGGCGTACAATGCTTATCTAACATTCACAGCAAGTGGCAGGTTTACACTAACAACATACATGTTTGAATTTATAAAATATGGGCAACGGACGGAAAATATAAAATTTAATGTACATACGAGGGGTCGTTTTTATATTCCCGGACTAGGCAATGTACAATGTTAATGTAATTTTTCACTTTATTGATTTTAAATCACATATGCAATGGTAACGTGTTTGACAATTTACAAAACAGTTGCAGCGTTATTAGTTCTAATATCTGTCAGTTTGTGTTGTAACGTCTCAAAATAGACATATTTGAATATCGAGCTGTTATAAGGTTTCTTACAAAACAAGGAAAATCTCCAAAAGTTATTCGTGAAGAAATGTTGATTGTATACGGGGATAATTACCCTTCCAAGTCGACTATTTGTGAATGGTCAAAATTGTTTAAACATGGCAGAGAATCACTAGATGATGATCCCCGTCCAGGTCGGCCTGTTGACATGATCACTTCGGATGTTATTGAAAAAACCAAGTGTTTGGTATTGGAAGATGCAAGATTAAGGAAGCGACAATTAGCGTCCTTGTTAGAAGTTTCAGAAACCACAGTTTTCAGAATTTTACACGATTAGCTTGGCATGACAAAGGTCAGTCCGAGATGGATTCCACGAATGCTTACGTCTTTTCAAATGCTTACTCGAATGGATAAGTGTGAAGAACTTTTGGCGCTTGTGGGGACGAGCCAAATTTAATTATCAATCGACTTATCACCGGAGATAAAACTTAGGTCCATTATTTTGATCCTGAGTCGAAACAAGAGTCGATGCAGTGGCATATTAGGGTTCCAGTCCTCCCAAAAAGTTTAAATTCGCCCCTTCTGCAGGAAAAATAATGGCAACTGTTTTTTGGGATTGCCAAGGAATTTTAATGATTAATTATCTGAAGAAGGATGGTACAATCACAGAAGAGTATTATGCAAGCTGAATGCATCGCCTCAGATATGTTATTAAAGTGAAAAGACGCGGAAAACTAACGCGAAGTGTCCTGCTGCTTCATAATAATGCATCAGCCCATACGTCAAGACTTTCAAAAAGCCGCTGTTGCTAAATATGGCTTTGTACAAATTGATCATCCACCTTATAGTCCAGATTTAGCCCCCAGTGACTATTTTTTGTTTCCAGATTTCAAAAGAACACTAAGAGGAAGGAAATTTACGTACGATGATAAACTTATAGCGGCCGTTGGAAGCCATTTTGCGAGCAAACCTAAAGAATATTTTTATAATGGGTTAAAGATGTTATTGAAACGATGTAATACTACTATACTGAAAATAAATTTCTGTTGTTGTTCTAATCTACTCTTATCATGCCTAGTCCGAGAATATAAAAACGAGCCCTCGTATGTATAAAAAACTTCAAACATTTGTAGGTAACATTATTAATATAAATAGACAAAAGACAAGTAAAAAAAATACAATTATTGTGTATATGTACGTAGGGACTAAATTCACTGGTGATACATGTCAATTCTGAAGATACTCAATCATTGAATAGTAGAAAGTGCTTATGTTGTTGAAGTGCTTTTTTATTTTTTTTCTTTGCTAGTATATGACGAATGACTGTGGGTAGCTTATTGTATATTTTGAGAGAGTTTCTTATGTATGATCTCTGATATATTGAATTCTTGCTGAAATCTATTCTCAGTACCTAAGTTACTGCTTGTGTTGTGCGTGAGAATATCGGAGTTTTTGAAAAAATATTCTTATGATTAAACACAAACAGCATTCGTACACAAGTACATCATAGAACGTCATAATGTTGTGTAGTAAAAAGTCGTCTGCAACTGTCACGTTTCTTTAAATATAGTCCTTATGGCTCTTTTTTGAATTTTAACAATACCTTTAAGATGTGTATGACCCCAATAAATTAAGCAATAACGAAGTATGGATTGGGTGTATGCATAGTAAATTTTTACTAGTGTGTTCCGGTTGCAAATTGATTTTAATCTACGTAAACAGAATAGCGCTATATTTAATTTATTTTGTACTTCTCTAGTTTGGTCAATCCACTGCAACTGGTGATCAATGATTACACCCATATGTTTTGTTGAAGTAAGAAAATTTATTCTTAAAATTTTGGAGTTCTATTTGCTGTGTACTATTTGGAAAGAAAATAATATTAGATTTATTTACATTAAGAATAAGATTATTTGCAGAAAACCACTTTTTTTAGATTAACTAGCGTTTCTTCTATATTAGATGCCAACTCAGAAACCGAAGTACCAATTACGTTTATACAAATGTCATCAGTGTACATTGTAATTGGATGTGAAATGTTACTTGGAAGGTCGTTCATGAAAATTACAAATAGAAGCTGGCCAAGAATAGAACCCTGCGGTACTCCACGACTAACCTTCAACATATTATCCACGTTCCATTAAACAGGACTGTAAAAGTGCTAAGGAGTTGGTCACAAACCATAATACTCTAATTTATGCAACAACTCACCATCGATTAAGGTCGAATGCTTTGTATTAACAATGAGTTGTTTTTATTTAGGGCATCTAGCATAACATGAAGTGTATTGTGTAAATCAGTACTAATAGACTTATTGCTCATAAATTCATGTTGATTATTGTTAAGTAGTTGGTACATAAATCTAAAGTTACTTTATTATCATTTTTTTATTTTTATGCAGCGGGATACTTTTGCTTTTTTTTAGTTGTCTCGGAAAGTATACAGCTTCAGAACAGGAGTTTACAATGCATGATAATACACCTGAAATAAGGAAAAAGGAAAAGGAAAAGGCCACGTATTTCATTCCCTCCCCAAGGGGGAGGGCGGGCTGCTCGAGCTTTCCGAGCTCATTAGCCACAATCATGGATTCCCAGCATACATACATTACGTATATACTCATGGTGGGATTAAGGATGGGTGTGGCCAGGATAGGATCGGAAGGAACAGAGTTACGGTTCTGAGGGAGAAATACTACCCCAACATTCGCCTAAGCAGCCGCACATGGTGTGCATATACGCAGTGACTATGCCGCTACATGTGTATGAGGAAAACCCCCTGAAAAAACCTCATACAAGGTAGACGGTAACGGGAATCGAACCCATTACCTCCCGAATGCTAAGCAGATCGTGTCACCACTACGCTACCAGCTCAGTCACCTGAAATAATCTTTGAGCACTCTCTTATCAGAGACACTGGGATATCATCGACACCAGTGGATGATGCGTTTTTTAAGTTACTTATTATATTTTCATTTTAATATGAAGTAACGCTGTCAGAAAAATGAATTACAATAATTCATTTTTAATGAACGTTAGTTAGTTAAGAGCTAGGTAAGACGTATGGAATCGTTGAGTTTTTTAAGATTATTGCCGACATAGCAAAAGTTATTGAACCGTTAACAATTATTTCCGGTTCTTTAATCAAGTTTCCTTAAATCAAGATTGGCCGATGGATTTATTTACTTCCTTTTTTACAATTCTCCATGTTGTTCTCGAAATGTTAGATGAACGCGCTGTAGCTTATTACTAGAAAAAAAAGAAAGAAATAAGGTATGGTGTATTGGTTGATTAAAGTTTACTAATTTTATATTATAGAGACATTTGCTGAATTTATTTCTGTCGTCTATTTAATTACTAGAAATCATGTTGAAAATTTTTGGTGCATTTCTTTGCTTCTACACCGTTCTGTTAAACGACTATTTATCAAATATACCTACTGCACCTTACAAACACTATTAAACCATTTACTTCTCATATATAATTGATTTTTTCTACTCCTATATACGCAACACACGAATAACGAAACTTTCTACTATACGTGTAAATTTTCCGTTACGTAATTAACGTTATATATATATATATATATATATATATATATATATATATATATATATATATATATATATATATACTATATTAGTCGAGTTTATCGGCCTATTTCCACAGTTTTTTGCTTTTATAGCGCGACGTTTCACTAGTTCTTTCCACCATTTCTCCCATCCTACCCCTGTTGATAATCCATAATTCGGATGTCTTGTTGCTAAATCTTTAAAATTAGTTTTAAAATTTTTCGTCAGTTGGTTACTATCACAGATTACACCATGCTTAGCTCAATATCAACATAATGACTTTCGAAACGCTATATCGAAAGTTACTAATTTTAGTCTGTGTATATGCATTACTCTATTTTCTGCAAATTGACAAATCAAATTAGCAGTGTACTAAATATTATGTACTTACATTATAGATTGGCCAAATATCAATTATTCTAAATGAAATATTAATGATACAATTTTTGTTATAAATGTTTTCAACTATGCAGTCTGTTTAACAACGGAAAAAATAACAAACGAAAACTACATTACAAAGATAATTGATTACATTGAAAATATTCGTAATAATAATAACTTATTATTAACAGCTGATCATAACAGCTTTTTATTAACAGTTGATAATTGTTGCAACAATACAATGGTGTGTACTAGATATTATCACAGTATAAAATACTGTGGTATTATTTAGTGTTGAGTTTCCTAAAGTATCAGTTGTTTGTGGGTATTTATTTTGATTAATTGGCTAAGTATTTTTGCCGTCCTCTACCTGAAATTTACCAGCAGCTTTTCGTTTCCTCCTTTTATTGTTCTTAATTTTGTTTTGTTCTTTTATTTTTAATAATTACAATAATGTCACGTCACTTAGTAAACAGGAAAGGATCACACTTTTAATGATGAGAGGCTTTGGTGACAGAATTAAAGCCCGTTCACATCCACTTAAGAGACGTAACGTACGTGAAAAGCATAAGTTAAAATTCATTGGGGGGATAATGTCACTTCGTGAAAAACTTATCGCACGTAGCTTAACTTAACGTAGTAAAAAGTTGATGTTGGTGCAACTTTACAGTTCACGTTTCTTATGTAAAAAACTTGTAAAACGACATAGAGCTATATAATTTTCTTTCTTGCATTAATGGAACTGGCAGACATTAATTTGTTACCACGTTTTTTTTTACATAATAGGTTAGCTTTGGTTATAATCATTTATAATAAATTATAAAAATGAGTGTGGACGATGGTAGGTTAATTGACCTAATACAAAGTTATTCATATTTATATGATCGAAAACGATCAGACTTTAAAGATGCAAAAAGTAAAGATTTAGAAATAGGAAAACTATTAGGGTACACGAGTAAGCTTAAATGATAGTATTTTATATGTTTTTACTTTGCTTATTATAGGAGAGGAATGTAAAAGGAGGTGGTTGTACGTAAAGGAGAAGTGCGCCAAAGAAAAAAAAGGCAAATCGAGTGGCAGTGAAGCAGTAAAGCAATGTGATTTGTTCGATTCTTTGAGATGGTTGGACATGCACATTATGAAAAGAAAGTAAGTAAGACTAATTTAAATTGGAAAGCACTGTACATTAATTTAAATACTATAGTCTATAGAACCAAAAGTAATTGCTCGAAAGAAACCACCTCTCAAGAAACAATAGAAATTGTTCGAGGATTTCTCTATTAATGATGAAGCAGAGGAAGAACAATCAATTGGAAGCTGTAGTCCAGTATTTTTAAATGAAATACTTGCTTCGCCTTAATCCTCCTCTCGTCCTTCCACACCATCAACATCACAATCAAAAAAAAGAAAAGTGAATCATCTGGGCAATGGAAGTTTAGAAATTTTAGATTCCTTACAAAATATGGGAAATACTGTTACAAATATGGCAAGAATGGTTTTCAACGCTAAAAAAGTTGAAGACGAAGATGACCATTTTTCTAATTTAGTGAATAGTTTTTTTAAAAGGAATAAAGCACTCACAAAAGAAAAACCAATTTAAAAAAATGGTATTTAATCACAGATTATACAGATAGTGATGAATAAAAAGGAATTTTATTAACAAAATTACACATTTTTATGTTTTAAGAAAATTATACTGCCAAGATAAGCATCCTTCAGGTGATAGAAAATATTTGGTAATCTCATTACGGAAAGTGAAAAGTTGTTTTTTTGCATTATTACTACCAATTCTATTCAAATTCCTGAAAAGTTGTTTGTCAAATATTTGTTGTTGCCATTCTCCTAATTGAATTGTTCCATTAATATCGATATCCACACAATTTGGTGGGCAGTATTTAGGCGCTAGATAGCTTCTTAAAAACTTGATGACATAGTGTTTCCCAAATTGCAGTGCAAGTTTCTCTTAAAACATTACACACAGTTGATTTACCAACTCTAAACGGAAATGCTAATGTTTGTTGAGATGCCCCAGTTACCAGGAACCTAGAAATGCAATAAATAATTTTTTTAAACAGACAAAAATATACCTTAACGTAATTGCTAATCATTGGCCTGGACTCGGTGTCTGTCGGTTACTTTTCTTTGTTATCCTTGGCCCAATTATTGTAACTAAATCATCAAACTGTTTTACTTTCATTCTTGTGTAATGAAAAAACATTTCAGTGTCATGCAGTCACATTTCATGAATTAAATTCTCGTAGTTGCCTTGCTGTACTCTGTAACTGTAGATTGGTCTAACCCAACACCTATTATACAGATATAAGTGCCTGTATTTGGTTGAAACATTAAATACCTTCTAGGTCGCGGGGGTTTCCGTTGATTTAGATAATTTTTATATAATTGTGCAGTAATACTACACACAAGATCCAAATACTGTGCTGAAAACATCACCACAATTTCATCTTCGCTTAAATTTTCCATAATGTATATTATTAAAATTATGGTAACAAAAATGGGGTTATGTAGTTATGTTTAAGGTTGAGAAACAAATCAAAGCGCATGCTCACTCATTACGTTTTCCAGTTTCTTAAGTGGATTAAAACAGATAAATTAACAGACGTAATTCTCTTACGTTAAGTTACGGTTTTTAAGTGTATGTGAACGGGCTTTTAGGTCGTATCAAGAAGTACATGATTTGTTCAATGCGACATTTAACATTCGTGGCCCTGTTTCAAAAAGTACTAGCAGTATAAAACAAAGTAGGCCTAAATCTGCAACAGATGATAACAAATCATTACAAATTCTGCAAACATTCGTTGAGAATCCTCATTGCTCGACTCGAAAATTAGCACAAGAGTATGACATTAGCCAATGTTCAGTATTTGGACATTGAAAGATGCACACTTCAAACCATTCCAAATATATCTGGTGCAAGAACTTAATGAAAATGACTTCGATCGAAGACTTCAGTTCTTCGAAACTATGATGAACAATGTTTGTGCACGTCCTGATTTATTAAACAATATTGTTTTTAGTAATGAGGCGAAGTTCTTAGTGAATGGCAATGTTAATCGCCACAATTGTCGCTATTGGTCTGATGATAATCCACACTGGTATAGCGAAGCTCATTCTCAGTATCTAGTCAAAGGAAATGTCTAAGTATTGTTGGTGGACGCTTGATAGGGCCTATTTTTATTGATGGAAATTTAAACGCACAGCTATACGAAAGGTTGCTTGTGCAGGATATTATTCCAAGAATTCGAGACATTGTTTACCTCAACTTCCATAACATTTGGTATCAACAAGATAGTGCCCCACCTCACTATGGCATTCGGGTACACCAAATTTTAAATGATGTCTTTCCTAGAAGATGGATTGGACGAAGAGGTGCAATAGAATGGCCAGCGTGATCACCCGACTTGACGCAAAATACCAGTGAGATACGAAATAATATTGAAGAAGCAGCACAAACTATCACTGAGGAATCATTAAATAATGCAGTGTCATCATTTTACAACAGGCTGGTACACAGCCAAACGACAGAAGGCGGACATTTTGAGCATCTGTTAATTTGAAATGTACCTAAGTTTTAATAAACAAATTGCTAAATAAATAAGTTTGTTTCAATGTATTTTTGTTCGATAAAATTTTGATCTTACAATTAGTTTGTATCATTACTATTGTTATAAAGCGGACTATACACGAAAAGCAACAGTACTCTGGGTGTACAGTACAACCCATCTTTCCATATATGTTAGTGGTGAATAATTTCGTAGTAACTAGGTTGCAATACTTTATAGCATACCTACATTTGGCCAACAAGATAATAGTGGTGTTATACATTGAACTTACAGACCTATTTTATTATGTTTACTAAAACACTTTCTTTCCTAGTCACTTTTAGCATTTAACAATTCATCAATTTCCAAAAAAAAATTACAAATCTAATTTAGCAGGAAGTGTAACAATTCTTCTTGATCTAATTATTAATTTATGATGAAGACTAGTACGAGTTATATTTGATTCTGTACAACTAATATATCAGACTTAGTTGTTTTCGTACTGATTCTGTATTATTAATCACTTTACGAGTACTATGAATACTATAATCGCTTGATGAGTTGCAGCCAGTAAGTTAGGTGAATTAACACTACTACATATTGAAGATAATTCATGAAGTTACATGTTATGTCTAAATCATTACTTGAGAGAGCTGTGTAAGGTAGCTACACACTTTGTGATGGCCGGTCTATACGTATATCCGTTTTTACATGATCTCCAATCTTAACTAAAGATGTATAGTAAGTCAGAGCTTGAAAGATTTTGCCTTTTGCCAAGACTTTGTTTGAATATTTTTTTCATAGATTTGGTCATTTACAAAATATAATTTATTTTTTCTAACAATGTCTATATCTGATTTACTTGTAAGTATTAACATGTTGAAACATTGGTTTTAGTTCTAAGCTTGACTTTAATATTTTGAGCAGACAGGATTCCAGTTACCCTTGATTATATATAATCAAGGCAGTTACTGTAGATGGCGTCATGGGCGAAGGGCAGGGAGGGGAAACTGCCCCCCCCCCCTGGAAGAGCAAAAATAAATTAAATAATTTTTAAATTTTAATAAACCGAAAATTAAATCTAAAATATACATATTTTTCTGTTCTGCATATTTTTTTTGTTATCTGTTTTATATATTTTGTTTGTTGTTGTGGTCGTTTGGTTGCTATTATGAACATTTTAAAATTAATCAATAAGGTCTAATAAATAAAATTATTCGCGTGTCCTTTGTCACTAAAATATATTTCACCGGCAAAAAACAAAGCTGTTTGAAAAACTGACATAGTGCTAAATATATATTAATAGCGTTTAATGCATTTAATGCATTGGTGCACACCAGAATTGGATAAAAACGAGTGTTCGATTTACTCTCAGGATACGTCAATTTTTAGTGTTCGATTCAACCACTTAACAGTCGGACATTTTTGAGAAAAATGGTAAAAAATTGTCACTTTTTTTTTGTTTTCATTTAACTACATTTTTTAATCCTATTAATTAATTAAGATAAATTTACTCAATAAGTAGTTTTAGTGTGAAATATTTTGAAACATTCAATACACAATCCTACATCAGAATCCGAAATAAATACTCTTATAACGTA
This sequence comes from Vesta saturnalis, assembly GCA_036346205.1. Taxonomy (NCBI): domain Eukaryota; kingdom Metazoa; phylum Arthropoda; class Insecta; order Coleoptera; family Lampyridae; genus Vesta; species Vesta saturnalis. The sequence continues at coordinate 221,998 of JARFJB010002087.1, forward strand.
CGTAAGACCCACCAACAAGTTAAAACAAAAGTTGCCTGAACGAGATCGAGACTGGATCGTCAGTGTACGGAAAAATGTCACGCCGAGTGCAGTTCGTGCAAAACTATCAAGTGGTTTAAACACAACTTGCTCCAAATCCTAACATAGGACAATATTTTTGCAACAACTATTGAGTTGGTGTTAAGTGCTCTTGTCTAGCGACAGTGTCCTATTTAATAGTGTAACGAAACGCCACTGGTTTTCTTCGAGAAAAATCGAGATACAAGTGAGGAATATACGGGAACCGGCGATGCGAATGTTCTGGCAATTTCTAGGCTCAAAAGGGTATATAAAATTGCCTATCCGGCGCGAAGACAGACAGTACAGTACAGTACATAGTGCAGGATACGAAGTTGCATACGGCGAATAGAAAGCGAGGCGCGAGATTTAAAAGCGGAATAGTTAAAAGTGTTGAGAAAGTGAATATTTGTGTTTTGTTAACTTTATTGGTTTTAAATAAAGTTGGTGTGAATAGTTATCAGTGTTAAATTATTGCCTGAGAAACAAGAGGAAAATCCGTAACAATAGTTTTACCACAGAATAAAGAGACAGAAATCACAGAAAAGACAATATGGATATAAGAAATTGGTTACAAAAGGTAAGTTAAATAATTTCAGTAGAAAATTAAATTTTAATTAAAACTTTAGAGTCATTCCATTAGAAATGGTCCAAAATTTGAAAATTGGTTGCTCGACCAGCACCAAATAAAACAAAACTACCATGTAATGATAGCTTATAATGTAGATATGTTATATCCGATGTTAATTTTGTTCAAAATTATTTGTATCGCAACGTTTGGAAAAAATTCAATTGCAGCCCTTTACAAAATTGCCAATTGCTCTTTACTCTTTGCTTGTATCTTTGTGAAACAATTTTTATTAGCTTTGGCAAAAGATTCTGTGCATTATTAATATAATTTTATATATTTTTCATTATTATGATGCCGACTTTTTGCCTTCTAATTATAACAAAATTACAATAATGCACCGATTTTGACAGCTGATATCTCAAATGGGACTAAATATAAAAACTTGAAATTTTCACATATTAAAGATCAAACAGCACTTTATACGTGCTATTAATTTCATTTTGTGTTTTTAATCTAGAGAAAAAATATTAACATCGGATATAGTATATCCACATTATAAGCTATCATTACATGGTAGTTTTGTTTTATACTAATTTTTATACTAGGGACTAAGAACAAGAATGATATTAGGTTATTATTTTAGGTCAAAAATCTCTAAAACGGAAAAAGTTCATGATGACAGTAGTGGAAGTGGAAGCAATGATTGTGATGAAGATGAAAATAAAATGGTCGGAACATCAAAATCGGAATCTATTTTTGAAGGAGGCTCAAGTAGTTCTTCAAATCTACATGAAGCTGTCTCTGGAACTGGGACCTCTAAACAAACTGAAGAACGCGATGGCTACCATGAAAATGACATTGGTCGTTATGTTAGTTGTGCCAATAACTTGCCTTCTGAAAAAAAGAAGGAATTGTTGACAAACCCTTGGGTTCCATCATCCAATTACGATTTTGCTTCTGATGCCATTCACTTGAAAAGAAAATTTAACCATCGCTGGTTAGATCAATATACTCCATGGCTGGTGTACTCAAGTCGTTTGAAAGGTGCTCTATGTTTGTATTGTGTTTTATTTCCGCCAAGAATTGCTACAGTTAAAGGAGTTTTGGGGTCATTTATGGTAAGGCCTTACATGAAGTTTAAGGATATACATGAAGATTGTAGAAAGCACGTTGGCAGCCATTACCACAAATCTTCAACAGCTGCTGCAAAAGCATTTCTTGAAAATGCTCCTGTTGATGTCCAGTTGCAAATAGGGCACCATAAGACGATTGAAGAAAATAAACAAATATTGTCAGCAATTATTTCATGCATAATATTTTGTGGAATTCATGATTTGCCGCTTAGAGGAAAACAAGGAAATGAGGGAGTTTTCTTTGACCTTTTAAATTTGAGGATTGACTCTGGTGATGAGAAGCTAAAGAGCCACTTGGATAAATGTCAAAAAAACGCAGTCTATACCTCACCAACAATTCAAAATGAGATCATACAATTATGCGGTGAAGTTATCAAAGAAAAATAATCGAAGACTGTAAACGGGCAAAAGCTTATGCTATAATGGCTGATGAAACAGCAGATATCGCTGGAAAAGAGCAGCTTTCTATTGGATTAAGGTTCTATGATGAAAGCCAAAAAATAATCAGGGAGGAATTTGTAGGCTACATTGAGTTAAAATGTCAAGATGCTTCTACAATCGTTAGCGCAATTCAAAGTTTTTTAGAAGATAATAATTTTTCCGCCGATAATTGTGTGGGATTCGGACGGGTGTTCCACGATGGCCGGCAAAGAAGGTGGTGTACAGGCCATTCTTAAAAAAGTACGCTAAATCTTTATTTTCCATTGCTCCAGCCACAGACTAAATCTTGTGGTCAATGATACTAGCAAGCTACCAGAAATAAGAAACACAATTGCAACGGTTAAAGACACAATAACCTTCTTTCGTGAATCGCCAGCCCTAGGAAATCGGTTCCAAATCTTTCAAGGCTCTGTGAGACCAGATGGTCGGAAAAATATAAGAGCATAAAAAATTTTCAGAAAGCTTCACTGACATTGTTAAAGCACTAGAACATCTATCTGTCGAAGGCAACAAGAAAATCTGCCTACCAATTGCACTGTGCAGTTACTAAACCAATATTCATCTTAGGTTTAAACATAATTGCAAGATACTCTGCAATTTTGGAACCCGTTGTAAACGTTTTACAAGGTAAAAGTATGGATTTGGTTATGGTGAAGAAACATATTGATGATATTCTAGATGTAATCAAAGAAGATCGACAAGATGTCGAAAATGTTTCTTATGAATTATTTAAAAAAATCACTTGATATCGCAGAGAAAGTAGGGGTTGAGTTGTCAGTACCACGAGTCACTCAAAAGCAAGTACACAGAAGTAATCCACCATCTGAGTCTGCAGTTGAATACTGGAAGCGGTCAATAATCATCCCTATCTTGATTCTTTAACTTCGTCTTTGGATGCTAGATTCTCCAACGAAAATACACCTGCTTTTGCTTTAACTTATCTTCATCCTTCAAGCATGCTCAAAATGGCTTCAAAAGATTTCAAAAATAATGCAGAATCTTTCATGGAATTTTATAAGTTGGGTGATGTCTCTGCAGAATTAGATTTGTGGTACAATATGTGGAAGAAAAAGAATTTAGCAGAAGACAAATTAAAGGACATTGAAGTGGCTGCACTTTTGGAGGAAGCTAATGTTTTTTTCCCTGCAACAGGGCACGCACTGCTGCCGTGGAAAGATCGTTCAGTATCCTGCGAAGGGTAAAAACCTGGCTCAGGAGTACAATGGGTGATGACAGACTCACTGGGTTGTGTTTGATGAGTGTGCATCGAAAATTTTTGAAGGAAAATCAGGACTGCATAGTGAAGAAAGTTTTGGATAAATTTAGTTTAAACCCAAGAAAAATGTTATTAGTTTAATTTAAGTATAATTAAAATCTCAAAGTTTTGTTTTCATTTGCCTTTTCTTTTTATCCTAAAATTTTACATTTTGAACGACCATGAACCATGGTTTGCCCCCCGTTATAAATCCTGGCTACGCCCTTGGATGGCGTTTTGTTGTTTCTTGCTTTCTTTGTCTGTGAAGGGGCTTAGTTGAGACGTATGATCTAGATTAAAATTTGGGTGTGGTGGAACTAGACGTTCTACGTATAAATTATAAGTACAGTGACCTTGAAGTGACTACGACTTTGACTCGTTTCAGCCCATGTGGTAATTTTCAAATTGTGGGACCTTGGAAATGGGGAAATGTCGTTCCAGAACTAGGCAAACTTACCTACTACTGTTACGTAGATTATCTTTTTAAAAATTACACATTTACTTACGGAAAGCACTCCCTAAATTATAAACACCCTGTTTTAACGATGTTAAATCTCTAATGTAGACTTCACTTGAATGTAACGTAAAGCGTTAGTGTGGGCATATCTATTCTATTCCTCATGCCTCAAATCTAAATCTATACCATTGTTATGTATCTAATAAATGTTTAGACTTCTACATATTTTTTTAATATAAAATAAATGAGTATCAATACACACCTAAAATAAGGTGTATGAGTAAGAACTTCCTTTTGTCGACTGCGCAATCTGAACCAAACTGTAATGGAGGTTGTGAATAGACAAGCTAATGGTATGAATATTTACGTCAAAACTGATATTTTCAAACTTCCTTTTGACCTTTGATTATCAGAATTTGTCTTGGCTGTTATTATTATGACTAACAGATATATAAACAATGCCATAACCTAACAGACTGCATAGTTGAAAACAACAAAAAATTGTATTATTCATATCTCGTTTAGAATAGTTGATATTTGGCCAATCTATAATGTAAGTACATAATATTCACCTGCTAACTTGATTTGTCAATTTACAGAAAATAGAGTAATGCGCGTACACAGACTAAAATTAGTAACTTTCGATGTAACTGATACTTTATTAGCGTTTCGAAAGTCATCTGGACAATATTATGCTGATATTGCAGCTAAGCATGGTGTAATCTGTGATAGTAACCAACTGACGACAAATTTTAAAACTAATTTTAAAGATTTAGCAACAAGACATCCGAATTATGGATTATCAACAGGGTTAGGATGGGAGAAATGGTGGAAAGAACTAGTGAAAAGAACCCTTTTAGACTTCAATTCAACAATTGATATAAAAAAATTAGACTCTATTTCTTACGATTTAATAAATTCATATCAGACATTTTCATGTTGGAAGCACTGTAATGGAGCTTTAGATTTACTATCATACTTAAAGCATAAAGGTTTTACTTTAGGTGTTATATCTAACTTTGATCCACGTTTAGATACTACTTTAGAAAATGCTCGTATTAGACATTATTTTAAGTTTGTGGTTACATCATATGAAGCAGGTGTTGAAAAACCTAGTCCTAACATTTTTAAATTAGCTATGAAAATTTCTAATATAGATGCTTTGAAACCTGAGGAATGTCTTCATGTAGGAGATTCTCATGTTTTAGACTATGAAGGTGCTAAGAGTGCTGGATGGAATGCTGTTCTTATCAATAAAAACAATAATGAAGAATTTAAAATTAAGTATACATTTTCATCTTTATTTGACTTTCATCAATATGTTGTAAATGTAAATAACGAAAAATTAATTGTAGAAACAAAAACCTAAAATCGTGGTTATGTGTTGTAGTGCATGCGTAACTAACCTATTACATAATTGTTTAAGAAATGTAGTAGTTTGTATTTTGCATAATCTAATTTTTATACCTTTATTGGTTTTTCAAACACTAAATATAAGTTATTTGTATTGCATAATTTTAATATATTGATAGTTCTGAACTGTCACTACTATGTAGTTATTAATATATATGATTGATTTAAATTATTTTGTTAGCATTTGTAGGAAATTAAATTATGCCCATTAAGAATGAGAATAATTCAGAACTGTTGCTACTTGTCTGTGCTTATAAGGTTTGCTGTTATTATGAATAGTTCCTGTAAATTTAAAAAGCTATGCTTAAAAGTTTAACTTTTCTTACCTTCAAACTATACTTATCCAAATTTAAGAAAAGATAGTACATAAGTTATATCACAATGATGTGTGAGACTCATGTTCCATTGTATATTACTTTGAGATCATGCATTCTTTAACAATGGGTCGGTATGATCGTACCAACACATATCCATGGCTAATTACAAAGCATCCAATTGTCCATAGATGTTTAAAATTTCATGAATTTTGTGTATAGTCATAGAATCATAGTTCACACAGGTCATAAACCATTGGTTCTTTTATTAAATAAACCTTTATACGGGGTGTCTCTAAAAGGTGCGGAAAAATGATACCCCAAATCCCTGAGACCAAAAGTGGTCGATTTTGGAGATTCAGAGTGTCAAAAGTTCAATTTGGATTTAGTTTTTCATAAATAATTTTTGTAATAATTGGTGTATTGTCACAATATTCGGCTAGGTGTGGTGGACAATCAAAATCCTCATTTTCAATGTAAAATTTAGAGGATGCCACCTGTAGTACTTTGCATACAGTTAAAATAAAATACCTTTTTGGAGCCACAATGGATTTTACATTTAAATAATAATTCTTATTCTCCAACGTCTTTCAACTATTAAAAAATGTATACCTGGTAAGAGTTGATTTGAGCAACCGTTTCTGAGATATCTGGATTTAAAAATTCATTTCGTGTATGCCTACAATTCAACACAATATGAAGAGAAGGCGTTTTAATAAAATAACTCACTAAAAAGTGCTGTCAAATCGAATCTAAAAACTTGTAATACTTACAAATTCAACCATTCATTTTGATCATAATAGCATAAATTACAGCCTATCTTTTGATAGGTGAAGTTCGTAAAAGGCCTCTCATTGTGAACTGTGTTCTTTTGTTGATTCTCTTGATAAATTGTTGCTTTTTTGTTGGTGTTTGTTTTAAATTGCGAGTAGTACTGGAATATCGTGAAAGAGAATTAGCAAGTGCTGGTGAATTATGAAACAACTTGCAAATTTATTTTCGTCATGGCCATACAGTAGGTATACCAACGAAGAAATCATTGATGTGTTATAGGTTTTTGGATATTGCCAAGGAAATCGTTTAGAATCTTGCAGGGTGTACCATTTTCAATATCAGGGGATCGAACAGGCTAATTTGCGGCTGCATCATTACCTCTACCTATCCATCTATATGGATACTGTTCATTCAAATAATTACGTACGTTGTGGTAAAATGACATGACCAATTATGAAAGTGTCAATGATTCCTGCCCACACATTGACCTTAAACTCATGCTGATAATGGGTAACTTTAGTCACTTGAGGATTTTCTTCAGCATAGACATGTTCATTATGCAAGTTAGTTATGCCACTCTTCGTGAAAGTGGCTTCATCTGTGAATAAAATTCTTCGCGTAAAGTTCTATCTTGATTTCTTTGTTCTTGGATAAACCGGCATAAACCTAGGCGTGCTTCAAAATCATGGGGTAAAAGATCTTGTACCCGTTGAACCTGATATGGATGCGATAGTTCTCTGGTTACCCTATTAACAGTATCTTTGCTTAACCCTAGCTGTAAGCCCAATCTTCTGCTGCTGAGTTTTGGATTTCCTTCAATCCGATTTAGAATATCTTCCTCAGCCTCTGGAGTTCTTAGTCTTACCGTACGTGCACGACCATAATTAATAGAAACAGGCGCAAAGTTACCCGTTTCACGAAGACGTCTTTCAACTGCCGCGAAGGTTTTATGGTTTGGTAATCCTCGATTGGGAAATCTTTCATTGTATACCCTGCAAGATTCTAAACCATTTCCTTGGCAACAGCCAAAAACTAATAACATATCGATCATTTCTTCGTTAGTATACCTACTGTACGGCCATGACGAAAATAAATTTGCAAATTGTTTGATAATTCACCGGCACTTGCTAATTCTCTTTCACGATATTCCAGTACTACTCGCAATTTAAAACATGAACACCAACAAGAAAGCAACAATTTATCAAGAGAATCAACAAAAGAACGTAGTTGACAATGAGAAGCCTTTCACGAACTTCACCTATCAAGAGATAGGCCGTAATTCATGCTATTATGATCAAAATGTATGGTTGAATTGGTAAGTATTACAATTTTTTAGATTCGATTTGGCAGCACTTTTTAGTGACAGTTATTTTATTAAAACGCCTTCTCTTCATATTGTGTTGAATTGTAGACATACACGAAATGAATTTTTTAAATCCAAATATCTCAGAACCGATTGCTCAAATTTTAAATGTATGCAAAGTACCGCAGGTGGCACCCCCTAAATTTTACATTGAAAATTAGAGCAGATTTTAATTTTCCACCCTGCGAAACCCCCATACACCAATTATTACAAAAATTATTTATGAAAAACTAAATCCAAATTGAACTTTTGACACGCTTGTATCTCCGAAATCAACCACTTTTGGACTGAGGTAAGTCGAGTTAGATCGTCATATTTTAGCCTCAGGAATTTGTGGTAGCATTTTTTCCGCGCCTGTTAGAGACACCCTGTATAAGATACCTTAGAAACTTCAAAGATTAATGCTAAAAATTTAATATTACGATCTTAATGTCATATATAATAAGACAGGTAAGGAGATGTATATATCAGATACACTGCCTAAATCTGCTTTATCAAAGTTTGTTACTAATGTTGAAGATGATTTCACATTATGGGTTTATCTAATTATGTCTTATTTAGAAGTTTCGCCAAAAATACTGCAAATGATATGTGTATACCTAACTGTATCTTTAATAGAATTTTATGTCATGATAAATGATTGTCTCAAAATCTCTTTGGTCGAAAATGTTAGATATTCAGACTGGACATTGTGGAGTCAAGAAATATCTTGAATATGCAAAAAAAAAATGCATTTTTCTGGCCCAACATGTCTGTCAATATTAAAATTTAGTGGAGCGTTGCCCCACTTATTTAGAGTATAGTAACAATAATTCGAAGCAACCTTTATTATCACATGAAATCAAATTAATTCCATGGAACAAGATAGGCATTGATTACTTTTCCAAATACATAGAACTATCTATACTAAAATTTGGTATAGCTGCAAATTTCGTAATTTCAGCACAAATATATTTTCAATCATGGAATACCTGTTACAGTAATATTTGATAACAGTCCACCATTGAATTCTCAATTTCATAATTTTGTTAATAGTTATGGTATTGATCATGTTATAAGCTTGCATTCTTCACAGTCTAAAGTTCAAATTGACCGAGCCATAAGTAGGCTTAAAAAATCACTTAATAAAACTGAAAGCAAATGAAGATCCTTATTTAACTTTGCTCCAGTATAGAAATGATAGTAGTACAGCTAATAATAATATTTTTCAAAATCGTTTAAGATATTGAAATAATCTTGAAAAATATTATTACTATTTCCGAAGATAATTAAGTGTTATCAAAACGTATAGACTTGTATAATTTAAATACACCATACAAAATCCCAACAAAGATAAGTATTTTAAATTCTATTTTAGTCCCAGTTTTAGATAGAACTGTAAAATCACCAATAAGGTTTTTTTTACTAATAGTACTCCTGAACAGGCTAAGATTTGCCTAATGTGAAGCACTCAGGAACACTGGGAGGGGGTTAGGGATATTGTTAGGCTGCCGAGATATGTTTATGAATGGCTACCTTCAATTTGCTTAAATCAAAGTTTGGGGAAAACAGGAACTAGGTAGTGCATTCCACAATTTAGTCGCCATGTTGAAAAATGTAGATTGCGCCTTTAGTGTGACAAGATGGAATTTTAAGTGCGTAATTATGGTGTGAATGGGCAAACCGAATATTCCTAGCGAAGGTATTGAGCAGAGTATTTAGAAGGCACAGTTGCCATTGTAATAGCGATAGAACAAGGAAAGAATTGAAAGAATTCTATGCTCAAGAGACTAGTTCAGAAGTTAGAGACGGGTCATTTATAAGTCTTACAGCTTTTTTTGAGCGGTTTACCATATCACGGGCGTACTGGGGAGCACTCGCCCAGAGCTGAGAATTTTATTCTAGATGAGATCGAATTTGAGCCTTATACAGTAAAAGGAGTTGTTGCGATGTGAAGTACTGTTTAGATCTGTATAGAAAGCCCAGTTTGCGGGCAGCTATTTTGCTAGCTGTCAAAAGGTGGTCAACCCATCAATAAGGTTCGATGATATGTACATCCCTAACATAGAAGTAAAGTTTGAAAACTTGAGATCTAGGCCATTCATATTTACAGCAGGAAATGATCGGTCTTTCTTGGCGGACACAAGGTAACACTGGGTTTTGTCTGGGTGTTGAACACGAGTAGATTATTCCTTCCCCATACAAGGACACATTCTCAGGCACTTTTGATTGAGGTTGCCATTTTCACTTTAACGTCCTGACTAGACTTATTGTTATGGGAAAACTGAGAAGAACTACAATTTAAGTGCTGTCGTCTGCAAAGCAATGGATCGGATTAGTTGTTGAGGAAATGAGGTCACTTATGTATAGCAGGAAAAGTGTGGGAGATATCATTGGTCCTTGGGATACGTCCACGTTAATGGTAGTTTCTTTTGAAAAGAAGCCATTGGCGACAACACATACGTCTTTTATCAGGAAAGCTGGAGATCCAATTGATGAGCGTATCGGGTAAGCCGAACGAGGTGAGCTGGGCAAGTAAGTAGGCACTTGTATCAAACCTGGACAAAAGCCTTTGAAATATATAAATCTAATGTGTTATTCCAAAGTTGGGTGACATATGAAAGAAGATCGCCCGTTGAACTACTCTGTCTAAACCCATACTGGTGATCGTTTAAGAGTTTACTGGACTCCATGGACGGAATTAATTTGTGGTTGATGGCTTTTTCCATGATTTTCGATAGAATGAAAGTGATAGCTATCGGTCGATAGTTTGAGGGATCCATTTTATCGCCCTTTTTAGTAATAGGTTTGGACACTTGCCAACTTCCACGATGCGGCAAACTCTCCAGATCACATGGAGACCGAAAAGAGTTTGGACAATACCGGTACTAGCTCGGGGTAAAATTTTTAAGGACGATAGCTGAAACACCGTCAGGGCCACACGCCTTGTTTGAGTCAAGTTACTTGCTAATTAATTCTAGGAGCTTATGTCGAAGTGAATTAGTTTCATAGCGTATGGGGTAGATATGGGCGACGGCACAATCTTACCAAAATCATTGAGACATGAATTTGATGCAAAGTAATCGACAAAGAGATTGGATTTGTCAGAAGGATCAGCTACTATAGCTCCGTCATGGGAGGAAAGAAAGAGAATTTGAAGAGGATATACCTTGCATTAATTTGCCGAAAACTGACAGACCTCATGCTTTGAATCAAAACACGGCTAATAGATTGGTACAATTCGCTCAAGACAAAATTGGAATCTCTAGTCGAAAGCTGAGTCGCCGTTTTGGGGTCTCATACAAGACCGTCTAGAGAACTTTGGCACGAAATGGTGTAGTTTATAGAAAAAGAAGGGTGTTCTAAATACACCTAGGCACAGCTAGAAAGCCTATATGTTGCAGAGCTTTGAGACGGAGGCATTTTGTGGATAACCGTGTGGTCATAATGGATGATGAGGAATATTTTACGCTGTCAATCTGAAATGAAGGGTAACGATGGGTTTTATACCTCTGATAATGAAAATTATCTAAACGAAGTAAAATTCAAAGCAAAAGCAAAATTTGCTGACGTTTTAGTAAGGTGTGCGATTTCAGTGGCTGATGTTTCAACACGTTACGTTGGTAGAGTTCGAGGATGCTGGCCTCAAAGATGCTTACCGAAACTGCTTAAGTTTATTAATTCCCATCATCAGAACGATAAAACCATATTTTGAACCGATCTCGCTTCGTGCCATTATGCCAGAAGTGACTGGCTGGAGCAGAATAACGTCAATTATGTACCAAGAGAAGATAACTCCCAAATGTTCCTCAAGCTTGACTAATAGAATAATTTTGGTCATTATTGTGTCGGAATGTTTATGAAAACGGTCAAGAGACTCAAAATGAACAGCAGCTGCGGGCAAGAATTTTTAGAAAAAATCGGGAAGTTGACCGAGACATTGTCCAAAGGAAGATGTGTCTAGTATTAACCAAATTGCGTACCATAGTTTCAATGTTGTCAAAAGATGTAATATTAACCATTAATAGTTAAGTTCAAATCAAATTTGGTTATTTTGGTGATTGAGCAGGTTGATTTTTTGTCAACGTTAAATTAAAAGAATGAGTTAGCTTACCCGACTAAGAGTTTTCGTTCACTGCGTTGATTCGTGTTTGAAAAAAGTGTTGGAGATTCTCACAGTACTATCATTATTTACGGTTCACATAAATGAGTAGGCAATAATAGCTTTGTTGACTTTCTTGTTGCTAATTGTTTAATAATAATTTTTCAATTTATACCGCCTGGCAGTGACGACGATTTCTTTTTTATTTATTTGGGATTTTGACGAAAGCTTTTAACGTTGATTAATTATTGAGAGATCTCACTGTTTGTTTTTTTTTGCTATTTTTTAATTAAGATTTTTGGAAATAGAATTTCATTGATAAAATTAATGTAAAGTAAAAGTGAAGCAAATAAAATTGATGATCTTTACAATTGGTCTTGTAGCACGATATCTTGTTCTTATTGCGTGCAAATATTTTGAAGCTTTTACAGAAGGTACCGGCCCAAAAGCCTTTTTGCTGATTTGCCTGGTTAACGCTACAGTAAACAAGTTTTTACTTGTTTTGAACATTGCTGCGTTTATTTGTGTGGTAACTAAGCCGCTATTTTTGATTTTAAACAAACTGGCACCCTGTGATTCACGACTTTCCTGATTTGATAATGTTATTCTGTTAAAAATACACGCAACACAACCCGATACTCACACCCTACCACTGCGCTATCAGCACTAACCTCCTTATCTGTTACACCAAATTCCACTGCCATGTTCACCGGTAACATTCTTTTACCGAGTTTTCCGGGGTACACACTTTCGTGAGGACACCGTGTAACAAAGACCGCAAATAACAATAAGCATTAAAGCATTATTTTTACGTAATAATTTTTCATTATTTACATACAAATGAAGACGCAATAATTAGGTAATCAAAAAGCAAATGTAAATTCGCATTTGAATCTTGTAACACAGAAGATGACAAATTTATTTCAGGTTATGATTGTTAATTATATGATTTATTTCGTCTGATACATGCGAAATTCGTGTTATAATATCCGAAATTCGAAAACTAGGCTTTATCCCCATACGTGTTGAAATTCAAAAATTCGATCCTAGCTTTTTGCAAGATTTCAAATTACATGATTCTAGACACTAGGTCTAGAGGATTCAGATTTGGTCTGGTAGTTGATGGATGAGTCGCCATAAAGCTTTTTATACACGAATTATAGAAAAATGTCCATATACTCTTTTTTGTGCATTATTTATTACTAAAATTTCATTTAGGTAATATTGTTAGTACGTGTTCGAGCGTCGCTACAGCTCTTTTTAATGTGATTTAAGGTGTCCGACGCCCTTGTCTTATAAGCAGCAAAATTTCAAAGTTTCTTATTAAAATTCATTTTATGGATATTCAAACACAACTGAATGTGTAAAACTAAATTTGTTTGACAAAATCATTCATGCTTATTAAATGGTACTTCACAAAACTCATTTAAATAATAAATACTGCTACGCCACTGACTACGGCGAATGACATCATAATAGGTTTGTTTTATGGTTTATTGCAAAGATAATCGAGATAAGAATATGTTTTCAATTTTTATTATTTTATTCCTAAGTTTACAAAAAATTATAATCCATGTGCTGATGCTGCAAAATCTTCAAAAATTTGAATTATTATAATGGTGGGGAACTAGGATCACTTATTGGTTCATAATCCTAATCTGTTTGTATTTTGTTTCGTGTTGGTTGATGCTTTAACCTTGAAAGTGTACAATTAAAAATTTCGCCGGTCTTTTCGTGGGTATTATAGTTAAAGCTTAAAATTCACTTAACACTCTATTAACGTTTTTACCAGAAAATATTTAATTGCTTTAAAAGAACACGTGAAGATCAATGAATTATATAGGGTGATTCATCCCCGTAAAAAATCAATATTATATTAAATGCCTACAAACTCCCTAAATAGAAAGAAATGTTTTTAACTAAAGATACAATAAACATGTTACCAGAACCAGATGATTTTGGTAATCTTTTTCATGAAATGTATAGGATTTTACCTGACAGTCAGCGGTAGGCTTGAAAAAAAATTTTGGTTACATCTAACCTGTCTCAATTTTAGTCGAAAACAAGATTGGAAAAAATCTAAACGTAAATGTGTAAAAATTAAATACCGACAAAAAAGTAAAGTAGAACTGAATGATTATGAATCACAAATGCCTCCTGAATTGGAATTACCGGGAAATGCATCAGCTTTTGCCATGTTTGCTTCAGTACGATTAGCTGTTTTGGAACGTTGGATGCGACAAGCTAGTCAAGAATATTTGCAAAGCAGCTGTAGTAACCCTATTCAAGATCATAGTGAAATAGATACTGACACTGAGGATAATTCTCAAAGCAGCTCAACTTATGTGCCAGTCCGGGTATCGAAAATTGTAGGTCTAGGTTTACGTTCTGTGTTTGAATTGATAAAAGAGAGTAGAAGTACTCATCCAGGATTGTGTACTAAAGCTTTATCTGCGTTATTGGACGTTTTACAAGGACAAACACCAGAGGTTTAAAAGCAGAGCCTTTAGATATGATCGATTCTCTTTTTGAATTACTTCTTGATTTAGCTACTTTACATGGGCCTGAGAGTTCAGTAGCTAACGATGGCACACATTTAACTGCAATTGCTTGTGCTTGTTTATTATCCTTAGTTGTTGTTAGAGGTGATACAGGAAAATATTTATCTGCTACAGCTGCATTACTTATGTGTCCACGAGCTCTTGCAATGCAAAACATTCAGGTAATTATACAAAATATGAGGACAATTCAAAACGATGATTTCCTTATGTGACAATGATTTCAATTCATTTATTGATCTATATATTTTTATTATACTAAATTGCATTTCATTTTACCGAAATTATTTGGAGTATTTGAAAATGATTAAAGTGTGATTCAGTTGGCTGTGCTTGCAGTAAGTATTTAACCATACCGTTCAAAATTGTCATAATTTTACCATACAAAAAGCATGAGCAATGCTTGTTCCGCGACTGTTACTTTTAGTAATTAAATTTTCTTAAAACTTTTATGATATTTATAAATTTTTTCAGTATATTTCCTATAGTAATTATTTTACAAAACTTAAAAATGATGGAACTATTTACATTAAGTTATAATCAGTGTCTGCTCTTTTATTCCATTGCTATACTACAATACATAATTTGTGGTAATGCCAAACTCACTATTGGTATAATTTGTAGTTTTTAATGGAAACATATGATTAATATTGCATTAATAATTAGAACTAGTGGTCTGGGGCTCAACACATTAATTGTGCTTTCTAAAATATATCTCATTTACTGAATTATCTTCAAACAAAAACTTTATTATTAGATTAGAAAAACTTCAATGCTAAAACAAATATGTAGAACAGTAAGAGAGAATGTTAGTAGGGTCAATTGGGTAATCGCAAATGATTTCAACAGTTTTAACTTCAAAACTAAACATCTATAATTAATTCTTTATTTTTCAAACTTTATGAGATTTGGCAGTGGTGATGCTTAGTACTTGACCTGTTAACTTCGAGACAAACCGTCATTTACAACCTAACTTTTCATTTTTTATCGATTACATTTACCCCTACATATTTACATTTACCTGGCTCAATGGGGTAAATGTAAACAGAATTTTCCAGAAATATTAGAATCACATTGGACTCAATCGAAATCTGTACAATTTTATAATTTTATTTAGATGGGTATTTACATTTACCCCGAAATAGATTAAAAAAAATACTTTTTCTATCGTAAAGAACATTCAACAGGCTCAATACGAACAATATAAAAATAATAAAGTATAGCTTTCTAAAAAGTTAACTTAACACTTCTTCATTACAGTTTCACTTTTCAAAAACTGCTACTGTGCCAGGAAAAACACAATTTTTCATGTTCTGTTCAGGTAAAATTGCTTTAATCATTTCAAATGTTATTGTACTAATGTCATTTGGCTTCACTACAACTCTTGAATCCTTGCACCACAACATCTCCATCTTAATCGATGTTTTGTATGCAGCAGACATACTTATAATGGACTTTATTTCCCCCCCTGGTTTTAATTCATTCCAAACTGGTTCACAATGTTCACCTTCGTTTGTTGCTTCAGCAAGGATTGATTCCAACAGATTGTCAAAGAGTCACCTTGGCACAAGCAGATTCGTCAATTAAGTACTTCTTCTTCTTCAATGTTGTGAACAATCTTCCATTTCTTAGTCCCATATGATTATTTCTTAGGTTCATCTTTTTACTTGACCTATTAGTCTTTTTCTGTTCATTTTTAAGTTTTGAGCAGCTTCGAGTTTGTCCAATACTCCTTGATTGGTCAAAATTTCGCCATATTTCTGTGGTTTCAGTCTTGGAATAGAAATAATAGGTTTTTCACCTTTTCAACTCTTGCTTGGTAAATGCAGCGATTGCTACTGTACTCAGCGAAAATGCCAATTATTGTGTTGGAAGTCATTTTAGTGGTGCATGTACTATGTACACTTTTAATGGGTGTTGATTGTGAAGTTAGGTGACACATCTAGTACAACTTCTAATTTGTCTGGATCCCAATTAAGATTAGAAATATCTTTAGAATTTTTAAATAGAAGTTTAAGTATGCGGAGATTTCAGAAGTACCAGATGGATCCGTGATTGATATGTCTGCTCGCAGAGTTGACAAATTAGGTGCTTCGTTTTCTATTATTGATAAATTAGTAGTTTCGTTTTGTGTTTCTTTGAACCTTTTAAGAGAAATTGGATCAAATTCTGACTATGGAAATCATTTGGCATTGATAAGAAAGATCCCATTTGTTTCGAAACCTCTGGCAGTATTAGTAAGTTTCATTCCTTGAGACCACACTTTGCCTAACAATTCAGGAAATAATTTCTTGGTTAAACAGCCTGAGTGTCTGTTTTGAAGTTGCACTCTTGCGAAGTCAATAAATGTTTTCCGATAATGTTTTAATAAGGCCAAATATGCATTTGTGAAGTCAGTCAAGTGGCTGGTAAATTTCACCAAATGCAAATTATTTTTCTAACGCAGCTTTGATTATTCTCACACTAATGTGGCTAGAATGTCCGTCAAAAAACAGCACAGCAGCTTGATAGGGTAGATTATGAGAACTTCGTATATATTGTACATGAGGAATCAAAACTGAGTAAAAACACTCAAAAAATTGTGGTTCCTCCATCCAACCATGGCTGGAACATGTATACCTGAGAGATAAAAAAATACATACTTGGAGTTTACAAAAGGTTTAATATTAATGTTTTATTACTTACCTATTCTTTGAAAATCCTCTCTGATGTCCACCTAGCCTGAACACCTACTCCTTTGAAGATGATCAGTGGTGGAATGGGTGATCCATCTGCAGAAATGCCTACCAATACTTCAGTTTGATCGAGTCATGGCAAAACGCACTCTCATCACAGTTGGATATAAATGCTGGTTGATTCTTAGATGTGTTTTTTTCAAAAGGCTGGGTCACCTCGTTTTAAAAATTGCAGATTGCAAAGGAATCTTGCCCTCACTTTTGTAATAACTCTGGTTTCTTGATAGTTAAGTTTGGGTGCCTCCTCATAAATGAATAGACCCAGTCATCTCCAGCGGTACCGTTGACAAATTGTGTCTTTAAATTATTTACACTCACATATTCGGCCACAACTTGCTTAACGTTTTCTTTATCGCATGGGATGCCCATTCGCGCTCGTGTTTTGATGCAATTTTCTGTCATGTTCGATGTTAACACTAACCGACTGGGTCCTTCTGGAACCTAATTTCTCAATTGCATTTTTTTCTCCCCTTTACTCTATTGAATACTACCGCTTTGGGATACCGTAGGTTATCTTCAACTTGTTGGCAAGTTTTGTTTTTCTTTAAAATATCTTCTACAGCCCTACCCAAGTCTTGAGTGGTATAAGAAGGCGGTGATCTTTTTTTAAAGTAAATCCGTGGCATCTCTGTAATTATTACCAATTCTTACTTACTAATTACCGTTATATTAGTATTTACATTTCCCCCAAATTAACATTTACCCCTACACTTCTATTTTTGGAGTAAACGTAAATAGTTTGTTAGTTATGAATTGCACAATATCCAATTTTTGAGTAAAACTTAAAATATTCTCAGACACACACACGTATACAGGCACGCACGCGCATACACACACACACACACACACACACACACACACACACAATATATATATATATATATATATATATATATATATATATATATATATATATATATATATATATATGTATATAGTGTATGGAGTTGACAAGAGGAGAAAAATGTTTATTATTGATTTTAGGACACAAAGTCATTCTTTATAAAAAATCCTGCTTGTCAAAAAAATGATGCTATCATAACAAAATCTTAGTTCAAATGTGCATGTTGTTGATAAATTAAGAAAATGCATTATTTATTATTTTAGACGTAATGTTTATAAATAAAAGTTATTTCTAATACAAAATAAAGCCTAAATACAAAATTTGAAACGTCAGTTTATAATATTATGTTTTTGATTAAAAATTCATTTTGCAAAAATGACGAATTGCGGCTAAAGGATTCGTTTTAGGTACTATGTGTGATACATAAAGTCGCACTAGAATTGACCAAGGAATCCAAATATACAATAATATACAGAAGGTTCCATTTAAAAATGCAACTTTGATATAAATCGCCCTGTATAAACTGTGCGATTCAAGTGAAAATCTTTTAGGTTTGTAGCCTTACGGATACGCCACCACATCCCGTCAACAAACTTTAGAAATATTCCTTAATATACCCACAATCTTTCAGCCATGCACAATTGGCCGACCCTGTATGTATATATATATATATATATATATATATATATATATATATATATATATATATATATATATAAGTTGAGGAAGTAACAGCCGTTACAATGTCAAGGAAAAAAAATTTTTATTAACTAATTGCTTAGTGTTATCAGGCTTGCGGCTAAGTAGGGTCTTAATACGTTTAAAACTCTTTGATATTTGCCAATATTTCGGAAGCTTTTTTATTTTGTTCCTTTATCAAGGCTTCTACAATGAAACAATGTTAAAACAAGTCAAGTTGCTTACGTTACTTACATCTAAGTTATTCTTTAAAAACTAGCTGGTTATACTTCATAGATAAATTTGCATTTTTATGTTTATTTACCATTAAACTGTCATTGTTAATTGATGATTAACAGAAGCTGGAGTTACATTTAAAATTAGTTAAAACATTTTAATTTTATACCATGACAGAACATGTGCTTGCATTGTTACAATTTTTCTGTCAAGTTTGTTACATTTAATTTTACTTAGGTTAAGTCACTGATATAAATAAATGCGGCAAATTTGAATTCATACAATAACTAATTGTCTTCAACATTAAAATTGAGGATGTAAGAATATACTGCTGACAGTTGTTCAGTATCCGATTTGTGATTCATGGGAATCATGCATCAGATTCTACGTTAAATAAACTCTAGTTAACAGTAATATCAGATAATAATGGTCGTACAGGAGAATATTCGTATTGCATATATTCGACATGCTTCAGAAGGCATAATTTATGCATTTTCGTTGATAATATCCATAGAATTCAATTGTATGTATGGAAAATCCTTACTTAGTAGTATGCTCTGCTACAATCCTAAAAAGGAAAAATAATTTGTATTAGATAAGAAGTGTGTTAGATAGTTTTATAAGGAAAAATAGTGATTACGGTAACGTTACAAAGTATATATTGAAATTATACAAACACAAGTATGCGCATTGAACAATTATTGTGAGAAATACTTACTTTGGGTGGTCTAGATCAAGTTATGTACTGTGAAGTGACAATCATATGTGAAATATATGCAAAATAATGCAGCTCTCTTTGGAGAACATACATTTGGAAAGTACAATATAAAATTTAGTGCAGCCAGACTAGAAATGTATGTCGACTTATGTTTTTACGGGCATAAAAGCCGAATATGACCTTATTTTGTCCCTGAAATATAGATTTAATTAATTATAAGTAAAATTTCGTTATTGGCACAATGTACAAAATGGATTTTTTTGTATAAAATATTGAATGTTATGAAAAATATGGCATGTGGGGTATCTAAATAAAGAGAATTGTGCGTAGATTTTAAAGATAATTTTAGTTTTAAGATAGTAATAGATATAAGAAAGTTATTTGTAAAATTAAAAATTATTAACATGTAGAAATTGGATTATCCAATCGGAGTATTTGTATGGTCATATCACTATAGGAAAGCTAAAATTTAAGAACAATATGAGTGAAGATTGTAAATTTTTCTAATCGCTTTCTGTTAGAATTTCGAAGGTAGAATATGTATCACTCAGAGCTGGCATAAACAATCGAGAATATTTTCATAACCTAAATTTGAACTGCGGTGAATACATGTTCGACTGAAATTTTCTAACCTAATAAATCGTTTCATTTCTTAAAATGGAAAAGTGTACTTAGTGTATAAAATTATTGTTCTACGTTAATATGAATTGTTATAATAATAAATATAAATAAAATTGAACGTGAATTATTTTAATTTCAATAAAATTAAATTAAAACAAACAATTAAATCATTACCAATATTGTAGTCAGGTAAACTTGTTGCATGTAATACTGAAAATAAAACTAAGTGCTCAGATTCTAAATAGAAGCAATTTTGCAAGATTGGTGGCGATTCCAACATTATAAAGAAAATTTGGTACATCACAAATATTAATGGTATGCATCAAGGAGGATTCACAGTAGGCACATATGGTAAACCAGTGCATCCAATTAAAAAAATTCTAGACCATACCATTGTATGAATACTTCAGGCTGCAAAAAGATAAGTAACAATTCTAATGTTAGAGTTTGGTTATGATACATGTGTTTATTATATGTAAAGGATTAATAGCGGAATATTTGCTAAGTATTGATAAAGTAGTACATCAAATAAAAACAAGTACATTATTATATCAATTTTAATTTATGCTTGCCTATTTAAATGATGAATCTTTTTCTTGTGCAATTTATTATTAATCACAAATACAATTATGAACCATATATTTAAAGAGGGCGCTGAATACGTTGAGAAGGATGCAAAATTATATGAACAGGGTTCGTACTGAAATTCGTATAATTCAATGGTAAAATTTGATAAAGGTATTGAAGTTTATGTTATTAAAGATAATTGGTATTTTTATACGAAATTCGTATAGTTCAATGGTAAAATTTGATAAAGGTATTAAAGCTTATGTTATTAAAGATAATTGGTATTTTTATACGGAGTTAACACTTAAAGTAAATCACTATGTATATTTCAGAATTTATTCCATTGAACTCTATCCCCTGAATGAGTGACGCTAGCCGGAGCAAAATTAATTTCTTTTTGACAAATTTATTTATTATTAATAAAAGTAAACTAAATAAATAACTATATATAGTTATATTATTGTTACACACATACAGATATATATATATATATATATATATATATATATATATATATATATATATATATATATATATATATATATATATATATACCGGATTTCGACGACAATCCACTTGTAAAGAGAACTGTGCACAACTGTTTTTCACACTAAACCACACTGTGATATTCATCCGAATGTACTTCAGTGACTACCACAAAACTCACAGGATAGAAGAGAAACTGCAATAGTAAAAATGTAAAGTGGGGAGCAAAACACTTACTCCGTCTAGTTATTGATCCAAAACTAACGTTGAGCGGCGGGAAGTGTGCCTGTTTATTGAGGAATAGGTTGAGTTTTGGAAGATTCTCTGTGTAACCGTTGCACGAGATTATTCATGTTAAAGAGAAAATCTCCACCTCCAGAATGTATCATAAGTCATGTAGGTAAACTAAAAATAGGTCAATTAAAATGTGAAAATGTATTGATAAAATGAAAACATCAAAATGACAATACATGAGTGACAAACTATTTTGGTTAACTATTTGAAATTCATTCCGTATTCTAATTTTCATATCTTCTTTGGTGGTAGGAGATTATTGGTATACTAAGCTTTTAATATAACCCCACAGGAAAAAATCTAATTTTGTCTGATCAGGAATCCGAGCTGGCCATTCTACTGGCCCTCCTCTCTCAATCCATTTATTGGGAAACGTTCTGTCTAGATGTTCTCTAACAATGCGACTATAGTGGGGAGGCGCACCATCCTGCTGAAACCACATCCTTTGACGTATGTCTAACGGCAATTCTTCAAGTAGCGGAGGTAACTCATTTCGAAGAAATTCAAGATACGTTTGACCATTAATGTTTCTTTCAAAAAAATTAGGTCCAATTATATGGTTCCCTACTATCCCGCCCCACACATTCAAAGACCAGCGATACTGATGATCTATTCTTCTAATAGCGTGGGGATTTGTATTGTCATAATAATGGAAATTATGCCTGTTCAATAACCATTTTTGTGAAAGGTTGCTTCGTCGGTCATCAAAATGTGTTTAAAGAAATCATTGTCCTGTCCTAATCGTTCCAGTGCCCACTGGGAGAATTCCAAGCGTCTTTGAAAATCATTTGCATTCAGCTCTTGGACTAGTTGAAAATGGTATGGATGAAATTTATTTTTTCGAATAATCTTGGAAACACTAGTTTGACTAATACCTAAATCAGCACTGTTTCTTGTGCTAACGTTTGGATTTTCCCTACACTGCTTAGTACCACAAATACGTTTTCTTCGTTTATAACCATTTTTTCTCGTTCTTTTCTTTCGTATTGTACATGTCCTGTTCTTTCAAATCTTTCTTTGAGTTTTTCAAATATCCTTGGATCAGGATGCCTGCGCTCAGGAAATCGTTGTTGATAAATTCTGGAAGCAAGAAATGAATTTCTTTCACCTTCGCCCAAAGCGTAGACCATGTCAATACATTCATCTTGTGAAAATATTATTTTTCCCACTAAACTGAGGAACTAGTGAATGACGTTTAAGCCAAACGTCTGGAATTATAAACCGCAGGCCTACTGGATGCCCTTTTTACACTTATTGCCATATTATAAAATTATGATTTTAAAAACTCGAATAAGAAGTAAACCTTTGTCCATTAGTGTTTATTAGACCATATTGTCAACAAGACATTTACGATTCAAAGCAAAAGTCATGATTATTTTATTAATTTTACAACAAATCTTAAATATTTCGAGAACGCGTAACGTTAGGTATATTACATGCTTAATAAAACAGTAAGAGAATTAAAAACAGAACACGATGACATGATAAAATACAGGTTGTTCCATTTAAAAAACAAAAGTTATGGTCATTTCAGATTTGCAAAAATTGACCATATTTTGTAAACACCCAGTATAGTATAATCAGGAAGTATGAAGGTCAAAAGATAGAGGGGTCTTGTTTACCCGTCTGCCAAACCTTGCAGTTCTACTGTTAATATTAAAGTCTTCAGAACAATTTAAGTAAAGGTATAAATTTTCACTTTTTTAAAGAAAAAATGCTCTAACTTGGCAATGCCACAAAATAAATTTATCGTTTTTTAGCATTCAACAAGACAAATAATAATAAAATTAAATAAATATAGGGTTCCATTTAACAAAACATAGATCGGCGCTGTAACATTGTTTTTATTTTTAATAATAAAGCCAGGATCTTCCGACGGCGCACTAATGACTTACCCTGTATATATATATATATATATATATATATATATATATATATATATATAAAAAACTCTTGTTGGTAGAATTTGTCTTCTATCTGGAAATATGTAATTCTAATGCATATTGTCAGAAGTGCCATTATTGTGTTTACCGAGAGTTGCATGCATAACGTTTCATCCTTTTCCAGCTTGTCCCTTATGATAATTAGCGCCTTATCGGTAGGCACATTTGCGAATTGGCTCACAATGTCGAAGCTTAACAGTATTTCTTCGTGGTTTGATTGAAAGTTTCTAATGGTGTCCACGAAGTACTGCGTATTCTTGACCATAGACTCGGTTTTTTCCGATAAGGGTGTGATGATACCTAGCAGATAGTGTGCTAATGGGTGACAAGGTGAATTTCTCGAGCTCACAATTGGTCTCAGAGGAATTCCTTGCTTATGAATCTTTAGTAGGCTGTACAGATGCGGAGGCTTGCTGTAGTGTGGGGTAAGTCTAGTTCTCTGGTAATCGGAGAACTCCCCCTTATGTTTTGCCAGCGTCACGTCTTTTGATTGATGGTGTGGGGTTTTTTGGTATTTGTTTGTACTCGCCCCCGTCTAGTAGTTCTTAGATCTTACTGTTGTAAGTGTCCTTATCTATTACCACAGTTGCGTCTCTTGCGTGGAGAATTTTGATCGTTGGGTCATTCTTAAGGGAAATGATTGCTCTCCTTTCTAGGTTAGAGAGGCTAGGTTTAGTTCGCCTAGATGAATCTAGGACTGATCTAACCTTAGTTCTGTATTTTTCGGCTTTCTCAGGATCTAATTTTATGACGGTTTCTTCGACTGCGGTTATTATATCTACTTTCGGAATATACGTCGGTGTTATCGCATAGTTCAAGCCTTTGTCCAGAACCTTCATTTCGTTCTCATTCAACTGTCGTTTAGAGATGTTTATGACAGTGTTTTTTCGATTGATTTTGGTTGGTTCTTTCTTCTCCTTCTTTAGCTTTTCGAGTTTGTTCTGCTGAATTTCCTTGTGCATTGCCTTGGTCTTCGAATATTTACTTCTGGTAGCCGTATCTATCCTATGAAAGTCTTATTCACTCGATTTCGAATGGTTTCTCTCATCTCTTTGGATTGGTGTTCGAGCTGGTACTTTCTGAAACGGTGATGTCTGATTTGTTCTTTTACTAACGCTTCGCTAGCTCTCTTTCCGATTAGTGATATTTTCCGGCTGTGTATCAGAGTTTTGATGTTGAGCCCGGTGGGTATTACCTTGTTATTACGGACTTTACAAAGGAAAGTTAGGTGGTTGTCCTCTACTGCTAGCTTGTTCATTGATGTTTCAGGTTTTCTGAAAAGTTGTTTAACTTCGGGGCCGTATCGAGTTACTAATTCTTGCGGACGTTGTTCTGATGTTCCTGCGTTCTCACCTTGCTCTCTCCTATGTATCCTCTGCCGCATTCGCATGGTAGGTTGTATACACAATTCTTGGAATTCTGATCTTCATTGTGAGGTTTGGTTTTGGTTAGCATTCCCCTGAGTACCTCAGGCAAAATACGAAGGATATGCAGCAAATACAAGATACGCGCTGCCTGCAAATCGACCAGAACGCTCAGAAGAATACTAACCAAAACCAAACCAGGATAAAGATTTTGAAAGACTTGTTAACATTTCTGAAAGGTCATGTTATTTTCTTTCAAAAAGGTACTCTTATTGTATATCCCTAAATGGTTGCGATTTAGGGGAAAACGCACTTAAAGTGAACTCGGCAGAATGTACATACTTCATTTGCATAAAATTTAATGCTAATTTAATCTACTAGGTATTCGTCATAAAATCGTGATTATGATTTGACTTCTCATAAAATACCTTTGGGGTGTTTTTTACGTTGTTTTGTTTATTGTTAGTTGTTTTGAGTATTTTATTGTTTAAGTATTGGGTTTCTGTTTTAAGAATGCCGCAACATAATTTGTTCTCGAATACTGAAATGAGTGATATGGTGGCAATTTACACTCAACAAAATTTCAACGTGCTGCGTCCAGAAGTTACGGAAATATTTTTCCAAATCGTAGACAACCAGGCAGAAAATGATTTTCAAGATTGCGAGAAACAGATAGTTTTCGTCCTCGCCAGCAGTGTGGACGACATACAGTGCATACCGTCGAACAAGCAGAAGAGGTCTTAGATCTAGTTAAAATTGATTCGTCCATTATCATTTGGCGAACATCTGCAAATACTCACCAACTTTTTGCATCAACAGCAACTGCACCCGTACCATTACACACCAGTTCCAAGTTTATTGCCAGATGATTTTTTGGCAAGACCGAATTTTTCTAACTAGATTTTAAGCCAGTATCGACGTGATCAAGCTTTTATAAAGAATATTTTGTTTACGGATGAGGCAACCTTTACCAGAAGAGGGTTATTTAACAGCAGAAATTGCCATATCTCGTTTCACAAAAACCCAAACTCCAGAAGCGAGCGCCATTTTCAACACTAATGTGAAATAAATATTTGGTTTGGGATAGTGAACAATTCTCTTGTGGGTCCTTTTGAGGTACCAGCTAAACTGAA
The DNA here is from genome assembly GCA_036346205.1 of Vesta saturnalis. NCBI lineage: Eukaryota > Metazoa > Arthropoda > Insecta > Coleoptera > Lampyridae > Vesta > Vesta saturnalis. The sequence goes on from JARFJB010002087.1 coordinate 248,035, forward strand.
TGGCCGCGAGTATCTAAACTTTCTTTAGCATAACTTATTTAACCTGTTGGGGGAAGTTCCTTTAAAAGTTCGTCGTGAGATGTGGTTTCTTCAATACGGCGCCCCTGTCCATTATCCTGTCGCGGTGCAAAATCACTTAAATAATGTGTTCCCGCATCGTTGGATTGGAAGAGGAAGTGAACACCGTTGGCCTCCATGAAGTCCTGATTTAAATCCAATTGATATTTTCTTCTGGAGGTACATGAAAACTTACGTATATTCTGCTGTTTTGATTAATGCAAGAGCTGAACTATATCAATAAATTGTTGCAAATGCAATTAGAAATCTACATCCATCGTTTTTTGCAGTAAGAAGATTTTTTTTAAAGAGATGGCAAAGGTGTATTGGGGCTAATGGCGGACATTTTGAGAATACCATTCATCATAATTAAATACCTGTTCAATGTTTTGTAGTTTTTTGGTTGTTTGTAAATATACAACTGAAATATGTACAGGGTGGTTCATTTTCGATGTTTTCTTATGGGAAGTGCCCTTTCTATTACAGATAGACAAAAAGTAATATGAGACCCTCAATTTTGGTGTTAATTAAGATCCAATAGTGATAATCAAGATATCTCTGACCGTTATTGGGCAATTAGCCAAAATTGAAAAAATGGCGATTTTGAAAAACTTGAATAACTTTTTTATTTCTAAATGTATCGACAAACTGTAAAAACTTTCTTAAGGCACTTTTTAAGTAGAATCCGTTAGTGCATTCACATTTTTAATACTTCCTTAATTTAAAAAGATATGACCTAAAGCTGTATTTTTTTATACGGAACCATAGTTTTTTGTGCTTTTTAAAAATATATAACCCTTCTGTGCTATTTTAATAATTAATTGATTTTTTTAAGTTTTTCTTAATTGGTATATTTATTAAGGATAACGGTTGGCTTAGAAAACCAGATATGAAATTGAATGAAGATATTCTACTCAAAAAAGAAATTTCACTTCCAGTAAAATATTTTAGAGATATTTTGTAATTCAAATAAGTTTAATTGTAATGGTGTTCTTTTGTAATGATAACAAATTATAAAATCTAAAGATTGAATATAAAATTATCAAAAAACCTCAAATGAAAATTGAAATGAAAGGAAAATAAACTATATAACATCACCAGAAATTATGAAAAGTTAACAGCAAATCAATTTTTATACGTATGTAAACATTTAATTCTATAAAGGAACAAAAATATAAACACAACATATCAATATAAAAAACACACTAAAACTACAAATATTTTTCAAACTGTGCGCCCTCTTTTTGGATGCAGACTTCGCGTCGTCTTCTAATTGGATTTATAGAGTTATATATAGATAATGGTGTTCATTGTGTAAAAGCCACACGAACACTTTCTTTTAACTCATTCACAGTATTATTAGTTCTTTTGTATATAATGTTTTTCAAAAAAACCCATAAAAAGAATACTAGAGGTGAAAGATCGAGTGAACGAGCAGGCCACAAAATTGGTGCTGTCGTTCCCATCCAGCTATTAGGAAAACGTAAATTTAAGTAGTCACTAACTACACGGAAATTATGTGCAGGAGCTCCGTCTTGCTGAAATATGACATTGCAATATTGTGCTGAAGGAAGGCTCTCTAGAAATCCCTCCAAATGAATTCGTAGATTATCGAGACATTTCATTGAGTTTAATGTTCCTTCATACATGTGATAGTAAAAACGTCCGTTTTTAATGCAGCATCACACATTTATTCCAAATTTCCCTTGCCTCCTGCGAACAACACTGACATCAGTAAGGTAAATTGTGATTATTAAAAATACCATCACTACTGATATCTGCCTCGTCTGACCATGCAATAGAGTTTGAAAAATTAGATATATTTTGGCACTGACGTATATACCAGTTACAAAACTCAGTACGCCGCCTTCTGTCGTCGATAGTCAAAAAATGTTCTTTCCGAAATCTATAGCAATGGTATTTGTGTTTCTTTAAAATTCGAGGGTCTTTGCTTCGAGACACGCCTAGATTAACCATTTGTCTAGATTAAGTTGATGGCTCTGCTTCGACTTGTCCTAAGACGACCATTGAATTTCGTTTAAAGTAAGTTTTAGCCTGGGATTTTTAAAAGAACCGAATTCAATTAATTTTTTCTGTAACGTAAAATTAATTACGATATTGTTTTGAGCTAGCAAAAATTTTAATTTCTAAACTATACCGTTCAAAAATATTTTTATTTGGCTGCTGCTTTTCAGGAAAATTCCGATGCCACATTCTTATCACCTTCAGATAGAATAAAACACTTTAACATGCAACATTTTTCTGAATTTGCATAATTAGGCATGTTAATAACTAAATTCCAAGATCACTTCGTTGCATACTTCTAATTTTTAATTTATTATTTGACATATAGGTATCATATGTTTTTGCTTAAATAAATCTCAACCTCCTACGCCTACTGTGTAATATAAAACATAAATAAGAAAAACGTAAAAAAATCAATTGATTATTAAAATAGCATAGAAGTGTTATATATTTTTGAAAAGCACAAAAAAAAGGTCATTTAATAATGTCACAGCCAACTATGGTTTCCATATAAAAAATACAACTGTATGTCGTATCTTTTTAAATTAAGGAGGTAATAAAAATGTGAATGCACTAACGGATTCTACTTAAAAAAGTGCCTCAAGAATGTGTTTACAGTTTGTCGATACATTTAGAAATAAAAAAGTTATTCAAGTTTTTGAAAATCGCCATTTTTTCAATTTTGGCTAATTGCGCAATAACGGTCAGACATATCATGATTATGACTATTGGATCTTAATTAACACCAAAATCGAGCACAAGGACCCCATATTACTTTTTGTCTATCTGTAACAGAAAGGGTACTTCCCATAAGAAAACATCGAAAATGAACAACCCCCTATCCATTCTGCAGAGTTCACTTTAAGTGCATTTTGCTCTAAAGCGCAACCATTTAGGGATATACAATAAGAGCACCTTTTTTAAAGAAAATAACATGACCTTTCATAAATGTTAACAAGTCTTTCAAAATCTTTATCCACAAACAAATACAGCGGAAACCAGAAACATGGGTAAGGTGTTGGTGGCGCCCTTTATTGTTTACGTTGAAAGTACATAGATATTCATGTTTGTCTACCTGAAAAACTCCCCTATACCAAGTTTAAACAAGATATCTTGAAAAATGTAACAACTATCGAAAAAATTTTAAATAAAAACTGCATCTTTTAAAGGAACCAGAACTGGACTAAGGTAAGTTGGCCTAAATGGGGTCATTTTAACCCAAGGAAACTACCTCTGAACTGTGGCCCATTCTGTACGGGACACTGTATAAATAGTTAACATATCATGAAATTCAATAACATTGCCAAGAAACATACAAATGTCAAAGATTTCTTTTTTTAATTGTTTGTTGTTTATTAACAAACATACGCCTAGTAACTAATAATATAACAATAAGGAAATTCACATTTCTGTTCCATGCACAAGATGGTCCACCTAGACACATCATTCACAGCATTTGCCAAAAATTCCGCGGATATCTGCACTGTCTTCGCTCCTATAGTGTATTCTAATTCATCGATATCCCCAAAAAAAAAAATCAAGTCAGGTGATATCTAGGATCCTCGGTGGCCATGGATAATCGGAAAAACGTCCTATCCATATGTCATTAAACTTTCGAACTTAAGAAATTTTTCATTTGTGCTGTTCAATGAATTGTCGCACAGTCCAATTGGAACCATAAGTTTTGTCTGACATTTAGGGGAAGTTCATCCAAAAATCAGTCAATTCATTATTTAAAATTTCCAAATATTGGTCAGAGTTCAAGATCCCACGAAAAAAAAAGAACCGAAAAGATAATTGTTCACTATTGCACACAAAACATTTGTACCTACTGGTCGCGACACTTGATGAAGAAATTAGGGTTTTCAGAGGACCACCACCTACAATTTTGCGAACTCACAGTTCCATTGGAAGTAAAGATGGCTTCATCTGTCCAAAGGATCTGTTTGGGAAAATTGACGTTCTCCTATTGAAATAAAGCTGAGAAATGGAATCTTAGATCAATGACACGTTCCTTAAGTGTAGAAATAAATTATGGTTTAAAAGGTCGAAAATTGTTTTTGCTACTAGTAGATACATCGGTTTGGTATGAAATCTTTGACAAGGATGTTATTTTATTTTCTGTAACATCTAACAGCACACTAAAGACTTATCTTCGTTTTCGGATATCCACTTCTTGTGCCCTTTTTTCTGCATTCTACCGAGTCATTTAAATTTTGCTTAAATTTTTAAATTTAACCCTGTAGATTGCCAAATACGTTTATTGGGATGTTTACTCCTACGAGGAGTATTTTCTCCATATACGAGAACTATTTCTATTTTTTCTTGAAGAGAGGCCATTGTTTATTATGTTTTTATAACAAAATGCCGTAATAATGACTGATTTCTGATCAGATTTAATGTTTATTTGTCAAAACCGTCTATGTTGTTTTGCACAGCCTTCTATTTATGATTTTGGCAAAATCATTCTTAGAGCACTTTTTTACGTAGAATCCATCGCGATCACTGTTTTTAAAAAGGGTGTTTGGTTTTTTTATGTGACCCTAAACTACATTTTTTCATTCGGACCTCCCTATATATTTTGGGGTTTTTGAAAAGAGCCTAAAAATTTCTAAATTTTCATGTATCGTTTGCTATATTTATGTTAAATATTATTTGCCATATTGCATTTTATACATTAAAATATTTTCCTTGCAGGCATCTAGGTATCCATGGCTAACAAAAGACGACAGCATGATTTAAAACGACAATTCCTTAGTTGTCTGGGAATTTTTATTAGCTCGAAATATGTTTAATTTATAATAACAAACAAAAAACAACGAACGCGACTGGAAACTTATGTGAATAAAACAAACAAGTATTACAAATAACATAACAAAAGTAACTAATTAATACTGCTTGATCTAAATATACTCAGATAAGTAGTAACAGTAAACGAATGTAAAAAAGACATTGTATGTTAGTAAATGTTCCAAACAGATTCTACACCTTCTCCTTGTCCCATTTGCAGCATTTATTAATTCCAAAGGTGGGATGTGATTAAATGCATCTAGCAACGCCTCTTCAATTCTTCCCTGGTACTAAAAGGCTGCTTGTATGTGAGGTCTCTCGATTTTACCCCATAGAAAAAATCAAGGGGCGTTAAATCCTAATTCCCCATCCAGTTTCCTCCAAACTGCCCATTTAGATAATTGTTGATGATTCCCGTGCAATGCGGTGGTGCCCCGTCGTGTTGGAAACATACTCTTTGTAATAAATTAATATATATATATATATATATATGTATATATATATATATATACATACGATCCTCGGTAAATACCCACCCACACATTAAAACGAAACCTCCCTTGATTCCTTTCTTCCACAGTAACATGAGGATTTTCACGAGCCCAAGTATATTTGTTACATGCATTGAATATCCCGCACTGCCAACGGAGGCCTCGTCCGTTCAAATACAATTTAAGGCAAAATTGGATCTTGCGTTTTTTTAATGAACCATTCACAAAAACGCATTCATCGTATAAAATCGCCAGGAAGACGATGATGGATTTTTCTGGTTCTATATTGTCTTATTTTATTATTTTTTAAATGCGCATAATATTAGGTCTGAGTGTACCTTTCTCTGTTTCTAACTTTCTTGTTGACGTTTTACCATTGTGCTTTACAGTTCCTAGTACTGTAATTTTTTCAGTTGATTTTCATCTTAAGCTTCCTGATTAATATTGTAATTTGCTCTACGTTTAGTGAATGAACCTTAGTTTCTTAGATTTTGTTGCAGTTTACCGAATATATGTCTAATCGGTTGCCGTCGTTCAGGGTATCTGTTGAAATATAGATTACCTGCTGCGTCAGAGTTTCCATTACTTTCGATGTAACATTCCAGCATGTCGTACTTTTCATAGTTTTCGTACATTTTGAAAAACAAAATGAAAAATAACTTGCACAAAAACTTAAAACATAACACTTTTCTTGCTTTAAAAACTTTTTACAGGATTACACTCTATTTAAAAAGAGAGATGGAAATTCAGTTTCAAATTACCGTCCGATTACCTTGGTGCCTGTTTTCAAAAATTTTTGGGACCATTATCAAAAATAAAATGTACTAATTTTTTGAAGTAAATAATATGTTTAATAATTCGCAGTTCGGTTTTCGTAAAAAGAAATCAACATGTACTGCTATTAATGCGTTAATTGAGCAAATAGTTAATAACTTTGAATTAGGGAATGTTGTTGGGTGTACTTTTTGTGACCTTAGCAAAGCCTTTGACTGTGTGTCACATGAAATACTTTTATATAAATTAAAGTGTTATGGTGTCGCTCCAAGGACGCTATTGTTGCTACAATCATATCTTACACAACGTAGGCAAATTGTATGTTATAGAAATGCATATTCACAACTAAAAATGTTGTAATCGGTGTACCGCAAGGGTCTGTGTTAGGACCCCTTTTATTTATCATCTACGTTAATGATATTGTAAAATGTGATAAAAATGCTTCATTTATTGTATTTGCCGACGATACTACATTGATAAATACAAATCATGACACAAATGGTGCGCAAGAACTAATGTTGAGCACGCAATCAAGCGCTACACAATGGTTTACCGCTAACAATCTATGTTTAAATTCAGATAAAACTCAGAATATGTTATTTTCCTTAAAAAATAAATCGGAGTTTAAAGACGATGTAAAATTTTTAGGTGTCCTTCTAGATTCCACCTTGACCTGGAATAGACATGTAGATTGCTTGACTACCAAATTATCTAAATCTATATACTTGTTAAGAAATTTACAAAATATTGTAGATCTAAAAACTCTTAAGATAGCTTATTAGGGCACATTTCAAAATGTATTTACGTACTCAATTTTATCATGGGGACATTCTACTCACTTACAAAGTGTTTTTGCAATTCAAAGGAGAGCGATACGAGCAATATTGAATCTTCATTACAGAGCAGGTGTCCGTTCTCATTTTGTAAATTTATCAATAATGACAGCACCATGTTATATTATATATATATATATATATATATATATATATATATATATATATATATATATATATATATATATATATATATATATATATATATATATTATATATATATATATATATATATATATATATATATATCACAGTTTATTACATACATATGATAATATTGAGAAATATATTTTACATTCTGATGTTCATAGGTATAATACTAGAAATAAAAATAATATCGAGTTATCTAGGAATAAACTAAATAAAAGTAGATTTTCTTTAAATTACTACGGTCCAACTTTTTTTAATAAACTAAGTGTAGTTACACGTGTAAGGGCCTCCTTTTGTTTTAATTATGTAAGAGGAAGGAGAGTCTTACCTAATATATACACAATTCAATAAATCGGTCTATAATCGCATAACTTTATTATCACTCACCAAACTCAGTCCGGTTTGATAGGGCTTCTATCAGGATTGTGCTATTACTGCCCTTGGCTTGGCTACTGCAATTATAAAGAAAACACAAGGAGCATCTCTGACTGTGCGAATCTCATCTCATACTTTTACAGTTATTGTACAATTCTAAAGCCAATCAGCTATTGAACGCAATAGCTGTATTTTCCTGTCGGGAAAACATTGTCTAATGAATCTGAGGATCTTCCCACGCCAGGTCCTTCTACCCCTAATCACATATCCCCCAATGATCAAATCACCCTCATAGGAAGAGGGTCTGCAGGAGTCTTCTAACGTCAGACAGAAGCAATAAGCTTTAAGTCCGAATACGTAACTCCAATGAATTAATGGGGGACTTCCAACGTTGGGGAAGGCCCAGATTACGTAATCCTCGTGCATAAGATGATGGGTGCCCAAGGCTCTCCTATAAGACCGTCTACGTATCCTCCTGTGCAATAAACCACCCTCCTCAAAGATAAGGGTACACAGGGTCTTCCAACGTCAGACAAGGGCCACATGCTACATGGCATGGATACTGACCCTGTGCCTGAACGTAACCCCAATGAGATAACGGAGGCCTTCTGACGTCGGTCGAGACGCCCAGCAAGCACTTAACAAGATTAGGAAGCCAGACCAAATACGTATCCCCCCATGCAATACAGAGGTCTTCCAACGTCAGACCAAGGCCACATGCTACGTGGCATGGATACTGACCCTGTGCCTGAACGTAACCCCACGAGATACAGGAGGCCTTCTAACGTCGATCTGGTTCTAATCATCCCTAATAGTTACGGGACCGGCAGTATTTAAACTGCCCGTACGAACGCACATTAATTACCACTCATCATCACATCGCGCGCATCAAGCAATTATAGATACAACCGTCACATCTATCATTCGCACGCTTCTTAGTAAACATTAACATAACACTACTTAAGGTACCTTTAACATGTCATATAATCACACATCATATCCTTAAGAACAGCAATTATTGTTTTACTCACATGCAAATTAATTACCATAATCACACTATATGTAGGTGTCAATAATAATCCAAAGAAAATTGATTACTCTATTTGTACAATAATAATGCAAGTTAGATATGCTCACCTTCAACGCACAAAAATAGAACAGCACTATTCACAAGAAAACTCAATTACGTTCTGAACATTCTTTCAAGTCAATATTAGTAATTTATATATCGATTTTGTTAACGACCGTCTGTATTAGTTCATAGACCGGCATTTCCCCTAAGTTTAATATAGTGACATATTTATGGGCCCTTATCTTAATTACTATACAACGAACTCGACAAAACAAAAAAAAGAAACGCATGTGTCGAATAACCCATAATTTTATTAAAACTAACGATTACATAATGTAGAAAAAAAAATTTTTGTATTCTATTTACATCCGGCCAACCTGTCGCTCACTTCGCCCTCGAAGTGTTCGTTATCTTCCGAACTACTAGAAGTATATGGGACCTCATCGCTGCCACTGTCACTGTCGGTAGCATCCGACAAAGCACCGGGAGGAACTCATTTCCGCATTTTGTCAACTGCAACTACCTTCTCATATGTTGCACGTTTTTGGGTTCTCTGGGACCCTTCCATGTCGACAACGACGTATCGATTGTTTGGCAACACCTGCTTCACTATCATTGGTCCGCTATACTTCTGCAGTAATTTCCTGCTTGTCCCAGCAGGGATTTCGTGTTTCTCTATCAGAACCATATCGCCCTTTCCGTAAATGTGAGGGCTCTTTCGCTTTTTGTCAAAATATTTCTTTTGTTTCTTTTGCTCATCTTTAATCCTCTTGGCGGTATTTTCCCTCATTGAAGTTATATCCTCAATGACTTCGGGTACAAGCTTGAGTGTATCCGCCAACTCCAAGTTCTCTCTTGGCCTAGGCCGGTATCCGTACAGTAATTCGAACGGCGTTCTGTCAGTGGTTTTGTTCACCATTGTGTTAATGGCATACTGTACCCTTGCGACGTTCATGTCCCATCTCTCTCCTCTTCCAACGTGGAAGTCAGGAGTGCGCTCAAAATAGTTCTATTGAAGCGCTCATTTTGACCATTGGCCCCAGGTGTTGCAACGGCATTGTGAATATTTTGAATCCCGTGATCCTTGCAAAAATGTTTGAAATTATTGGAAGTAAAACTTGTGCCTTGGTCACTGATAATCCTTGTGGGAACTCCATGTGTGTTAAAAATTTCTAGCAGCGCAACGACAACGTATCGGGTGGCGGTAGATCGAACTGGTTTCATTATTAGGGTTTTCGTAAAAGCATCAACAACGGTAAATAAATATTCATTTCCTTTCTGTGATTTGGGAAAAGGGCCCAAGTGATCGATGTGTAACGTGTGGAATGGCACTGATGTCTTCTCTATCGGATGCAGAAACCATTCCTTCCTTCCCGTAGAACTCTTCCCATATAGACATGGTATACAACACGCGATATAACGTTTCACATAGACCTTCATTCGAGGGAACCAATAATGAGCAGTGAGTCTTTTCAAAGTTTTCTCTGTGCCAAAATGTCCCATTTCATCATGCGCACCACGCACGATTTGATGTCGCATTCCTCGTGGAACGACCCAGAGAAGACCCCTGACGGTTATTCGATATACTCGACCATTTCGCAAAGCGTATTCACGGTAAATCTTTTGGTCCTCGTCAGTTTCAGGTGACTTGAAGAGTATCGCTCGGATATGATTCATTTTCGTGTCCGTCAATTGAGCTGACAAGATCCAATCGTCTTCATGTATTCTAAAGATCTCTTCGGTTGGAACTTCAACAATCTACGGGTTTCTGCTTAAGGCATCTGCATGTATCATTCGCTTTCCTGGTCGGTACGCTACTGTAAAAGTGTATTCTTGAAGTTGCAACCACCACCTTGCTATTCTCGGGTTTATATCCTTTTTAGTACTGGTTGCCTTTAGTGCATTACAATCCGTCACTACGGTAAATTCCAGACCCAAAAGATATACCCTGAACTTTTTTATCGTTTCGACAACCGCCAGAGTTTCCAACTCGTATGAGTGAAATGTTTGTTCTCCAATTGTGGTCTGTCGACTGTAGTAGGCGACTGGATGTAGTCTTTTGTCTGTTTGCTCTTGTAACAATATACCAGCAAGCCCAATTCTGCTGGCATCAGTGTGTACTTCAGTCCTAGTTTTCGGATTATATAACGCCAACAACTGCCTACTGGTTAATGTCGATTTTAGAGTTTCGAATGCTTGTTGTTCTTCTGCAAGCCACTTCCATGTTTGTCCTTTTTTTGTCAAGTTGGTTAATGCTCTGGAAATCCGAGCATAGTCTTTCACAAAGTGGCGAAAATAACCGGTCAATCCCAGAAACTGACGGACATGATGAACATTGGTTGGTGTTGGAAATTCTTCCACTGAAACTGTCTTTCTTCGTCCAGGTCTCACGCCATCTTCACTTATTTGGAATCCCAAATAATCTACCGCGGTCATCAAGAAGGTGCATTTTTCTAGGTTTAGGGTTAGATTTTGTTTCTTTTTTTTGTACAGTCATAAGTTCTATGACCGGCTTGTTTGCATATGAAGCATCTGATTGTGTCTTGTCGGCTGTTCGAGTGTTTCCCACGTTTAGAAACTGGATGAGGTTTCCTTTCGGTGGAAGAACTGGGCAGTGCACGAAAATATTGAATGAGGTCTTCTGGTTTTTGAAAATTTGCCGCCCTTATCGAATTCTTGAGGATCGAATCTTGAATTCCCCCTATCAGACAAGACACAGCGTCTGTGCCCGAAATTTTGCATGCCATCACCAGCGCCATTTTTTCATAATAATATTTGGCGTAGCTCTCACCAAATTCCTTGCGTCTATGAAACATCTCTTCCAAGCATTGGTAAAAATCTCTCGTCGGTGGAAAAGCTTGGACAAGCTCTTGTTTCCACTCAATCCAACTGAGCTTTACATTGCATAAACCTTTATACCATGTCTCTGCCAACCCGCGCAATTTCGAAAGGGCATGGTAAATAGTTGATTCTTCAGACCACTGAAAAACTTCGCACAATTCGTCAATTTTTCGAAGCCAGGTTTGAATATCTTGGTTCTTGTCCTCCGGATCAAATGTTGGTACTGATTCCCCACGGAATGACGTACTCGCCCGAGAAGTCGCAATGTTCCCAACTAACGATCGAATTACATCGGCGAGTCGATCAATCGAAGATGCTTCGCTCATACGACTAGACGACGCGATAGGTGTCCGCGACCGGGATTGTTCGCGGGACCTGCTTCTCCGTCTATGTCGTCGTTCTCCACGCTTCTCTGACGATTTAGAACTATGTCTTCCATTACAAGCTTTTTATTTTCTTCTCTTGTTTTAATTAGCTATAAGAGAATTAACCCAATTGTAATGGAAGTCACCCATACTTTCTACTATCTACTGAGACTTCACAGTTAAGGGTAGTCATTCACACACACACAGTCAAACATTGATAATAACTCAAGTAAATAAGGCGCAAATTGTATCCCACTTCTGGTATGTAAGAGCCTCCTTTTGTTTTAATTATGTAAGAGGAAGGAGAGTCTTACCTAATATATACACAGTTCAATAAATCGGTCTATAATCGCATAACTTTATTATCACTCACCAAACTCAGTCCGGTTTGATAGGGCTTCTATCAGGATTGTGCTATTACTGCCCTTGGCTTGGCTACTGCAATTATAAAGAAAACACAAGGAGCATCTCTGACTGTGCGAATCTCATCTCATACTTTTACAGTTATTGTACAATTCTAAAGCCAATCAGCTATTGAACGCAATAGCTGTATTTTCCCTGTCGGGAAAACATTGTCTAATGAATCTGAGGATCTTCCTACGCCAAGTCCTTCTACCCCCCAAACACGTATCCCCCAATGAATAAACCACCCTCATAGGAAGAGGGTCTGCAGGAGTCTTCTAACGTCAGACAGAAGCAATAAGCTTTAAGTCCGAATACGTAACTCCAATGAATTAATGGGGGGACTTCCAACGTTGGGGAAGGCCCAGATTACGTAATCCTCGTGCATAAGATGATGGGTGCCCAAGGCTCTCCTATAAGACCGTCTACGTATCCTCCTGTGCAATAAACCACCCTCCTCAAAGATAAGGGTACACAAGGGTCTTCCAACGTCAGACAAGGGCCACATGCTACATGGCATGGATACTGACCCTGTGCCTGAACGTAACCCCAATGAGATAAAGGAGGCCTTCTGACGTCGTTCGAGACGCCCAGCAAGCACTTAACAAGATTAGGAAGCCAGACCAAATACGTATCCCCCCCATGCAATACAGAGGTCTTCCAACGTCAGACCAAGGCCACATGCTACGTGGCATGGATACTGACCCTGTGCCTGAACGTAACCCCCACGAGATACAGGAGGCCTTCTAACGTCGATCTGGTTCTAATCATCCCTAATAGTTACGGGACCGGCAGTATTTAAACTGCCCGTACGAACGCACATTAATTACCACTCATCATCACATCGCGCGCATCAAGCAATTATAGATACAACCGTCACATCTATCATTCGCACGCTTCTTAGTAAACATTAACATAACACTACTTAAGGTACCTTTAACATGTCATATAATCACACATCATATCCTTAAGAACAGCAATTATTGTTTTACTCACATGCAAATTAATTACCATAATCACACTATATGTAGGTGTCAATAATAATCCAAAGAAAATTGATTACTCTATTTGTACAATAATAATGCAAGTTAGATATGCTCACCTTCAACGCACAAAATAGAACAGCACTATTCACAAGAAAACTCAATTACGTTCTGAACATTCTTTCAAGTCAATATTAGTAATTTATATATCGATTTTGTTAACGACCGTCTGTATTAGTTCATAGACCGGCATTTCCCCTAAGTTTAATATAGTGACATATTTATGGGCCCTTATCTTAATTACTATACAACGAACTCGACAAAACAAAAAAAGAAACGCATGTGTCGAATAACCCATAATTTTATTAAAACTAACGATTACATAATGTAGAAAAAAAAAAATTTTTGTATTCTATTTACACACGAAATCTAAAATTGAGGGAATTTAAAGCAGCAATAAAAAAATTATTAATACAGAAAGCGTACTACAATTACCGTGAATACTTAGATGATGTAAATGTAATATAAGTTTGTCTTCTTGTTAGTGTTCTTTTGATGTTTAGTGTAATTTATTGTAATATTGTAATTTATTATTAATATTGTAATTTATTATTAATATTGTATTTATTATTAATAATGTAATTAATTGTATTATTATTATTGTTAATTTATATTAATATTGACGTGTGTAAGCTTCCTGCAATAACACCAATAAACAATAAATAAAAATAAATAAATAAAACATTAAAATAAACATTTATAATCCAAAAATAAACAAAAGAAAAAAGCGTCATGATCATAACTGCCTATTAGATATTTTTTATTATTGCCTGGAGAACCGCAGAACGCAGAAAGTAAACATTAGTGTTATTTAAACACATGTTTCTATTAAATTGTTTTTTTTTATTCGTTTTACTGTTACTATTTATGTGACTATATTTAGTTACTTTTGTTATTTTATTTATAGTACTTGTTTGTTTTGTTCACATAAGTTCTCTGTTGTTTTTTGTTTATTTCAAATTAAAAATATTTGGAGCTAATAAAATTTCTAGATAACTAAGAAATTGTCGTTCTAAATCATGTTGCCGCCTTTTGTTAGCCATGGAAACCTAGATGTCTGTAAGAAAAATATTTTAATGTATAAAATGCAATATTGAAATAATATTTAACATAAATATAGCAAGTGATACATCAAAGTTTAGGAAATTTTACGCTCTTTTCAAAAACCCCAAAATATACAAGGTGGTTCGTATCAAAAAAATTGCTGTTTAGGGTCGTATAAAAAAAAACGTATAAAAACTGTCTATCGCGATGCATTCTACGTAAAAAAGTGCTCTAAGAAAGATTTTGCCACAATCAAATATCTTTAATAATACGAAAGTTATAGGACATTAAGTTCTAAATTCGCCTCTTAGCGGCCAAACGATTAGAGATAGCTGAATTCTGTTTGCGCCCGTGATTTTCTCATTAAATTTGAGTTCCAGACACCTAGGTCCATTTTTCTATGTCTTAAAATAAAGGGTGTTTCCATAAGAAAGTGTCCAATTTGGATCACCTGATACATGGACATAAAATTGCATTAGAAACAACTTTTTTTAATTCCCCCAAATAATGACATTTTTGACACATTTTGGGAAAAAAATGTCAATTTTGAGAGATCACAGATGTCATTATAACAAGCGAGTCTGCATGATGTGTTGTCGAATTTGAAGCACAAACGAATGCAAAACTCAAATTTTATTTAAATTTAATAATAAAAAAATTCCAATCTGATGCGGAATTTTTGAAAGACGCTGTATGTTTATAAGTTTTCTATACTGATCCTAAATATGTAAAAAAAAATTAACTGAAGAATTAGTAGCTTTACCATGCATGTTCAAAATGTCTTCTGTTACGGTCAGCGCAAATTGTCACATTTTCGATAGCTCATGGATCTGACCACTACTACCAATAACCTTATTCTGTAGTTTTTTTTTGCAGGTTGTGAGAGGCATTAAATATTAATTATGTATTCTTTTTAGATGCCCGGAGTTTTAACATCACTTCAACGTAGCATTCATGGAATTTTATTAGGAAAAACTATTCGGCCGGACTGGATAACTCATGGTGTTTCACATAGTTCAAAAATCGATACATTTCAAGTTAGAATGCCTACAGATGTACAAAATACTCCTCTAACACTCAAATCTATGGCTAGTGACGGTCAATACCTATTTTTATTTACTTCAAGGGGACTTTTTAAAATAGGTTCAGGATATGGTGGTACCTTAAAGGGACATGTATATATTTGGAAACCTGATTTTTACCCTAACGACAAAGGCAGTTTAATATATTGTGATGTAAGTAAATTTATAACTTTGCAATATTGTCAGTTTTAATTTTAATATCGACTGGCGCATTAACTCCCCCATGATTTGTTGTTGGATTTGAACTTTAAGTCTAAAACGTTTGCACCTCCATCTGCATATACTATGTTAATCCCTATGATTTGCACTATGCCTCCACCTTTTAATAATTCAGAAAAAAAATTAACTGATGTTGCAGTAGGTGGGCGTAAATTCGCATACTTTTTTTAACAATGTGGTAGAATGGTTCCGTTCTTCAAATTGCCGATCTACTTTATTTTTTGTATCTAGAACATCGATCAAAACTGCAGTGCCATGGTCGTGCAAATTATCCAGTTTCATTTTGTATAATTCACTTGTACAGCAACAACCCATTATACCCATATTAAATGAAATCTATACAGGGTGTCCGCGTATACGTATTCTTTGAAGAGTTTTAAACAAAAATGATTATGTGCAATTTATCCCAATTCCTAACCCCTAAGGAGGTATAGGCGGTTGAAAAAAAATGTAAAAGTAGGTAATGAGAATACTCTTAACAGCTGCTTAAGTCTTAAAATTATCATAAAACAAAACTTTTAATAACAATTTTCATTAACAAATTAACAAGAACACAACCAAGCGCAAAAATGCACATAAAATAACGACGTGACATACAAAAATGGTTACAGTTGTTCAAAATGAGATCCACCAACCGCCACACGTAATGCCACACGCCTTCGCACCCCTCTTTTGTATTCGAGATTTGCCAAATTGTCACGAATGTTGGTAAATGTATCAAAAATTCGTTCAGTCAATTCTTCTCTTGAAGATGGTTTACTCCGCCCGACCACTAACGACTTAACATGGCCCCACAGATGAAAGTCTGAAGGTTTGAGATCTGGTGATCTGGGCGGCCAGTGTACAGGTCCGTTTCTACCAATCCATCGGTTGGGAAATTTTCTGTGCAAAAACTCCGTTCTAACACGCCCGTAGTGTGCAGGAGACCCATCTTGCAAATACCACATGTATTGACGTACAATTAAGGGAACATCTTTCAGCAATGCTGGTACATCTTCTTCCATGAATTGTTTCGGAGTTTAAGTGCCAATTAAAAATGTGGGGTCCAATGAGACTGTCTCCGATAATCCCGTGAAGCGATGTTGAAATCCTGTAATAGTAATTTCATGAGGATTTTGATCTAACCAAAAGAGCTCATTGTGACTGTTGTTCACTCCATCCCGAGAAAAAGTTGCCTCATTACAAAAGAGCAAAGAGTGCAACAGGAATGTTATTATCATGTGTGATCATCCATTCACAAAACCTAACTCTTGGAGCCAAATCGCCGGTAGGAAGGTAATACGGATGCGTTTCATTTTCGCAAAGAATTTTTGAAATCGTGGTCCTGCTTCTACCACTTGCTGCTTTTCAACTTCTCTCAGCACCTCTTCTGCAAACGCATGTCGTGGAGACTCTCGATCACTTCGATGTATAAGAAAACTTCCTGTTTCTGGAAGGCAGTGAAAAATCCGGCTATCGTTTTGTCAGTAGGAGCACAACGATTTCGAAAACGATTTTTGTACCATACTGCTGCTGCATAACAATTACCGTTATACAAGCCGTATAGGAATACCATATCACTGTATTCCTCATTTGAAAATTGATAAGGCATGATTTAATTGTAATTAAATTCTGATTATGACAAAGTAAATGATAAATTGCATTTATATTCAAATAAGGTTTGGTGCAAATGAGATGAAACGTCAAATATTTGTTTCAGTTTATTGTGGTCTATTGCTAGGCAACCAAAATTGCTCTTACAATGTGAATCTCATTTTGAACAACTGTAACCATTTTTCTTTGTCACCTCATTATTTGTGTTAAAAGTATTCTCTTTACTTACTTTTACATTTCTCTTCAACCTCCCATATCTCCTTGGAGGTTAGGAATTGGGAAAAATTGCACATAATCATTTTTGCTTAAAATTGTTCAAAGAACATGTATACGAATTCTTCGTAGTTACTGCGCGGACACCCTGTATAAACAAATATTTTTGTATTTTATCAGTTACTAGTAGTATCCGGGGCACTTTGCTGCGCTCAAATATAAAACACATTCTTCCTCTCCCTTGCCCTCTCCCTCACCCTTTCATGGCGATCGGATGAATGTTGTGTTATGCATGTTATCTATTCACGCCTAATGCGTTCGCAGTGAGACAGATAGTCGGTGTATGAGAGAGAAAGCATTCGAGGGCTTGGGCGCGCGCCGTGTTACATTAATTAAAAAGAAAAATGAGGATATCACGTTTTTCCGGGAGATTTTTCCAACTGTTCGCTTCATAAAAACCTTCCTCAGATTTCAACTATTATTTCAAATAAAAATTAGCAGAGTAAATCCACCCGTTCTCGAGTTTTGCGCTTACCAACACATTTGGCGATTCATTTTTATTTACCTATATAGATTCTTAAAAAGTACCTTGGTTGCAAGATATTTATTATCAGGTGCTTTATCAATGAATTCTTGTACTTCATTTGTGATGAATAATGCAATTTGTAACCTTCAGCCTGTCGTTTTAAGAATGACAGTAATTTGCGATAACTTTCAATGTTAATATTATGAATTCAATGTTGACTTCAATATTGAATAAAGTGGATGATTTATATTTTTGAGCTATAGTGGGTTCAAATTCAAAAAAGATTGTAATCGGCGAGCGCTTTGCATAAAAGCGAATGTTGTATTCGCAAGGGTACAATTTTTAAAACAATGTACGCATAATATGAACTCGTCATCGCATCTACCAGTTATATTCCTAGAGCAAACGTGGTGGGTGTCCGCTAGAGGATCACAAAAAATGTCTTGGCAAAACGATTCACCAAAAAGTAAATAATTGTAATTATTCTTCAAATGGTAAAAGGTTTATTATCTTACACGCCGGAAGTCAAGACGGTTTTATTAAGAATTGCAGCTTAATCTTCGCCGCAAAATCAAAATTGTCTGATTATCATGACAATATGGACGCGCCAAATTTTGAAAAGTGGTTGAAAGATCAGCTGCTACCTAACCTACAGGAACCATCTTTAATTGTGATGGACAACACCGCTTATCATTCACGTCTAGTTGAAAAAAAGTCGTCTTCTTCCTGGAAAGAAGAAGAGCTGCAAAAGTTGTTAACGATGAAAAATATTGCTTTTTCGAAAACAGATTTGAAGATAGATCTTGTACACCTGGCTAAGCAACACAAGTATAAAAAGCAGTATGTGGTGGATAACCTAATTAGAGAACATGGCCACTTTATACTTAGATTACCACCATATTACTGTCAATTCACTGTCAATATGCAATTGAAAATATTTGGGGTATTTGTAAGTCTTACTACGATTAGCGGATAGGTAAAGATGACTATTCTGATCCCACAGTGATGCAAATGTGGGAAGAGTCGTTGCAGAAATGTGATGGTGAAAGTTGAAAAAAGACAACATTTCATACCGAAAAAATAATTTCCGAGTGGTGGGGTCGAGAAAATTAATAATTACAGTGAATGATGAAAATTCGGATGACAGTGAAGTTGAAGATACGTATGATTGATAATACATTAGGTTAAGGCATTTCTCTAATAATCATATAAATGTGTGTTAAAAGTCGCGCTTTCCTTTGAATTCTGTGCGTAATTCATTTTTGCATGTACGTAAAAATATTACAAGTAAAACTTTTAGAGAGTCACTGCATTACGCTTTTAGGTGGATGTTTTCCGTGCCTCGTTCAACTTGACTTAACTATTGGTGCACGCAGCTTAATTCAAAACGCGTTATCGTAGAGCGTGTTTCTTAGTTCATTGCCCGCGGTTGGGAAAACTATATATCCTCTTATCTTCTAGCATAAATGCCTTGTATAAAAACGAGAAAGGTATATAACCGCATGAACTGTATGAATACAAGCGCTAATCCGATATTCGTGCATTTACTCACTATACCTATAGTTTAGTAAAATAGATTGTCTTGTGAGAATGAGGTTGTATTTTTTTTAACCCCCATGTTTTATAAACATGGGACTATTTGGACACTTTTAGGGACTAATTGGACAATTTATTTTTGTCAGCTCATTTTTAAAATTTATGTTGACCTACATGTACATTATTATTATAAGTTTTTATTATGAACAATTTTTAATTACATGTACATTACTTAGATATGCTCATTATCTAGCTATAGTGTACAGGGTGTTCCAGACCACCCGTTTTATAACTCAGGGGCTTGAAAATTTTTAACAAATAGCCGGGGGAATTTTTTCATGATTACGTTTACTATGCTTCGTATAGTTGCTTGAGCTTTCCAAACTCCTTCAGGCACAATCATGGATTTCCAGCATACATCCATACATTACGTATATATGCATGGTGGGATTAAGGATGGGTGTGTCAGCATGGGTCGGAAGGAAAGGAGTTAGGGTTCTGATGGAGAAAATACTACCCAGCATTCGCCTAAATAGCCGCACATGGTGTGCGTATACGCAGTGACCATGCTGCTACATGTGTATGAGGAAAACCCCCTGAAAAAATCTCATACAGGGTAGACTGTCACGGGAATCGAACACATTACCTCCCGAATGCTTAACAGGTCGTGTTACCACAACACTACTAGCTCGGTAGAGAGTCAGTAAAGCGTCTTGCAGTTTTATTGCAATCCGCGAAAGGCGGGAACGGCTTCTGGTGGTGACGCTAATTCAGAGATTGGTTGTTTGGCGAGTAGTCGGGCTGGGGGGGGGGGGATGCTGACGTTTCAAAATTCTTAATGTTTTTGGACCAACGTCGGAGGAGTAAAGATTCATTTTTTGGGATATCTGAAATTTAATTAAAACTGTTTAATTGACAAATAATTAATTAAAAAAAATTGGTGAATGATTTCGGTTCTTTACAGTATGTAATTATATGTCTGCAGAAATAGGGCCGAACGACGATTTAGGTATAATACGTGCCCATCTAGATATGAAACTTTTTTTTTGTTCCTAATAATTATATCAATGATCAATTTAAAAACATATATAAAAAGATATTACTCGCATGGGATTCGATCCCATGACCTCCTCTGTGCTAGACAAATGATCTAACAACTGAATTATTAGGAATTTTAATTCCGTTTGATAGGAATTGTTGTTAATAGGATAGTGTATTAATGTTAGGAACACACAGTTACATTGATTATCAAGTGATCGGCATTTCGCTTATACTCACGATAAGCAACCAATAATGCAAATTCACTATCCTTTTCACTGATAATTATATCAACCATAACCATCCTACACCTCTATCATTGATCGTGCTTTAGCCCAACTGCGCTTATTCGATCCTACCAGCCGTTGTTCTAACCGGATATAAACCAAAGTACTTCTTTTTTTGCATAACAAGTAACTCACTAGGTCAAGTATCAATACTGTATTTATTCCGCATAAATGTTATGACATAATCAAAAGTTAAACTTGGTAATTTTTTTAATTTATAATTTTTAGGGCAGCATTTACTTAAAATTAGTAGGAAGAAGGGGTGGAGAATTTTTAGTCGTAGAACGCCAAAGTCTCCTTATATCTGGTTCTTTGCCACTTTGCAGTCGTGACGCAGCAGCATCCGTAGTTTTTTCAGACGGTGAACTTTTAGGGACTATTTCTCCAACAAAAGACGTAATGCTTGAAATAATCGTATAGATGCAATAGAATAAAATAATTTTTAGGATGGTTTCGTCGTCCGCATGTTAAATCATAAATCAATTCCAGCATCGTTAGTGACTGAGTTGCCATTAAAGTTGGCACGTAAATGTGTTGATGCGTTAGGGATTGCTTCATATGACAGCGATATTATTACTCATACTGTAAATGTTGGCAACGAAGAGGAAGTTGCTACAGTTTGTGGAGGAAAAGAATTTGGGCTCTTAAGAACAACTTCTGGAAAGGTAGGATTTAAATTCCGCCTGTATTTTCTGTTCTATTTTTGGGTAGGTCTTTTATAGTGGAAAAGCAGCTTCGCTTGGTGTAAAACAAGTAGGTGTGCGTACTGGGAAATGGATTGAACTCGTTTTAACAAAAACTCCTAAAGTTACACACATCGCCATGGGACACGACGGATTACATGCTATTCTTTTAACGGAAGATGGATCCGTATTTTTTGCTGGTAGTATTCCATTTATACTAAGTGTTTTGATTTTAGTATGTTGTATGTAGGAACCGCAAGAAGAGGAGAGGATGGTGATCAAAATAAAATGAGGCGACAACCTAAACCGACAAAACCCAAAAAAATGATAAAGGTGGACGGACAATTTATAGTTAATGCCGCTTGCAACAACGGTTCAACGGCATTAGTTACCCGCGATGGCGAATTATTAATGTTTGGAAAAGATACTACTCATGCTGATCACTCGACAGGTTTATACAAGTTAATTTTTAATTTCAGACTATTTATTGATTGTTGAAGGTTTGGTTTGTAATTTAAAGGGAGAATTTATTGTACAAGTTGCATTGGGCAAGGCACATGCTGTGGCATTGACTACCAAAGGTCAAGTTTACACTTTTGGAATAAATAATAAGTATCAATGTGGAAGAGATTTCTTGCCATTTAATAAAGAAGGTATGTAAGTGATAATTTAAATGTTTGTTCAGGTGTGAATTGATACTATATGCTATTATTTTTTTGTATGTATCTATCTTGTTTATGCTTTAGAATCTCCCCCGACTGTTGTTGCAATGGAAACAGGAGGTGCAAGCCATGATGAGCAAGATATGTTTGATGATTTGGAAGAAATTGCAAATCGAGAAGAAATTGAAAACATTCCGGGTAGTTCAGACGGTAATGTTGAATCAATAGGTAGGGATCACATGTGTCCTCCTGGCAATCATCAGTGGCATCATGATATGTGTATGGTTTGTACTGTATGTCAAGAGTGTACTGGATATTCAATAAGTTGCTTGTCTTCAATGAGGCCTGATCGTAAACCTGGGCAGTATGTCCTATTTTTTGGAGTTAAAAATTATTCTTATACATTTCGTTATAGTGAGTGTGGTTGTGGTGAAGGTGATAGTGGATGTGCAATATGTGGTTGTTGCCGACTTTGTGCTCGCGATACCGTTGATAATCGTCAGTTAGCAATTCTGGGCCCAGACGGCGCAGCGGATCTTTCTGGAATGATGCGGTTAGATCTTATATTTAGAGATAAAGTTAAAGAATTTGTACCGCCTAGGCAACGAACTAAATTACAAGAACAAGTAAGATTTTTTAATAATTCATTCCTTAATTATAAATAAATTTGTTTAGTTGCAAAGTCGTTTGGAAGAACGTAAGAGTAGGGCACGGAAATCAATATCGGTTGCTGGTTCTAGCAAGCAAGTCACTGTCAAATTAAAGAGCGTTAGATCTTCACCCGCAATAGTTCCCAGCACACCTGTACATAGAGCAAATAATACTTCACGACATGCCAACGTACTAGGTAAAATACATTAAATGTTTAAAAAGTTTTTGATTTAAATGTTTGTAGGAAAAGACACTGTCGGATCAGATGTGGAAAGAGATGCAACAAGAATTGCCTGTCTTCCTCCTGCGAAAATTCAGTTACCATGTGATAGTCCGATTACGCAAATAGGTTGTGGATTACACCATACTGTACTTTTAATGCAAAACGGCCAGGTATTTCATTGCGTAACATTCTTTTATATCAGTTTACGAACAGAAAAAAAAATATTTTATACCCAAATTAAACCCACCTGTAACTTGTTATTCACGTTATCACTCTCCTAAAAGAGTGACTAACTCTGTGATTTGTTTAACGCGTGCCGTAATGTATAAAAATGCATTAGAGGAATTTACTCGCTTAGCTTGGGAGAAATCACTTTGCACTCACACACGGTACTCTGTTTCAAATAGATGTAGACATATTCGTGGTATTAATAAGAAAGGAAACAAAGCTTAACATTCATGATCACTTGACTTTACCAGCTGCTTGTTTGACAGTCTTCTACCTCAATTGAACCAATCCTTTAATCCCAACCCTGATCGGTTTCCCACTACATGTAAATCATTGTTTAACGCAATAAAAAACAAAGTATCAGCACTACAATAAAGTAAAAAATTAAATTAGTCAATCATTGATGACTGATTAATGTGCCTGATAGCGATTTCAGTGACCGTTTGAAGAATAACATGCAGAAAAAAATAGATAATGGGTTAAGGAACATGCTTTTAACTTTAGTTTAAAACAGTCGATGCTCTTAGACTTTAATTCATCCGGAATTGTGTTTTAGACAGCAACAGCGGCATACGAGAATGAACCGGTATAGATAACTGTACGATGAGATGGTGTATGTCCAGTATTACAATTTCTAATTTGTTTGCCAATAATAGTTCGTGAACAAAACTGCAAGGGTGGTTCTGTCGCCTTATAGTCATCTGCAAGATTGAATTTGGTATATAAAATGGAGTCACATGTTCCGTCTATTGAAATTCCCTACATGACGGATGCAGGAATTTGAACTTTTTGTAAACGATCGCAATTGGTCTTAGATCATGGGTGGACACAGTATCAACAATAATGCAAAGTGTTAAAACGTCGATGCCTTGACTTTAATCAGTTTAGATTGTTTGACAGTTCTGCGATACAGAATGAACCGCTATGAACTGATAAGCGATCCAACTGTGTGCGAGGCTTTACAATGTATAAGTTTGTTTGACAATGAAGGTTCAAGTTAAGAAATTGCTATCGATTATGATGGCCTTAGATTCTGAAGATCTGAATTTGGTAACTCATAAAATGTCGCCATCTATGTTTCTATGAACATGTACATGACGGATAGTGTTTAACTTTGTAACATCGCAACTTAGCATTGGTACCTACCAGAATAGTACTGGATTGTAAATGAGCACTTGAGAATTAGAGTTGACAGTTGAGACCATGTTGCATGTAAGTCAATTCAGAGTTTCATTTAATTCTATTGCACATAAGGTCAGAAGGTGATTGTACGAATTATAGCACTAAGTTATTGATAATGTTTCAATTATGAATCGCATTAGTTCATACATGTAGAATAGTATTTTAATTTTTAACTTACATTGTTACCATCACAATATAGATTTTGTTGGATTGAGAATTAGAGCATTACGCTTAGACCATGTTGCGATGCTAAGTAATTCAGAGTTTATTTTTTCTATTGCACTAGCTGCAGAGGTGATGTCGAATTTACAATAAAGTTATTATAAGTTTCGTTATGAACGAATAAGTTCAAAAGTAAATATGTATTTTAATTTTTAATTACAATAAAATTGATTATCATCGGCAAATTTGTTGGATTGAGAATTAGAGGATTACGCTTAGACCATGTTATAATGCTAAGTAATTCAGAGTTTATTTTTTCTATTGTACTAGCTGCAGAGGTGATGTCGAATTTACAATAAAGTTATTATCAGTTTTGTTATGAATGAATAATTTAAAAGTAAATATGTAATTGAAAATTGTTATTAATTTTTAATTACAATAAAATTGATTATCTTCGGTAAAAGAATGACACTGAAAGTTTCTTAAACATGTATATAAATGAAGTAGAACAGGGCCAAATTGATCCTGCGGAACACTTTTAGTTATAGGAAAACAGTTTGAAAAAACTTCGTCGCTACTACAAACGACTTTGAATATTTGGTTCCTTTCTATTAAATAGTCAGCAAACCACTCTACAGCAGTCGTCGATAATCTATAGTACTTATAAGTTTGGCTAGAAGAGGGGTGTGATTAACGCAATCAAAAGCCTTAGAGTAATCCAGAACAATCAAGCAGGAAACTTTCGATTCATCCATTGCACCAATTAATTCACCTACCAAATCGGTAACCACAGTGACAGTACTATATCCAGCTCTATAGGCAGACTGTTTTAAAGGAAGAATATTTTACGATTGATGTGATCTCGAAGCGGATGCTAAACCGCTCTTTCAAGCACTTTTGAAAGAATTGACATTATACTAATTGGGCGTAAATCGTTATAGCTTTGAGGTGAAGTGCATTTGGCGAATGGACGAACTAAAGCGTGCTTCCAAATTTTAGGCACATAGGTGGGAAGTTGTAATAGAGAAATTTGTTATGTGCACTATCGCATCATGCAGAAGTGTAAGAATAATAGAAGTATATCTTTATACATGCCATCTATCCCGGCAGATTTTGATGATATCATAGGTATGTAGTTAATAATGTCTTGATGAGACACTGGTTTTAAAATTATAGGGGTCATGACTTTGTCTCTTATATGGGTAGAATAATAATCAAGAATGGTCACATTGATTTGAGCCTGAATTGAATTAGCAAAGAAATTATTTAATTCTGTTAGATGTTTGAGGTCGTCAGAAATTTCGCCATAATCTGTATTTCGAATAAATCCCTAACAAATGACTGTTATTCCAAAATGCACCAGAATTTTTTAGAGAAGGCTGTAAAGTATATTCAATGAACGCTTTTTTTTTGTCTCCTAATTCATGCAGTAAAGAAATTGCGAAGCTGCTTATAATAATTCCACTTAGCCTGAGTTACTTTGAAGTTACAATTGAGCCTGCGAAGAGAACTTTTATGAACTAGGCTTTAAGGCTAAGTCAAAACATAAATTTAATATTAGGCGTAATCCATGTTAACTCGGGTTTACTAACTCTAATTTTTCCTAAAGATGCTACATTATCTAACACTCTTATTATGTTGATTGTTTAATGATTCAACTTTTTCGTCTACAGGCGAGAGCCTAACTATTTCTAACCAATTTACTGCAGATGCATGTTCAGTAAAGGAATTGTAATTAATCTGTTTAAGATTTCTATGATTAATAACTAAGCGGTCTCTTCTAACAATTTTATAACCTGGAATATCAACCAGCTCATTTGGTATGTCACTGTCTAGCCATTTTTTGCTAATTCCTAAAACATCAATGTTCTTATTTAAGACATATTACTTTAAATAATCCTACGAAATCGTTAAAGATCTAATGTTAATATGACATTCGTAGAGTGCTGTCACTGAAATCTCTAAGTACATTTACTCAGAAAGAAAAGTCATAAGCGTTAACGCAAAATGTACAATGTACAATCCGGTGTTGATAATAAATTTAAATCAAGGCGAATCTTTAATGTAAATGTGTGAGATCAATATTGTTTTGCTATTAATCAGGCATTGACTGTAGATTCAAGTCTTTCTAATGTTTCCGAACAATTTTAATAATGTTCTTCAAGTTGGACATGAATTATATATCAAATAAAATGAGCATGAACATTTTTTACGTTTCCTGAAATTTTGACAGGAGGCGCATAAGTCATTTTGCCTTGGATAGGTCGCTATTATCAATTACCATTGTAAGTGTAGTATTAGAGAATGTAATTATGATATTTATAAAACTTTTTTTAATGCTATCTGTGACCAAAACTTAATGCAGGTTTACAGTTTCGGGTCTAACCAATATGGACAATTAGGTTGTGGTGACATTGCACCTAAATCTTCAATTCAATTAGTGAAATTACCTTGCAGTATAGTACATATAGCAGCTGGTAGTAATCATACAGTTGTTTTAACTGCTAAAGGCGAAGTGTATACATTTGGTAACTATCAGGTTTGACATTATTAATATTTATTAAGGTTGTTTAATACAATTGTCAAATTTTGCAGAAAGGCCAATTGGGGCGTATAGCGGCAGTGTCATCTCCACAAGATGTTCAAGCAGGACAAAGTAATTCTTCAAAGTATAGAGATCCTCGATGGTTTGCACTTCCAGGATTAATACCAAATATTGGTCCTAAGCATGGACGTCGTGCAACTTGGGTAGGTGCATCCGGTGATCAAACATTCTTAAAAATCGACGAAAGTTTAATAAATTCTGTTAGCTTATCTAAATCTACTGTAACTGCGAATAGAAATTATATTGGTAAGAATTATATTATTGCAAGAATAACTGTAATTATCACTTTTTAGTCTTGTTACCAAATCAATTGGACAACGCAAATAGTTTCAGAAGTTTAGTTATTAACAAGCGGGAAGGAAATTGTAACTCTTTCAAAAGTAAAAATCAGGTTGAATTTTATAATAAAACCGTTTGTATGGACTCTATTTACAATGTCTTGTGGACATATAATGGAGGAAATCATGAGATTAATTGTTACAATGTAATTGCATCAGATTTAAGAACAAAAAATGTTATAGAAACAAGTGATAAGAAGTTATTATCGGATATTAAAATGTTTTCAATATCAAATGCAGTGAAAGATGAATTAGAACATCCAGGATTTAACTTATCTGCTGTTTTAAGTGCTGAATTATCCTTACCAGCTGTCTCTAATTGCCATGTAACACGCTTACAAGCTGCTATAAATTTACTATGCTGCTTAGACACTTTGACAATAGCACATAACTTGCAAATGACAGCAATTAAGGATGATATAGATGATAGGAGATTGGTTGCTGGAAAACAATTTACAAGAGAAGATTTTCAATGCGTAAATAGGTTTGAAAGTCATGGTGGAGGATGGGGATATTCAGGGCATAGCATAGAAGCTATAAGGTTTATGGCAGATACTGATGTACTTTTAGGTTGTTTTTTAATATAATTATTTATTTACACTAAGTTGACTGTATCCTAGGAGGATTTGGTTTATTTGGCGGAAGGGGAGTACACTAGTAAGATTAAATTGTTAGATATTGGACCGGATGGAGGAGAACAAGAAAACGATGGAGAATTATTAGCAGAAACCGATGAAGTTCCTTATGAATGTGGTCCTAGACAGAAACATCCAATGATGTTTGAAGATCCTATTCCATTACAAGTACGTATTTATCTAAAAATATAACAGATTCAGAGTATCGTAAGGCTTTTATATGTAAATTATAATTGTTGGTTCTATACCTTCGTTGGTTTGTAATGGTGAGCGACGATGCTTTTCACTACTCATATACTAATATTAAACCTACTTACTGTTGAAAGCATTTGGCTACTATCACAGAACACTTTATAGATCGAAAAATGTAATACTAGCAATTTAACCTAAGTTTGAAGCCATTTATCAATTATTACCCATACAAAATTAATATTTTGTGTTACAGAGTTTTATTTCTGCACAAATTTTAACTGCGTTTCTGTTATTTGACATATGTCAGAACTTTCGCTCTAAAGCAAGGTAACAAAAGGGCATTATCTATTTGTATAGTAAGCCTCTCGCTTACTATACACGGTATTTTGCAACTATTCCTTTTCTTCCTAAAAATACTGAATCTTTGTAACCCTCAATCAATCATCAAATTTGTATCAAAGTCAAAGCTTCGTCTTGGTTTAATTTCATCAATAGCACAACCGATTCTTGTTCCATATTACTCACACCTTTGTTTTTTTTTTTTTAATTAATCTGACCACCCAAGTAACATTGCAGGCTACATTTTAGCATTCAAAACGTCATGGCAGACAAACAATGTAGCAGTATGGCTGCTACAGCTACTGGTGCAACGTTTTTGTTATGTTGTGAAAGCGCTATCGCAGCTAAAATTGTGATCACTTTCTGGCTGCCAAGACTTTGTAACAGCTATTTAAATGTATATTTGCCAGCTAAAACCTGTGGTTGTGAAAGCGTTGGTGAAGCGTTGCATTATAGACTTTTCAACCAACAATTATTGGTTGCCATAACGCCATGGCAACCATTTGTGATGGCTATATGACAGCTAAGTAAGAAGCTGGTTCTGAGGTACTCGCTTTAAAAAAATTTCAAAGCATTTAGCATTGCTAAAATTAGTATTTATTTCGCGTGATTTACTTTCACTTTACATAAATCATATAAGTGTAACCTTCTTTTATTGAAAGTAGTTTATAGTAATGTATTTGATATGAATATTATTTTGATTTCTGTACGTGTCCACAGTGGGGATGTGAAACACTTACCACGAGCTTATGTTGAGTTATTATTTTCAATAAGTGTTTAAAGGAGGTATAAATTATGAAAATGTAAACTTTCACCATTATAACACATAATAAAATATTTATCTTTTTTGGGTTTTTTTAATGGTGTATTTTAAATTATACAATCTAAACGTTTCGATAACACTTACAGTTATCTTCGTCAGTGGTAATATCTGTTATATTAATAGCAGGCTGATATTTATGTTTTAATTTTTCAACTTTGACAAAATTGTTTACAACATCTATAACAATTTTTAACAGATATTACTACTGATGAAGATAACTGTAAGTGTTATCGAAACATTTAGATTGTATAATTTAAAATACACCATTAAAAAAACCCAAAAAAGATAAGTATTTTTTTATGAGGTATAAATTAATTACAAAAGATTTTAAGGTAAATGTTTATTATCTGTACCAAAGATCATAAAATTGGAAAAATAGATATAGGAGAAGTGTTCTTTGTTTAATAAAAAACAATTGTTATTTTGTTTATTTAGGGTATGTATCTTCGTTTTATTAATCTTAAGGGTTAAAGCAAAGAGTCACTTCTACATGATCTACATTTCTCATAAAACTTTATATGTAAATAATAATGGGTAAACTTTTCTTGGCATATTTAATAATTTTTAATTAAGTATGTAGTACAGTTTTTGAATTTTTTTATTTTTACAATATCTGCACAGAAAGTTTAAACTTTTCCATTATGTTACAGTAGGTAAGTATTTTTTTTATTTGAGATTTTCAATACTACATAACCTTATTTAATACTTCTCACCAGACACAGCCATTTGACTGTTAAATAGTATTAAAAGCCACCTTACAGCTAAAAAGCTTAAATTTAGCCACAGACTAGGATTGGCTGTTGCAACCACTCCTGCAACCAAATAACTTTAAAAGCCAAAAGGCTGGAGTTTGGTCATCCCTCTTAGCTGTGATGGCTACGAGGATGACTGTATTGCAGCCAAATAGCTTTAAATGCCATATGGCTGCAATATGGTCATCCTTCTTAGCTGTGATGGCTATAAAGATGAATATACAGGGTGTTCGGAAATTAATGCAACAAAAATTGTCCACAGATTCTCAAAACGAAATTAGGATACCCGTATTTTTTATTTTTCGCAAATTACCCCCCCACCCTCCTTTCGGAATTACAGTCCCCTGAAATTCGCACCCAAAATAGTTTTATTTAATAAGTCAGAAGCCTCTTATGGGAAAATTACGAAATTTGGTATACAGGGGTCTTGCGACATGTAGAATCTGATGGGGTGATGCTTTTCAGGATGAGAATCCATTAAGACACTTTTTTGAGTGACCTCTTGTCTTTGGGGCCCCTAAACTATGTCCAAATATTACAATTTCTTAAAAGTTATTTTCCTTTAGAAAGCTTATTAAATTTAGAAACGTTTTTATCTCTTGCAATTTTTTCGTAAAATGCGTCGTATGCGAAAAAAATTGCAAAATGTGATCGAATGCATATCGACATGGGGCGGGGGGCGCGTGTGGGTGGGTGCGCGTTTTGTACCCTTAAAATTAAAGGTCATTTGTATGATTCTGTTTTTTACATTCTTTTTTTTCAAAAACAACTGCAACAGTTTTGATTAAAATGTATACTCAATTATATTCAGAGCCCCCTTATGACATGCGGTGGTAAATCTGGGAAAACTCGTATCAGGGAAATTGCCTTCTGTATTTACATTTTGTGATGCAATAGAGGAACAGCTACGCCAATGTTGATCAAAATTGATACTGGAACGCCTAGTAGCATCACTTGTAACACTACATAAACAATTTAGTTGTGGAGTAGTTCAGTACTTTTTATGAATAAAGCTGGTATCATACGAGAAATTGTTGTGGCAGAACTATTGGCAGTTTTGCTCCCTACATGAAAGTATTTATAACTAAGTGACAAAAAATTACAACGTACAACATCGACTTGTAATTAGTAAATGGCAGTAATGGTACAGAGGGGGAGTGATTGAAATAAAGTTCTCATTACAATAAGGCCTGTTATTCGAAAATTGATTCACAGTAATTACGATTATATTTAATTAAGTAAAATAATTTCCTCAAAGAATATATTGAATCAAGATACAGAATATGAGAAAGTTCATTGCCCACGAGGGCAAAATTTACAGCTTGTTTAATAAGAAGTCGACCAACTTTACATTACCTGAATTACCTCATGAATTACGCACCCATTTTTTTACGTTTTTCGCCTTTGGGCATTTTTCTTCGCATGGTTCAACTGTAATAGAGAGAAGTAATGATTAAGGTACTTATCAAAATCAATCGAGGTATTAACGTTAACAGAGCGTAAGCCTCTCGCCTCTTTCTTTTCTCTTCAAAGATTAATTAAGATAAATTTTGCATCTTGTCCGTTATTAGGTGCATGTAATTCGTTCATTACAGAAATCGTATAGGAATACAAATGTAACTAAGTTTTTGTTGCTTTATGATATATTCCATAACTTGTGTAAATAAACGTAAAAATTAATTCAACGTTTCGGGAACGAACTTTGTTCCCTTTGTCCAGAATTTATTTTGACAATTACAGAAATTGAAATAAGGTAACTATTTTTAACAAGTACAGAATATGAAACAAGGTAACTAATTTAAATTTAATCTGGACGAGTGTGTTTAACTTCGGGTAGTTGGTCTAGTACATGATATAGAAGTGAGGACGCCAGGAATAGTTGCAGCATAGGGGTTTGAAATTTCTGGAGGATTTGGAGTTGGTTGAAATCTCGAATCAACTTGTTTAATGATGTCTAAAGACGATGATGGATTATGCTGTTCAATTGCTAGTTTGTGTTCATTGGCTTTCGCATATAATATTCTATTAGTTTGTTTGATATAAGTTCTTCGACAGGTATCTCATACACTCCTTGGTTTTCATAGGGAATTTTGTCTTTAGGGTTTCTTAAAAGTTGGTACAAAATTGAATGTGGTTTGAATACCGGCCTAAAGTTGTTTTAGGGAAATTTCTTTGCTATTCTGTCTGTAATTCCTTTTATATAAGGTAGAACAACAGGAATCTTGCGTTCATTGTTTGACAAGTTATTATTTCTTGGTCGTCTTACTTCGTTGGTAATTTTCAATATTTCTTGATCTTTATATCCATTTTGAAGTAATATTTTATTAATGGTCCCCGTTTTAGAATTTTCGTCAGATAAGTGGTAAGAGCGGTATATCAAGGATTTCATAACGCTACGTAATTGACCACGATGCGAAGGAGAGTTCAAGTATCTATTCGTATGAGTTGGTTTTCGATAAACTTTGTCTGTAAATTTACCATTAGGAAGTCTTGTTATCAGGGTGTCCAAAAAAGGGAGTTAATTATTTTCTTCAACTCCCATAGTAAATTTGATATCGTGAATCTTGTTAATATGTCCTAGAAAACGGTTCAAGTGTCTTTTTCCATGGGACCAACTACAAATGTGACGTCAACATAACGAAACCAACATTTAGGTTTTAAATCTACACAATTTAAAGCACTGGTTTCAAAACGTGCCATGTATACATTCGCAAAATTCGGAGAGAGTGACGAACCCATAGGTGCTCCTTGAATTTGTTGTAGAATTGTCCTTTGTATGTAAAATAGGTTGAGTGCATGTAGTGGTTTATCAATTTGAGTATATCTTGGTTTATTGAGTGTTTTTCTTCTAGAATTTTCATCGTATCTGCAATAGGTATTTTGGTGAAAACTGAGGTTATCTCGAAACTGACTAAAATGTCATTTGAAGCCAAGGGTACATTTTTGAGTTTGTGTAGAAAATCATAAAAGTTTTTGACGTAGTATACAGCATTTTCACAAATCGGTTGAATAGTTTTTGCTAGATAACTAGCAAGGCCATGAGTCGGGGAATTGAATGCATTGACGAGAGGGTGTAATGACCAGTTTTCCTTATGTATTTTTGGGAGTCCGTATATTTTGGAGATTCTTAAATTCTTCTCTCTTGGAATTAGTTTCCGGTTTGTTTCTTTGTCTACTTTTGTAGATAGATTTTGTTGTGCTTATTATGTAGATGCTACGATTGTACTGATTTTTCTTATATTCTGAAGAAGTTAACAGATCAGAATCTTGCGGTGGTAGTCTTTGGTGTTGACAATGACAGTAGCGTTTCCTTTGTCAGCGGGTAGTGTTAATATTTGGTCGTCGTTTTTGACATTTGGAGGTCTTGTTTGGTGATATTCTGTTTAGGAAGTTTGCGGTCCTTAAGAATGTGTGCTATGTTGAGCCTAATTTCATCGATTCTGTATGCTTTAAGGCGTACTCCACGTTGGTAATGATGCTTTCTACGGGAATCCGTTTAGGAGTGATGGCAAAATTAAACCCTTTACCAAAACATTCAGAATATTATTATTAAATTCTTTGTCACTGAGATTGTGTACTGTCAACGGTTCTACATTATTTGCCTACGCGATGTTTGTGACAGACGTTCAAATTTTTGTTTTTGTTGGTAGTTTTTGTCATCAAGGACGATTCTACAGTATTTTCAATGAGGTGAACCAACGTATCGAATATAAAGGAATAAATTTTGATTACAGGTAAAGTTTGGAAGGTGTCAGAAAGGGTACGATTGAGATAGTCAAGTTTTTTATTGGCAATCGCTTGGTTTCAATTTAAATCCCTTGGGTATTATTTTATTGTTTTGACAACGTTTTAAAAAAGTTAACTTAGTAAGTGTAACACATTTTTTGATACGTAGCTTTCTGTAGGACTTGATGGTCTTGAAAGTTTCTTCTCCGTATAGGAATATTATGTTTCTATTTAGATTTCCACAAGTATTAATGTTTAAATAAGACATTTTTTGTTGGAAACTTGTGTAAATAAACGTAAAAATTAATTCAACGTTTCGGGAACGTTCTTTGTTCCTTTCTCAAGAATTTATTTTATTTTGTTATAGTTACTATTTCAATTTCTGTAACTGTCAAAATAAATTCTTGACAAAGGGAACAACTGACGTTCCCGAAACGTTGAATTAATTTTTACGTTTATTTACACAAGTTTCCAAGAAAAATTTTATTTTAATTCTTCATGGTATAATCAATGTGCACCCTGTATGATATTAGGTGTATGACCACAAAACGATCATAACAGTTGCCATACTTAAGTGAGAATGTAATTTCATAAAAAACTTTTAATAGGTATAAAAATATAAATTCAATATGATACTACCGCAAACTTTTTGTGACA
This sequence comes from Vesta saturnalis, assembly GCA_036346205.1. Classification (NCBI taxonomy): domain Eukaryota; kingdom Metazoa; phylum Arthropoda; class Insecta; order Coleoptera; family Lampyridae; genus Vesta; species Vesta saturnalis. Next base: position 282,649 of record JARFJB010002087.1, read on the forward strand.
AATTAAACACTATGTGTACTTTTCCTTATTTGGTGAGGTAACTATAACTATCGTACCATCTTTCTTTTAATATTTCTAAAACCATTTGCCACCAATAAAATTTATCATAGTAGCAGTAGACATGAAAAACAAAGAAGCGCATAATTCAAACTTAACAAATGAAGTTAAATGCATCATCAATACGTATCAAACGTTTGACATCTTATGTTATTTAAAATGCCGGTATGCTTTGAACAAGGAGGATTAGTAGATATAGGATTTATTTTCGGCGAATCCAATCGAAATGTTTTATTGACACAAAGTGAGCCGTGTCCTCAAAGAAGACGCCCATCAATAAGAACTTTTGCAACTGTAATCGAGCTGTTTACTCGTACTGGTAGCGTTGCGTATGACAAACATGCGAGACAGAAATCTGGTAGAAATGAAGAAACGACTCAACACAATATTAGGAGTAATTGAACAGCCGAGTACCGATCAAAGAAAATTAGGTAACATGCTATAGCGTAGTACGCGCACAGTTATATTAAGGGAAACCAGGTACCACCCATACCACATAACAACGCACTAATTAATTAGCGAGGATATTAAGCAACACCGATTAGAATTTTGTAAGTGGGCGCAATTAAAGTTGCAGGAAAATGGAACATTTTTCCTGAATGTAATGTTCACGAACGAGTCAACATTTCACAGCATTTCTGTGGGTAACCGACACAACACGCAACTGTATGGTCAATTAAATCCTCAATTCAGCCGACCTGTAGATCGCCAACATAGGTGGTCGTTACAAATATAGGCGGGAATACTAGTACATTATATTATAGGTCCTGTTTTCTTTGAAAGCATTATAAAAAGTAACGACTGCTTAAATTTATTGCAAACTACATTACCAGAGATATTAGCAGATGTTCCACAAAATGTTAGAGAAGCTATGTGGTTTCAGCAGGGTGATCGGTCATTTGGACCAATTGCGTTTCCGACAAGATCTCCAGATATAACAAAGCCTGACTTCTTCCTATGGAGTTATGTGAAAAAGATTTATATCAAACGCTGCCAACCACCAAGGAGTGAATCCGTGAAACATTCACATCTATTACACTAACAATGCTTAGCAATGTTGCTAAATCTTTTAAGCAAAGGATTTTGAAATGTAGTCAAGCTAATGGTGATGTTTTTGAACATATTTTATAATCAATTCTACATACATAAAGACAAAATTTACATCGATTGTGGCTTGTATCTCGATAGCCAAGTTGGTTAGAGTGGTACTCTAGCACAGTACACGTCTTAGGTTCAAAGCCTACTCGAGGTAAACTTTTTATTTATGTATTCATTAAAATTAGTAATAATTTTTAATCTTTTGTAATTGTTTGTAGTCATATTTTAATCTGCATTTGTTCAAATAATACTTTATACCACAGTGCGTTTATATTAATTTTAACAGATAATTGTTATGTTACTGTGTTCAGACTGGCCAAATTTATTTGATGAGTGTAAATGTTAATGTAAAAGTATAAATTTGCAAGTCAAAAGTGCTTAAATTGGCAAGTTCTTTAAAACAATTTAATTATCGGATAGCATATCATTTGCAAATATAAATTTGTAAATGTCATGATATATATATTATATATAATATATATATCATATATATATATATATATTATATATATATATAATATATATATATTATATATTAATATAACATAGTTATTTACATCTTGAAATAAAAAAATAATTCCTACAGGGATAAACTGTATAAAATAAATACGTATCAAAAATGTGTACACTTACAATTTACTTTTTAAAGCGTTGTCAAAATTAATAGATTTGCAAGAATATCAAAATGAATGATTGATCTTCACGAAAAATTTAATTGTTTATCTAAATCTACAAATATTTTAGAACCGTTAATTTACTTACGACATGTAAATAGAAATTCTTTTTTCAGAGTAGAAACCCATTGAAAATACTAACTACTTTAAATAAACAACAAGTATTAAATTGACGTCTGCACAAACATCGAAAATATTTTAGCGTTGCAGTTGAAATCTCGTAAAAACATTTTCTAATTATTCAAGTTTATGAAAGTTTAATTTTGCTATACCTAAACGATTAGTAAACATCATTACCAACGTATATACGCCTTATAATACAGAATCGACGAAATTAGGCTTAACATAGCAAACATTCTTAAAACCGCAAACTTCCCAAACAGAATATCGCCACACAAGACCTCCAAATCCAAAACGACGACCAAATATTAACAATACCCGCTGACAAAGGAAACGCTACTGTTATTGTCAACTCCAAAGACTATCACCACAAGATTCTGAACTGTTAACTTCTTCAGAATATAAGAAAAATCAGTACAATCCTAGCACCTACATAGAAAGTACAACAAAATCTATCATTAACTTTACAAAAGTAGACAAAGAAACAAAACGGAAACTAATTCCAAGAGAGAAGAATTCAAGAATCTCCAAAATATACGGACTCCCAAAAATACATAAGGAAAACTGGCCATTACACCCTATCGTCAATGCATTCAATTCCCCGACTCATGGCCTTGCTAGTTATCTAGCAAAAATTATTCAACCGATTTGTGAAAATGCTGCATACTACGTCAAAAACTTTTATAATTTTCTACACAAACTCAAAAATGTACCCTTGGCTTCAAATGACATTTTAGTTAGTTTCGAGATAACGTCAGTTTTTACCAAAATACCTATTGCAGATACGATGAAAGTTCTAAAAGAAAAACACTCAATAAACCAAGATATACTCAAATTGATAAACCACTGCATGCACTCACCCTATTTTACATACAAAGGACAATTCTACAACAAATTCAAGGAGCACCTATGGGTTCGTCACTCTCTCCGGCTTTTGCTAATGTATATATGGAACATTTTGAAACCACTGCTTCAAATTCTGTAGATTTAAAACCTAAATGTTGGTTTCGTTATGTTGGCGTCACATTTGTAGTTTGGTTCCATGGAAAAGGAAACTTGAATAGTTTTCTAGGACATATTAACAAGATTCACGACATCAAATTTACTATGGAAGTTGAAGAAAATAATTCACTCCCTTTTTTGGACACCCTGATAACAAGACTTCCTAATGGTAAATTTACGCACAGTTTATCGAAAACCAACTCATACGAATAGATACCTGAACTCTCTTTCGTATCCTCGTCAATTACGTAGCGTTATGAAATCCTTGATATACTGCTCTTACCACTTATCTGACGAATATTCTAACACGGGTAAACATTAATAAAATATTACTTCAAAATCGATATAAAGATTAAGAAATATTGAAAATTGCCAACGAAGTAAGAAGACCAAGAAATAATAACTTGTCAAACAATGAACGCAAGATTCCTGTTATTCTACCTTATATAAAAGGAATTACAGACAGAAATTTCCCAAAAACAACTTTAGGCCGGTATTCAAACCAGATTCAATTTTGTACCAACTTTTAAGAAACCCCAAAGACAAAATTCCCTATGAAAACCAAGGAGTGCATGAGATACCTGTCGAAGAACTTATATCAGACAAACTAATAGAATATTATATGCGAAAGCCGATGAACACAAACTAGCAATTGAACAGCGTAATCCATCATCGTCTTTAGCTGCACATCATTTAGATACAGGACACCAAATTAACCCCAACAATATCCATTTAATTGTACCTCTACATACCTTACAAGAAAGAATTATTAGAGAAGCAGTTAAGAAGACCGAACGCCCTCAATAAACGAGATGACATGAATATATATATATATATATATATATATATATATATATATATATATATATATATATATATAGATTGACCGGTTTACAACGTTCTACGTCTTCCGATACCCAACCGCTATTTATCCCGATCCGTCCATAAGTTTTCTTCCAGTTCGCTTTCTCTTATCCCTCGGTCGATTCCCTCTCTCGAACTAAGACGTGGTCTTCCTCGTTACGTCTGACATTCTTTGGCCGTGTCCATACCATCTCAGCTGCTGGGTTCCAATATGGTCGACGATTGAATATTGCACGTTCATGATTTGCCGAATCATATGGAGATTTCTCGTTAAAAAGTACCCGGGCGTAATGTTAAGAATCTTGAATCAACGTAAAAAAAAACAAGATAATTGCCCTCACTAACACATTAACTCAATTTGAAACACAAAAATCGTATTACTTACTTTACTTTCCAAAAGTACATTAAGATCTGTTTAAATAAACTCATTAAACTTAACGTTTAAAATTACTAAAACTAGCAATAATACCCAAATAAAATAAAATCAATTTTGACAATGTACTAAAAGGACATAAAACAAGCCAATTTGATAATTTTATGAATTCATTCGCAGCTATGATGGATGGGAGGTCAAATTTGAATAAAAATTTTGTATGAAATAATCCACGTTTTAATTTGCTTAGTAAATTATTTATTGTAATTGTCAGATAACGTAATGCTTGGTAATTGGTTTAAAGCAGTATTTAATTTATTATTTACAACGCTATGCACATTATACGTAACAGTTCCTTGTGATTGAGAATGTAATTCCTGTCTTTAACGTTACTTGAAAATTGTTAGAATGTAACAGTTGTCAATGCAATATTAATTGCATGCCACGTTCATCTTAAATATCAACGAACTGCTACTGAAAATTCAGTGAGTAGCTCGTCTTAATTGATATATCTTGAGCTATCCTAGATTTAAACATGCATAAACGATATTTAAATGGTAACCCCTTATTAATGAGTACCTTTACAATACTAAACAAAAATAGAATATGAAATATAAATTTTGAAAGTTAACATTTAGGGCGAATCCTCTGAAAATAAATTAGTTTGATGTAGGTATTCATCAACTAGAATGTATTTTACTACATCGTCAACATTGTTAGTCAGGGTTGATAAGAACAGACCTGATTTCCGGTAGTACATAAATAAGAGTAGTCAATCTGTGAAAGGTTTGCGTTTATTTTTCTGTGAATCATACCATAACACAATATCGCAATTGGCAACAGTCACTTTAGGTGACGTAGTTCAGAGATCCACAAATTAATTCAACTGTCAATTCATAGACACTGGCATAAATAAATTTGTATATCTGTAGACGGTTTAATTCTCCCAGCGGTTTATCCAAAACATCTTCTGTTCAGATATATGAAATATTATTTGGTAAAAACGACAACCCTATTTACCTGAACGCACACTTTTTCGATAATATCAATCAGTTCATTCCCGTCACGATTTTCAAACTGAAACAGCGCTCTTTTCCTACTAATTATAAAAAATCACCTCTGTAGTTGAAATACCTACCTGGACTCTAACTTTCCTATTAATTGTGCTTTTTAATAAAAATGTGTTAACAATTTTAGGCACATCGATGGTATGTTGCTTGGAGTAGAATAAGTGGCCCAAGTAGTGATTGCGGTTCATCCGGTCAAACCATGGTTACAACAGAAGACCAAGTATTATTTTATTTTAAATCATCCAAAAAGTCAAACAATGGAACCGATGTTAATGCAGGACAAATTCCACAACTTTTATACAAAGTTATTACAGCTGAAATACAACCACCGCGCCGTCAACTAGATCTCTCTGAACCCATTCACATTTTATCGAAAGATTTCTCTCGAACAGTTACAAAAGAATGCATACAAAGTCTATTGTCATTATTACAATGGTCATGGAATACATTCAAATTAGGAATAATGGATGGACAAACTGCGCAACATATGTACACAACTTTAGAATTAGAACGGCTTGTATACATAAGTTGTGCTAGCTTGCGATTAATAAGGACATACACTAATGAAATATACCCATCCCAAATCTCTAAAAAAGCTCCATTAGAAAATGTGCATTTGGCTGAGAGCATTGGTGATATTAGGGCTTTGTTAAAACAAATATTGTCTGATATCTTACCTACCACTATTCAAGGAAAAAAATCGAGTAAATGTAAACCAACAAAAAATGGAATTTACCATGTTAAAATGATGAACAGTATTTTGGAAGAATGCCATGGAACTTTCGTTGCGTGTTTTCATGCGTTTTATCCAACATCTTACTTGAAATGGACGTGCTTGTGTGATTTATTATCAGACATTGAAAAGGTTTGTTTACTCATTTTTACAATATCGCCGATTATAGTATATTTTGTAGGAAAATGACGCTTATTCAAGCTCTAATAGTCAACGACTCTTAAGCGCAGTCCTATGTGCATTATCCAGCCCCAGTATTCGCCTTCGAACAACGTTCCCATTATTACCTAACGGTGCTAGTGCAGAGAACTCAATTAATAGAGGGTTAAGCCCATCTGATAACACTGGTTTACCAGCGATGAACGGAATAGATTCACATCACTACCCTGTACTGGTTGAGCAAATGACATATCGAAGTCAGGTAATAAGCTTTCTTTGCAAATTAAAAAAACACCATGCCTAGAAATAAATCATACAAACGACTCAAACTAATTTACTTTACAGATGGAAGCAAACGGCGCTGGTTTAAACTGGACTTGGAGAGAAGTTTTGGATTACCTGTTAAAGTTGGTTACTGAACCTGTAAATCAAGTACTATTAGGTCAACGAGTAACTTATTTTCCTAAACTAGTTCGGCATTGTTGTCATTTATTAGCAAGAGTAGTAGCCGAGCTAGTTCATCAATGTAGCTCGACTGAAGTAAGTGTATTTTAATACAAAGCATCAAATATAAAATTATGTGAATAGGATGATCTTCAAAGTGCTTGTGGTCGAATTTACATGTGACACCTTCAAGATTTACAAGAACAAATCAGTCTAGAACATGGAATACTGGAAATGGCTCTCCAGATGCTATTTGTTTTCAGGTCGACAGAACAGGTGTCTCAATTGCTGGTGTTGGTATATATGGTGGAATTGGGCATTACGAATATGAGTTAGAACTTTTAGAAGATGTAAGACTTGGGCATCTACCTCGTATTTTTGTTTTAAATTATATTTCATTTTTAGCAAAGTTCTGTAAATGTTGCCGATAGTCATACTCACACTCAACGGTGGAACAGTTTAGAGATAACACGCGGATCTTTCGGACCAGAAGATTTTGTTCCTGACATTGCTGAGATTAAATTTGACAAACCTGTTTCTGTAAAGGTACATATAAATTTTAATATGTTATTTCATTTATATAAGTACAAAAATCTTTTTTTATTTTCAGGAAAATGTAAAATATGCTATTAGGTTAAGAAATCATGGTGGTAGAACTAACAATGGTGATGGTGGATTAAATTCTGTCAAGGGTTCTGATAACACTACATTTACCTTTTCTACATGCTCTTTAAGTTTCAATGGCACTACTTTAACAAGGGGACAAATACCGGTGATTTTATATTACAGGTCTCTGAATGAAATACTAAATTTTATTTTGGGATAATCATTTGATTACAGTTGATCTGTGATAATTATTTTGGGTTGAAATGTTTATATTGTGTTGTATTATGAAAATCATAACATTCACGATTTAAATTCTATTTACTAGCTATTACAACTATCGTCATCAGTAAAAAGGAATGAATTTATTAACAAACATCAATATCAACAATATAAAATATGAAAACGCAAAGAATACACCTGCTATAATAATTATATGAATTAACGCTACTAACAGTGAATGTTATTTTTAGTAATGTTTAATTAACTAAATCTTTAATAGATTAAATAGTCTTGAAAAGGATGTTCTACAATACTTCTCACGAAGGAAAGCTAACAATGCCATAATCAAAAAACAAATAATAAATTTAATCATGTGATAATATCGGTGCAAAGCTTCGTATGAAAGTGGTAAATGTTTTCATAACTAAAAACCTGGATATGTCAAATGTAGTAAAAACAATTTTTTTGAGTTACAGCAATTGTATTATGGTACACACTGTGTAATACTTATTAAACAGCAAAATATAAATAAATAGGGCGCCAGGGTCTAAACTAAATACTTGAACCACTAAACATTGTTCCTTACCTGACCCAAAATAAGGGAGGCCTGCGCTGTCCATGTGGGAAACTCGTGCGTTGCACGAGGGCGCCATGGATGCACATGCGCCTGTCGATGCCTCTCAGTTTATAAATTTTCAACAATAAAAAAATAAAATTGTGTTCCCGTCATTATTTTACAATAATTACAGTTTTCTGCGTGCAATTTCAGCGAGTTTTATTTTGTTATTTAATTGTTACCCATCTTGTTGTAAAGAAACTGCTTTAAAGTTTTGCCGCAACCTCAGGAATATTTAAAAACTTAAACAATTCACGATTGAATTATTTTTGGCAATTAATAAAGTGTGAAGCAAATTAATTTGGATTTATATATAGATGTGTAAAGAAGAAAAAAGAAACTTTCCGGATATGAAAACTTCAAAAACCACCCATTACTCAAGAAAACAAAGACTTGTCTACGTCAACGGCGGAATTAGAAAACTGAACCAGGCAGCAACCAACTGGTGTCCGATTTCTTGAATCCTAAAGTATGCTCAACTACCAATGAAGAACTTCTGGAGAAGGAATTTGAAGGTTGTGTCAATATTCAGCTGTAATCGACTTCTAGCAAAGAATGTAAACTTGATGACGGTGAAGAAAAATTTTTGCCACTTTCTGAGGATCCAACGTTATGGCCAAAAGTTTTATTTCCCTATCATGTTCAATTATTAGTAGATAATGGACCAGGTCATTATAAGATAAAAAATCAGATTTACCCTAAAGACAAATCAGGACGTAAGTTTTCTGACACGTATGTTACTAGAATTTTTCATAATAATGAAAAGTTAAACGATAATAGTTGATATATTCTTAAAAAAATAATTCTGTATGTTGTATTTATTACAAAATCTTTAATGTTGCAAGTTCTGCAAAAACTATAAAATTAAGTAACAATAATGAGTTTAATGATTGATATCATTTAGTGTATATTTAAGTTACCACTAAAAGTAAGTTACATTTCCAGAATTTGAAGCAATAGACAGATCTTTTAAATCGAATAAAAAACCATGAAACTATAGATTCTGAAGCACGAAAAATATTCAATATTGGCATGCCGTTATTGAGCGTATTTTTTATAGAAATTGTGACAATTATGACAAATTTTTGAAATGTTCGTGTTAATTTCTTTCTCTGTAAATGGTTCACGACCTTGAGTGTTGATTTGTGCCTCTACTGCTTGTCTTACAACTTTATGGTAGAGGATGTCATCATCTCTGTTGTCTTCTGGAACAACATAGTTTATCATGCACTGTAGCACGCTTTTCGGGTCTGTTGTATAAGTATTATCCGTTTTCTTTAGGGTAGTTAGTTTTTGGAGCTTGAGATTGTACAAAATTTCAGTTTTTCAGTATTTGTTAGATTTTGATACTTTCTCTGTTCAACTATGTAGATCTTTCTCCTTTTCTGCCTTAGGGTAGTGTTGTTTTTAGTTTGTTGATATCTTCTTCTCATGGCATTAACTCTTTTCCTTGTAATGTCCACCACGACACTGTTTTCCTTTTACGCTTTTAGAGTTACTTTGAGAACTCTGAAAGATCTTCTACAGGCTTCTTGTAGGGCGACTTCGAATAGATGAATATTTGTACTATGGTTACTTGTTTCTAACATTTTTCTCTGTAGTGTTTTATCTAGGTTTTCAATGATACTGCCGTCTGGAATGTTAAAGGGATCCATCAGCGTTTGCGATATATTTACATTAAACTTCTCCATATCAGTTTTATTTATAAGATATTTAGTTGTTCGATACTCTACTAAACTTTGTTGATTAGATTGTAACGTAATGTCAAACGTTATCAATTTATGATCAGCAGTATTTTCTTCTGTGTCAAGCACCCAATTCTTTAGATAATTTATTAGTTCACTATTTGATATGGTTAAGTCAATATAGCTTGAACCATGAGAGGTTTGAAACGTTGGAATTCCTGTGTCTTCGTTTAATAGGAACAAATTGTTGACATGATAAGGTTGTTGACTAAAGCACCTCTAGCATTTGTGGTGACATCGTGCCACATTTGCGACCTAGCGTTTGTGTCATATGCTAACAATAGTCCTTTACCTTTTACTGTTGCTAAAATATTGGAAACTTTTCTCAAGCAGGTTTCAATGTCATATGTTGCATCAAAATAAATACTGGCTACATAAATATTAACGTTTTCGGCAACTAGTTACTATGCAATGTTCATTACAGAGTTGAGTAATTAATAAGGGTTTGACACTCTTATGGTCGACTATAATAGCTGCCCTTTTAACTTTTTTACCGCATTTAAAAGCAGTCAATTGCGAGGGTATATTTGCCACATTGTTATTTATATTCTTGGACTAATGCTACTTGTATACAATGTTCCTCCACAATTTGTAGTAGATTCGGTATTGAAGCTTTTGCGTTCTGTAAATTTAATTTAATTTAGCGCACTTGATTTCTACTAATTTACTTCTTAAACTATTTTTTATATCGTTTGTATCCCTTTTAATGATAATCTAAAGATTGAATGTATTTTCTTATTGCAGCTTGATAACAAGGACAGCCGTTATCTAATGACGAGTGCTAATCGATTCACTTTATATTGTGTGTGGTGTTTATTGTGATTTATACAATTTATACATTTAAAATCTCCGCTTTGTACGTTAAATTCTTTTAAACTGTGTTTTTAGCGCATTTCGGACATTTAATTTCTTCTCGGCAATCAGTAACTTTATGGTTACACTTACTGCATTTGTAACACCTGCTTATACTTAAATAGCTTTCAAAATTGCAAATGCTCCAACATAACTTAATTTCCTTACCTTCTAATTTGTTTTTAGCATCTAAACCTAATTCCACTACTAAATTTGTTTCTTTAATTGATTCTTCTTCGTGTTTACTAAATGAGTCAACTAATAATTTTCCATCTATAGTAGACTTTAATGCACTAACTCCTACCTTCATCTCTACTGGATTAATTTGGACTCACTAACGTCTCCATAGCTTCAGTACTTTGATTGTTTTTTGTTTTTACGAACAACTTTAATTTTTGAGGAATTTTACTTTTATTAGCAGTTCATTTTTAACAGTTTCCGAGTATAATCTTGATTTTTCGCCTATATGTAGCGTAGGCTGTACAGAATTGGAAATTTGTTTCAACTGGCCCTCTAGTTTGTTTATATTTGTGTTTTTATTGTTTAAAACTTATTTAATTTCTTTATGAACACTTAATTCACACCGCATACAGAATATCTTTTTTCAAATCATTTTGTAAATTACCACTCATTTGTGTTACATTCACTAATTTTTCAAGAGCTGCACTAAAACAAACATCTACGTCATCCGCCATCTTGGCGTTGTGTGTGTGTGTGTGTGTGTGTGTGTGTGTGTGTGTGTGTGTGTGTGTGTGTGTGTGTGTGTGTGTGGTGTGTGTGCGCTGCGTGCGTGCGGTCGTGTGCGTGCGATCGTGTGTGTGTGTGTGTGTATGTGTATGTGTATGTGTATGCGGGTGCGTGCGCGCGCGTGCCTGGGTGCGTGCGTTCGTGTGCGCGTGCGTGCGTGTGTATGTGTGTGTTTGTGCGGGTGTGTGCGTGTGGGTACGTGTGGGTGCGTGCGTGTGTGTGTGTATGGTAGTATCCACGATAACTTCTGATATATCCAATTTTTTGATAAGACGCGTACTTTAGCGGCAAAAAATTTCTAAGATAGAATTTAAGTGTAATTTTTTAAATATCTGAATAACGATTAATTTTATAAGAGAAAGTGTAGACATATTTAAAAAAAATTTAATTTTACATAACTTTTTTTATAAAGTTTCTTAATATAATGCAAGTTAAATCTAAAAATTAATTAAATATGAACGAAAATGAACGGTATTATTGATGTCTTATAGAAGCGGGCGGCTTTGGAATTTTAAGCTAACATGTAATTTATGACTTTTAATTTCTGTCTGACTTGAAATTTTAATCATTCTGACATAGATTATTGTTTTTGTTTTTACAATGTTGCCTGTTTTCGTTATGACCGTATAAAAAAAGGAGGTTGCGTAGTTATCCTAAAAAAATTATAATTAAAGTTATTTAATTTCTTTAATGTTTTAAGTTAACATCTAGATGTCTATTAACCTCTGTCTGACATGAAGTTTTTAAACGTTTGTTTGACATAGATTATTGTTTTTGTTTTTACAATGTTACCTATTTTCGTAATAAACTTAATATAGAAGAGTTGCATAATTATCTTAAAAAAATTTTATTAAAATTATTACATTTTTTAAATTTCCATTTTGTAGGTTGGAACGTCGTGTGGTGTTCCACAACAGATATATTTAAAATACGAAAAGATACAACATTCAGGGGGGGGCTGTCGACTGCACTATATAATTCTTCTCATATTACATATTGATAATAATATAAAAATTATTTGCAGCAAAAGCTGTGCACGGATAATGGAAACATATTCGTGATGTCTGTGCTCTTTCACTTAAGAAAAACCGTGGAGATAAACGAAGCAAAAAATATGTTATGACCAGTAATAATTTCTAACAAAAATTCGCGCAGAAGATGATACTGACTCAAGTTTAGTTGACGATAGGGAAACTGAGGCCGATGTCGTAACAGAAATAACGGACTTTGATCCAAATTCCACAATAGCTCCTTCTCGTTCTTTAAAACGATCTCACAGGTCAGCAATGAGTGAAACTGATGAGGCCATTTTAAAAGCCGTAGAAGCGACTGCTCAACCCCAACCGTTAACCGAAATTCCGACTGGACCTTCGTCAAACACTCCTTCTACGTCACCGTACTTATCATCACTTACTCTCCACCGTATAGGTACAGATGATCATTCATATTTAAACCTATAACTTTTTTATCAAAGTTTTAAATTGTAAATTTTGCAAATTAACCAGTTCTTTTTTTGTGTTTCTGAGAATTTTTCTTTTATTGTGTAGAAAATTATGGATACAGTGGCGTACACTGGATTTTAATTTGGGGGGAGGGGGTCAAAATTGAATCGCAAGAGGCTCAAAACATGTTATAAATATGAACTAAACTGCAAAGTGGTATTAATATTTATATAAAATGTTAACTTACCTTAATGTAAGTGCAAGCGTTTCCTTAGGTGGTACACATAACCTCATAATGGTGTCTGTTTTTTGTATGGAATCTGCTAAAATATATACAAGATAATCGAACGTGGTTGTACTCATCCTAAAGTAATTAAAACACTTTTCTTCATATGTTTAAAATGCACTCTCCAGATATCTTGCCTGTAAAATAGGGCGCACTCAATATTCTCTATTTTGCTTTTTCTTTTGGTTTCTTTGATTTAACAGAGCCAGTAATAAAATTTGTCTTTTCTCTATCAGGTTTCAAAACTAACAGAAAAACTGCAACACGGGATAAAATCATTCGCAATATACCGCGTACGAAAGCAAAAAGGAAGTAAGCTACATATCTCAGTAAACCTTCAAACAAATTTCAAAAATGATATACAAAAATACAAAGCTATTTTTTAATCCTCAAGACATGTTAAACATTAACCATTATTACACATAATAAAATACTTATCTTTTTTGGGGTTTTTTAATGGTGTATTTGTATATTATAGAATTTAAACGTTTCTATAACACTTACAGTTATCTTCGTCAGTAGTAAATTATCTATTACAATTATTAAAGATGTTGAAACAATTTTGTGAAGGTTGAAAAATTAAAACATAAACATAAGCCTGCTATTAATTTAACCGTTTGAGAAACGTATAACGCCAACTATAGACTTACTTTTAGTAAAAAATAGCTAGATCATTAAAAATTAAATGTTGTTAAACTTTCTTAAAGATGACAAATCAGAACACCCTCTAACGTCGAAGGCTAACAATGAAAAATGTCAACCAAAAAACAAATTTAATCAAGTTATGATGTAAGTGTAAAGTTGACACTTTTCATTATTAGACTTCGACCGTTAGAGGGTGTTCTGATTTGTGATCTTTAAGACAGTTTTAACAATATTTAATTTTTAATGATCTAGTTATTCTTTACTAAAATTGAATGCTATAGTTGGCTTTATACGTTTCTCAAACTGTTATATTTATAGCAGGTTTATGTTTTAATTTTTCAACCAAATTGTTTCAACATCTTTAACAATGTTAATAGATAATTCACTACTGACGAAGATAGCTGTAAGTTTTCAGTTAACGTAATATGCAAATACACCATTAAAAAAACCAAAAAAGACAAGTATTTTATTAAGTTAAATATAGTTTGAAATCTAGTTTAACTTGTAACTCCGTATACGTAGGTCATGCGATAAGAAATGTTGACAGATATAAAAGTTTAGTTGTGTTTTTCCTTTCATCTTGAAGTGATTGCGCTACTGATATTATATGTGATTAAATTTTGATAAATTTTTTTGATTATTGTTTGTTTTTTATTGTTGGATAGTGTTCTGGAATATCATAGAAAACGAATGCTATATTGGAACCAGCTGAGCATTATAAATACAAATAAATATATTGATATCACTACAACTTCTTGTAATTTATGAATTAATTTAATATATGACTATCTATAAACAGATGAACAGTATCAGGCAGTTAATTCTTGTAATCAAAAGAGTCTAGTATACACTATTTCAGTACCATGCTGATACACATATAATAATAAGACATTTAATATAAAGCTTCCAAAATAAATTAAAAAAAAGTGTATTTGTGAGATATGCAGCCACCTTCGTTTTTAAAACTGTAATAATCACTGATATAGCCGCATCTGGTTTACTGTAGTGATTTACACCACTAATGATTCTTCTCAAAATGTTACCAAATGAATGCACCTAGATTACATTGTAATGTAAAACAATTAAAGTAGCCTGAAAGTAATCTTTTTGTTATAAATATTTTTTTTTATTGGTGCCCCATTTTACCTATTTAAAGCACTCCTTAGCTGTTTAAATAGAACTTTCAAAAACGCGCGTTTTTTAAAGTTACCATGGCAACATCAACAACTCAAGATACGTGAAGTGACAATTTTTTGATTATTGATCTGACAGCAAGTACCTTGTAACGTAAAATAAAGTATTACTAACACATTCATCTAAATGACAATTTTTTTATTATTGATCTGAGAGGAGTACCTTGTAACATCAAATATTACTAACAAATTCAAAACCTTTGAACATTATTTAACACTTTTAATTTTATAAATGAAAATAGAAAGTACAGTTAGTATTATAGTATTTTACATTATTAGTTCTTATTTCCATTTCTTATAGTAATAATGCTAGTATTTATGATTTCAAGGTGCACCAATAAAAAAAAAAATAGCGTAAAGTATTCGTGGATAACTGGTCTTTAAAACACTTACTCTATTTTCGAGCACTCCGGCCGCGCCGTCGTGCTCGAAAAATCGCGCGTGTTTTAAAGAACTTTTTATCCACTTATACTTTAATACACTAATTCTAAATTAGATACACCACAAACTACAAATGTAACATTTGCTGCTGTTTAAATTTTTAGTTAAGTATTATGTAATCGAGTAGCATAGCATTCAATCTCTTTTTTGCGTGGATAAAAACTCTGTCTTTTCTATTTATAGTCTTACTAATGATAACATTTTCAGTAATCCAATTGAATGTGCAAAAGTAACCAGTACTAAATTGGAACAACATGCACGTAAGGGTGCACTCTCCATGACCTCTGCAATTATTCACAATTGCTGTAACTTACTAGCAATGGCAAGGGAAAAAGCTGATGAAGTTTCTACAACTGAAGTATTGAGTAATGCTTGTGTTGTGACAACGTTATTACCTTTAATTATGGCTCATATAAGCCCATTAGCTTCAAGTGATCCTCGGGTAGATTTTTTTCCTCTATAATTTCTATAATCACCAATACATATTTTCAGAACGCAGTATATATATTAAATTTAATTCAAGAGATGTTACCACATGTAGCTGCATTAAATCTATTATCTGGATCATCAATACCTCTTTCAAATTTAGCCAATTCAGGAGGATCTGCCAATCAATTTGAATCTAACGATTTACTTAATAACACGACTAGTCAACACTATACTTCGATTCAAAGTGATCATCCGTATAAACCTTCGACTGTTTCAAATTATCGGTTTGTGTTAAATATACTCCCTATGTATGGTTACATAATATTGGTCTTGTAGAGTTGCTTTTCCTGAAACTGTAAGGTGGATGTCATTAGAGTTTGATCCGTCTTGTTCAACAGCACAACCAGAAGATTCGTTACAATTATATGTACCCAGTTTAGGAAGTACATCTGGCATAAAGAATACTTCAAAAAATCCAGAATCAGATGATTATGACGGTTCACCATTACCCTACTGGCCTGTTTTACATAAATTTACTGGATGGTAAGTAATTACGTTTGTGTTACATTGTGTAAGTAAAAACGTTTTAGCACTCAATGGCCTCAATCAGCCGTAATTTTACCGGGAAATGAAGTAATTTTTTCTTTAGAAACTGCTTCAGATTACCTTAAAGATGAACGTGCGAATTTTTACGGGTTTAAATGTCTAATTGTGGGGTATGAGTGGCCATTTCCTGGAATTTGTGGACCGTCAAGTGGTTTGAAACACTTAGAAGCAGAACTATCGTTTTTAGGCGGTATGTGTTCAGCTAGCTTGATTAAAAAGGATTTATTATTGCCTAGTGCAGATAGTAAGTTTTCACTTCACATGTTACGTATAAGTAAAATTTATTTTGGTTACTAGGTGATGGAAGTGATCTCGACATTGAAATTGCGGAACTAGTGGCTGCTCATGCATTAAACTCACATGGTTCGTTACTTGGAAAGGGATTGGCGTTAAGTAGTCCACCTTCTGTCAATCAAGCTCTTGATGGAACTTTACCGTACAGGTAGGACTATTTGTTGTACTTTCAACCATTATTTGGTCGATTAGTTTACTGAAAACTTCTGTACTATATCTTGTGTCTTTTGTCTAAAGCAAAATCTAGCACGATTTCAGCATAAATCGGGATAAAGGTGGCCATTGCAGTTCTAAAACCTGAAGTCGTAATTCATAATACTCTAATGTTTGAAGAATTAATGTACGAATTTCAGATAATTATTATAATATTAGAAACACTTTTGAATTTGATATGAAAACTAAAACGGTACCTCTAAACTGTAAATTGGTTTGTTTGATGTCAGTCTTTTTTTCTGTTACATCTTCTGATTAACATCTTAATGCAAAACAAAAATACTACGAAATAATACCCTATTGAAATAAACAATTTGCTACAAGAAATATTTTTGGTTTTCAATTACACATTAGACAAATAATTATTATTTGTTCAATAAACATGATACTGGCATAAGGAACCCATTAATAGGGTGTACTAGCACCCCTTGATAGTTTTTTGCATTTGTTTATTTTGCACAGTTTTTGTGGTACTAGACAAATAATTGCTATCTATTCAATAAATATAAATAGCATTCTCACAAATTTTGTAAAGGGTGTCACGATACTGATAAGGAACCCATTAATATGGTGAACCCCTCGAAAGTTTTTTGTGTTTTTTACGTTCCCACCTACATATACATATGTATAGAAGGTTATGCAATCGACTTTTTTTTCACTACCTATTGCTAAATCGACTTATTAGCCTAATTTACAACTTTAGGCCAAGTTTCGCCAAGATCGACCATCATGTCTAGATGTCTGTGTGTATGTGTGGATGTATGTTAGTATCCACGATAACTCCAGAACGAAAATACCTACGTATTTAACATTTTATATTTAAGCTTGTTTTCATTTGGCTTAGAGCTGATTAGATATTTGGGAGAAATCCAGCATTGGGGAGGGGTTTTTATCAAACCTAAAACAATTGCATATTTCAATTATATATTATATATATATATATATATATATATATATATATATATATATATATACCTTAAACTTATCGATTAATTTGTTCTATGCAATTTTTGATATGACGCGTAATTTAATGGCAAATAAAATCCTAAGGTGGAATTTGAGTGTTAAGTGTTAGTTCAATTTTTTTCATTATCTGAATAACGATTAATTTTATAAGAAAAAGTGTAGTTGTATTTTTTAAGGAAAATCTAATTTTACATAAATTTTCTTTGTAAAGTTTTTTTTAATGTAAAGCGAAATAAATGTAAAAATTAAATAAATATGATTGAAAATGCTGAAGCTGTATTAACGAGAATTTTTTTTACGTTAACATGAGTTATGTCTATGAATCTCTATCTGACATGAAGTTTTAAATGTCACTATGGCATAGATTATTGTTGTTTTTTCAATGTTGCCTGTTTTCGTTATGTAAGGAATAAAAAAGAGGTTGCATAGTTATCCTTAAAAAACTGAAATTAAAATTATTTCTTTATTATAAGTCTAGATGTCTATTAACCTGTCTGTCATGAAGTTTTAAACGTCTTTTTGACATAGAGTATTGTTTTTGCGTTTACAATGTTGCCTATTTTCTTAATGAACTTATAAAAGAGGCTGCATAATTATCCTTAAAAAATGTTATTAAAATTATTTCATTCTTTTAATTTCCATTTTGTAGGTCGGGAGGTCGTGTGGTGTTGCACATCAGATAATTTTATTTTGCATCGGTTTTTGTGGTATTAGACAAATTGCTATTCATTCAATAAACATAAATGGGATTGGCACACATTTTGTAAAGGATGTCACAATTCTGATATAAGGAACCTATTAATAGGGTGTACTAGCACCTCTTGATAGTTTTTTGTATTTTTTTTTATTTGATTTAAAAGTGATGCAAAGTTACTTACTGGCCAGGGGAACTTTGCATCTCTATATAAAACCTATTGTCTTTAATAGAAAAACTGCGACAATGCGAAATTAAACCCATAAATACGTTCCTTGACATCATCCTAACCACAATGACGAAAATAATGAAAAAATAGGTTTTTGAAAATGTATTTAGGAACATTTTGTGAAGTAAATCTTTACTCTGTATTTAACAAAACACAAGTAAATAAAGTCGTTTAGTTCTGGACACAAAACACCCTCTTTTATTAATTGAAGTAGGGGGTTTTATGCCGCCTAGAACATCTACCCACCTATAAAAACCTCGTCTTTACGCTCTGGTCATTTCTAACGTTTTTTTGTATTATCTAATTCACTATGGTAGCCCCTTCTTTATCAAAGTACTAATAATACCCGGGTACATACATCTTTCATACAAAAGGACAGTATGGGAACTAATTTGACATAGTGATGAAAAACCCAGAACGAGCGCCTCCTTAATGTACTTTCCGGGTCAACATCTGGTTCGTGTGTAAAGAAATGTGGTCATCCTCTTTACTTACCTCCATACTAGTTTTTTCACGACTTATTGGCGTAATGTTATCTACCTGAGTTATTTCTGATCCTAATGGTTCTTTAGAAACTTGCTCATGAACTACACTCTTACCAGGGGGAGCACCACATGGCACAATACCACATTTCAGAAGCCACTTATATGAACCGTAGAGATATAAGGTGCCATTATCTCTAAAGTTTTGTTTACAGTAAAGGGGGAAAATCTTGTTTCGGTAGTACAGTATGCTTCATATCATATGGTGTTTGCTTCCACTGTAACAAAGCATTACGCCAAGCAACTTTGAGAGGCAGAAGAATGCCACGTCCAGTGGCTGGGTGAGGCGTGTACTGTTTGGTGGGAGGCAGATGAAGTGGAGGTCTTCGTCACGGCAACGTCTTAATGGAAAGAGATAAATGTGTTGATAAATTATGCCCGATGATAACTTTTTCCCAATTAACCTTCTCAGTTTGGGTAATAATAGACTCTCAAACCTTTCATCGAATGTTATAGTCTTAAATCAACCAGACAATGAGTGATGGGCTCGGCACCCTTCCGATCTGCTTTCTGTCCATGGGGTCTATTAAATTTTTTTGGCTCGATTATCTGTAAGGTTAGTCTCGTCGAAATTAAACACGTTCTCTGAGGGAACTCCTTCAACTGTACTTTTCAAGTTTTCGATTTATTCTGTCACACTTTTTTCTTTATCATCTGCTCGACTTTTCTGTATGTTAGCAGGATAAGACGATTCAAGTATGATTGAATGACATGTCTCAAATCTTCAGAAGTAAGGGGAAATTTGCTCAAAGCGAAATCTTCCTCTTCTTCACTGGTAAAACTGGAGGCCTACCTGGAGCCTTCTCATGACATTGTTTGATTTTGTTGGCTCATACAAAATATAAGAAAGTCAGAATACATTATTTTTTAAAGCTTTAAAAAAATGTAATATGTTACCAAATGATATTAAAAGTAGTACAAATGTAAATAGATTTAAATTGAAAATCAGGCAAATATATCGTACTACGTTCGAGGGTGAGAATGTAGTGTGGCGAAGATAGGCAATTCTTTCTGTATGGGAATTTAATGACCTGTCTTATTATACAATGATTTAATTACAATTTTGATTGTGCCATTAAACTAATTTTATCTTATTATATACGATGATTATTGTTAAGTAATTACAATTGTGGTTGGTTTATTTTGTAAATTTGACTGATTCCTAACTACTTTCTAATGCTGAATACCTAAATACCTTATTAAAGTAATTTTTGTACTAAATATGTTTATAGTTATCTGTTCGCGAAGCGTGTTAGTATTATTCAGGGCAGTGTATATTGTGGTAGATACTTTGATTTATTATTACATACTGCTTTCATTGTTGGAAATGCAAGAAATTGTTAAACAAAAGCGTGGTGAATCTTTGCAAGTTTCCGAAAAGCAGGTACCTACTAAAGAATCTTGTCAATTGCCATTTAAATTAAAGCTAACGATTCAATGTCCAATATAATCAAAATAGTATTTGAAATGAGTAGCGTGGGCGAAAAGGACGCTTTACACTTATTTTATTTTGTTAGTATTCAACTATTGTATAGATTTTCTACTATTTTACTCCGATAATAACAAAACTTTATAATTATATTTCTCCTTTTTTTGTAATTTCCCACCTTTTTGTATGTTTTACTTTTATATTTTTAATGTCACAAAGGATTCTATTATATTATATCTATAAATTGCTGTTTTTTTTATAAATTTTCTTTGAAAAATCAATTTTGTCACAATGGTATATTACAATAGCCGGATTTGTTTGTGAGCTGTGCATATTAGCACACTGTTACGCTAAATAATTTAGATAAGGTTTATATTATTACATATAGTACCTATACTGGATATAAGATTTTCTTATTATAATAAATATACATAAATAAATGTTAAGCAGTAGAACATTAAAAGAACACATAAATTCTATCCGTGATGAATAATGTACAAAATGGTAGTGTCAACATGTTTTTATTGCTCTGCAGATATGTCAAATTAGAAATAAATCTCTAAGTGTGGTATATCTAATTTTTAAGCTTATTTTTTTAGTACTACATATCTTTGTGTTATGAAGTCCCAACTTTATTTCATGTGACTGCAGAACTACAAGGATTTGATCGTACAACAGTTACCGTTCTTACAGATCTTACTAAATAGTAATTAAATAAACTATATATGATGACCTATATTATGCCAGATAAACAATTAAAATGAAATGTAATGCCTTGATATATTTAAGTGTAACTTATTTAAAGTTTAATACATGCACAGAATAATTTTATTACAAAAATTAACACATCCTTTTCAACTACCTAAACTATTATGTTGTAACAATAAACTTAAAGTACCAAATTTTTAGTCACTATCCTTATTAGAAAGTTCAGAATAATTCCTCACATTAATCACCATCTCATCAACTGTAATGTCCAACATTTCTTCACGTTTGTACCACTGCTTTATAAAATCACGGTTGCAATTGTAACACTTCATGTCCAACTTCTAATTATTTCATCTACCTAATAGAAGAAAGTTCAGTTTTAAATAGTGTGGGTTTATAACTGATATTTTTTGTGTTAACCATGAAATCATGTGATGTTGGTACCTTCTCGAGTAACATTGTCTGGTACGGTGTCATTGTTCATAATAATTAATGAAGGCTCTTTTAATTTATTTAACAAATACTCAGTAAGCCATTTTTTAAACAGATCTCCGTTCATTTCACCATAATAATCTTCTTTTAACGATTTTGAAGCAAATAATAGGGATGCATTCTCTATAAAGCCTGTGGTGCAACCTGCATGCATAGCAATAAAGCGTTTACCATCATAGGTTTCCATACACTCTTTACGTCTTCATCTTGCCACGACTTGCCTGGATTTCCTTTTAAGTAGATCCATGTCTCATCCATAAATACTATTTGTCTTCAGCTAGGTGAATTGATCTCTTGAATGCCTCGTTTGAGAAAATGAGTTTGCGTTTGTGCTATATTTTGTTTTTCCAATAAAGCTCTATAATTACTGTCTTTTTTGAACTTGAATCCTAATGTGTGCAATGCACTATTTAAACTTCCATCACTTAAAAACATGACTATCACGGAGTTCAGCATTTAAAGCTCCAACTGACATGCTTTTTTGTAAACAAAAGCATTTCAGATGTGGAATATGTATATGTTAGTTTGTACTCACTTTATGCATACATGTTGTACAATGTATTCCTAATGCACATTTTGGATATTTCTGGCAGATGTTCGATTTGGTTTTTTGCCTGGACTGCATAAAATTGGATTCGATCTACTGCGACACTTGATGTTCTTCACTGTGGCCACAGATATACCCAGAGCATTTGCCACACGCTGTAATTAAAATAAATATTACCTACCTCTTAACGCTTGAGTAGTGACGTGCTTTCTTGTAACGCCAGTCTCACAGACTGTTGTTATCTAAACTTTATGACTGTAATACTACCAAACAAGTACATACCAATTTAGATAGGATGATTAACATAAATTGCAATTCAATACTGTGCAGTAAAATACTCATATAAAATAATAAAGAATTTAATTACAAGTGATAATGAAAGAAAATCTACGACACATGTTGATTTCCAAAATGTGGATAAATAATAATATATTATTATACAGTTAAATTTTGTGACCCACGATAAGAGGTCGTATAGGATAGCTTGGGAGCGCGCTCAATCATGTAAGAGAAAACAAGTAGAAATGTAGATTTAGAAACTCAAGATAACTTGTTTTAGCTCTTAAGTCTTACCCCTTTAACCACTTTTGTTATTCTGGTAAATCTTGCGAATAATCAAGTTACAATTTAGGTATGTAGATTTCTCTTACAATAAAATAACAGCTAATTTTCCGTAAAAGAAATTAAATAACAAAATTGAATTTTCGATTATGCCCACACACCTTAGTGTAATCTAAATGAACGTATTCGTCTAATTGTTTATTTTACTAACGACTAATTATAATCACGCCTGTTCTAAACACAATTGAACTATTAACTTGACTTAAACGTCCAAAAAGAAACAATAGGGAAAGCTGTTTGTATCCCTAAATTAACAAAGCTTATCTGACCTTAAAATGAAGACTTGTTGACCTCTATAATTATTTTTCATTTCTTACGAATGATTTCCTGGATGGCAGTATGATGTTAAAATTCGAAACCCTTGGTTGACCTTATGACTTGTGGGTCGATTATATTTAAAAGTAATGTGGCAAAGCCATAACGGCCTAAAATTATTAATGCATTGATTAGAAAAAGGTGGAACGAAATACATTTTTTTTGTAATGGAATAGTTAGAAATAATTGTTACCAGAGTTGTTAAGCGGCCAATTGTAACAAACTTGCAATATTAAATCCAATATTAAAACTGTTAAGAGTTTCAAAATCTGTTTAGTGTTCTAATCCAATATACTAATTTTTTAATTACTAAAGGAAACTCAAACTTATGCTGACTCCATAATAAATCCACCAAAGGCGATTGTAAAACTGTACATGTGGTACCGAGAATAGCGTGCAAGTCACTGATAAAAGTCTTACCTGCTTTACCCAATTCAAAATGTAAATATAAATATTATAAGTATTATACGTTTATGCCATATGTTATTATTTTATTTTAGCTTATTTAAAATGTATATAGAAATTGTGAAATTTCAAATTTAAACCGTAACAACACGTTTGCGGAATATGTATGTGTTTAAGATTATTTGTAGATAAGAGTTTGTATAGCAATTTTTTTTTGCTAAATAAGGTTTATATTATTACATATAGTACCTATACTGGATATAAGATTTTCTTATTATAATAAATATACATATAATATACATAAATAAATGTTAAACAGTAGAACATTAAAAGAACACATAAATTCTATCCGTGATGAATAATGTACAAAATGGTAGTGTCGACATGTTTTTGTTGCTCTGCAGATATGTCAAATTAGAAATAAATCTCTAAGTGTGGTGCATCAAATTTTTAAGCTTATTTTTTAATACTAGATATCTTTGTGTTATGAAGTCGCAACTTTATTTCATGTGATTACAGAACTACAAGGAGTCGATCTTACAACAGTTACCGTTCTTACAGCTCTTACTAAATAGTAATTAAACAAACCATATATGATGACCCATATTATGCCAGATAAACAATTAAAATGAAATTTAATGCCTTGACATATTTAAGTGTAACTTATTTAAAGTTTAATACATGCACAGAATAATTATATTACAAAAATTAACACATCCTTTTCAATTACCTAAACTATTATGTTGTAACAATAAACTTAAAGTACCAAAATTTTAGTCACTATCCTTATTAGAAAGTTCAGAATAATTCCTCACATTAATCACCATCTCATCAACTGTAATGTCCAACATTTCTTCACGTTTGTACCACTGCTTTATAAAATCACGGTTGCAATTGTAACACTTCATGTCCATAGGTTCTAATTATTTCATTTACCTAATACCTTGTGAAGAAAGTTCAGTTTTAAATAGTGTGGGTTTATAACTGTTATTTTTTTGTGTTAATCATAAAATCATGTTAGACTTTATCCAGGATGATGTTGGTGCCTTCTCGAGTAACATTGTCTGGTACGGTGTCATTGTTCATAATAATTAATGAAGGCTCTTTTAATTTATTTAACAAATACTCAGTAAGCCATTTTTTAAACAGATCTCCGTTCATTTCACCATAATAATCTTCTTTTAACGATTTTAAAGCAAATAATAGGGATGCATTCTCTATAAAGCCTGTGGTGCAACCTGCATGCATAGCAATAAAACGTTTACCATCATAGCCCTGAGGTTTCCGTACACTCTTTACGTCTTCATCTTGCCACGACTTGCCTGGATTTCCTTTTGAGTAGATCCATGTCTCATCCATAAATACTATTTGTCTTCAGCTAGGTGAATTGATCTCTTGAATGCCTCGTTTGAGAAAATGAGTTCGCGTTTGTGCTATATTTTGTTTTTCCAATAAAGCTCTATAATTACTGTCTTTTTTGAACTTGAATCCTAATGTGTGCAATGCACGATTTAAACTTCTATCACTTAAAAAACATAACTATCACGGAGTTCAGCATTTAAAGCTCCAACTGACATGCTTTTCTGTAAATAAAAGCATTTCAGATGTGGAATATGTATATGTTAGTTTGTACTCACTTTATGCTTACATGTTGTACAATGTAGTGCTAATGCACATTTTGGATGTTTCTGACAGATCGTTCGATTTGGTTTTTTACCTGGACTGCATAAAATTGGATTCGATCTACTGCGACACTTGATGTTCTTCACTGTGGCCACAGATATACCCAGAGCATTTGCCACACGCTGTAATTAAAATAAATATTACCTACCTCTTAGCGCTTGAGTAATGACGTGCTTTCTTGTAACGCCAGTCTGACAGACCGTTGTTATCGAGATAGAACTACTCCATTCTTTTGTAACAAATAGTGATATATCTAAACTTTATGACTGCAATACTACCAAACAAGTACATAATTATTAGAAATTGTAAAGAAAAATACCTTTTTTTGTAAATAATTATAAACAAATGTAAAAACGAACCTACGTAATAAAAATTGATTATTCTTAAATATTTTCATTTTAACACTCGACACCAACAACTATCTCTTTCTACGCGTAAACATTTGTTGCATGTCTTGCAAGAATGTTTATAAACAATAATAATCGTCTTTATTGAAATATATAAAACATTATAAAAGAAACAATTTAATAAGTAACATACAATTATAAAGCAATCAATTGTTACGATAACAGATAATTTAAATGACAGACATGAGGCGAAGTTTAGCTTAAAGCTATTCCACCACTTGACCTCATGTAATTAAAAAAATAAAAACATAAGAGAAAAAAAAAGGAACATAACTGCATGTGTCACTATGAGCATTTATCAAATGTATAATGTAAAGAAAACTATCAAATTTCTAACAGTCAATCATAGCGCGCAGGTTTTTCCGAAATTATTTACGGAATAATTTTTAACAACCATATCCAGGCCGTTATACATTTTTGTCGCATTGTAGGTAAATCCACATTTAAACAATGTTGTGCTATGTGCAGGTATGGTCAAATTATTTACATATCTAATATTTTTAGTGTGAATTTCTTTTCTACCAATTAATTTGCGGCGTAAATATGCAGGACTATTCGTTTTAACAATTCTATGTACAACATTTAAGAAGTGAAATTTCCAACAGTTTTTAACAGAGAGCCAATTTTAATCTTGCATGAATTCGCTGAATGGTCAAATTTACGTAGACCATAAATAAATCTGCAGCATGTATTTTGTAAACGTTGAAGCCTGTTTCTGTTTATGGAGTTTAAAAATGGGTAATAAACAGTTAAACAATATATGTATACAAATGGGAAAAATTAATATTTCGCATAATTTTTTTCTAAACTTTAAAATGAATTATTGACTTATTTGTAAATAGTAATTGGAGATTCATATAGGCCTTTTTGATCACATAACGGCTTCGATTAATTTTATTGGAAACACTCGAATAGTCATTTGGACCGAAATTGAGTATTAATTGAGAGTCATCAGCATACGCATGAAGTTCACATGATTTCACCGATTTATGCAAATCAGATACATACACTAAAAATAAAATAGGTCCTAAAATTGACCCCTGTGGGTCTCCGGATGGAACCATTATTGCAGAAGGTATGTCACTTCTGATACAGACACTTTGAGATCTGTAGTTTTTCTATTCTTTTTATACCCACACGGCGCGCACCTTCTTAGCATGTTTTTTTCTATTTCATAAAGCTCTTGAGCAGTATCTATGTTACATATTTCAGTTATTCTTAGACGAATATGTTTTGGGAAGTTGGCACGCGGCCTTAGATGACCATTCATCAAGCTAAGCACCAGAGATTCAAGAACATGTTTTCTTAGTGTCTTGTTAGTTTCATCATTCGCATTATATATTATTTAGGAATTTATTCCAGATATATTTAATAAGCTATAACATTAACATACGACCATTTCCCAACGCCTTGTACTCCTCACCAGTTATAGCTGGAACACAGCCGATCCACTACATCGACACCACACATTGTATGATGGTAGCCGACAATGATTCATGGCAAGTGGAAATCAAAATTGTTTTGTGTGTAAAATACTAATGTACAGTTTTCCTTGTATGCAAAAATCTACTACCGACGGGCCGCGCATTTTTTTGCACAGAATCCCCAGAAACTCCCTTTTATTTAATTTAATGGTTCCTACTGTTGTTAACCTATGCTCCAATTGGATTTTCGCTAACGGGGTGCTAGTGAACCACCGATCCTTTGTAACGTTTCTGTTGGAACCATAAATTAGTTTTCAACAACGGAAAGTGTACTATTACCCTGCGAATAGGGCCAATCAGGTTGATTTCCCACATAAACATGTTCGTGCCGCACAAGGCAAAAATTTTAATGCCAAATTTTAATGCCATATTGGTTGGGTTTGAAAGGCATATATTGCCAAACCCACAAAACGCCTCTAATTTTTGGTCCACTGTCACGTGCTCTGATAAATTATAATTTTGTTTGCAATTCAATACAAATTTATTGAACAACTGTCTAATTGGGGCAAGTTTATCGCTTTTTCGCCTTTCCTCCTTTGTACGTATATCACCAAAGCGTAGATATCGTATTAGCATACGAAACCTATGCAAAGACATCACCAATTAAAAAATTTCGGGAACCGTTCCATTTGTTTTGAATAAATCCTCAGGATGGAGAGGGTTACTTTTCTTTACTCCGGCCAAGAGCAGTAGACCTAATGTATTTCCACACTATTTGTTAGTCGAGTATATGTGGCACGCTTGTACTGTCCCGATACCAACTCCAAATACCCATTTGTGTTCACCACCATCAAATTTATATTCTCATTGCCGAAAACCTATTTCCAAATGTCTAAGAGGTTCTTTACTTCGCGCAGTTGCGGTGGTACATATGGTATTTCTATTCTAATAATATTTTTAGACTTAACGCGAACAGTTTTCCCTACCATCAAGACTCCATAACTTTCCTTTATATCATCATCAACTCTTGCTCTGTATCTGAATTCTCTTCTGCCACATCAATGTGGTCGTCTTCAGTATTATCCTTATTATCGTAAACAATTTCGTCCCTATCGTTCAACAATTCAGTTATGGGTTTCTCAAGATTTTTTATCCTTTTCGTAAACTCACCAAATGAGGATAAAGTTTTATGTTATATTGCTAAAAGTAGATGTGGTATCTTCTAAAGAGATGCGAATTCAGTAGACCGCAATAATTTGTAAAACGTAAACTAGAAGAGGAGCAACGACCGCCTTCACTCAACTATGTAACAATGCACTAATGAGAACGCACAAGCAGTCACATTAATCAAATCCCCCACTTTAAAAGTTTTGAATTACAGAAATGTTAACCGGTCTATGAGAGGAGGCGGTAGATTGAGACTTTCCGTCGATGACGTCATCATTTTGGCGCCATACTACTGTAAACCCCATACACTGTAAAACCTAGCAAAAGTAGATTAGATAAACAAAACTACAGTAACCTAAAAGTAGATTAGATAAACAAAACTACAGTAACCTAAAAAAAAATTGTATGGCCGGGGATTCGAACCCGCACCAAAAGCGTTGTAAGCGACTCCGCTTCCACGACACCACCAGCGCTGTAGCAATTTGATATTGAAAGTGATATTTAAACCATTTTTAAATATTCGTATTGATGACGTCTAACATACATGACGTCATCGACGGAAAGTCTCAATCTACCGCCTCCTTCTATGAGACCGTGCGTATTCACTGAAGCATTAATGCAAGATAGTAATATTAAGGGACCTCCATTTTCTTTCTCACTTTTAAAATATTCCAATAAATTTAACACAAACTGCTGTGCTTGTGTATGCAAAGTTTTACCTTTTGCAGTCATTACTGCTACAATGTTTCGCACGCAAAGTAAGATAACTATTTGAAATGATAAAGGTAAAGTCACAAAGGGAAGAGTTCTGAAAAGAACTGTTGTTAAGTTCTGAAAAGAATTGTTGTGAAAATGTGTAGATAATGAATGATGGAAATGTAGGAAAAGTGGAAAAAAGCAAGTGTACAATGAGTAAACGGAGACAGGGAGATTATGTGCTAAAATTACGTGGTTAGTCAAATTAGAATTAAAATGCATGTTAAGCAATAGCAACGAGTATTTTATTTCTCTTTTCATTACATGAAATTATTTAATGACATATGTCGATTGTGTCAAATCCACTTCAAATATGTTACTGTCCTTTTTTTTAAAGACGCTTTGGTTTGAGATGGCAGTATACACAATTTGGATAGCTAGATTCATAAACTAATGACGCAGGGCTATTCCTTCCTGGCGAGAATAGTAGTAATCGTCATCTTGCAATTCTTGATTAAAGTTGTAGGTAGCGGACCGAGAAAATTGATTGTAATAATAATAGAAAGTCGCAATTGTCACCGTGAAAGAAAAGAATTAATGAGTTTTAATATCTTGTCAATAAGTCGTAATTTGGTAATGTTTTTCGGGATATATTTTATTTTATGTAACTAAGATTTAAATGTATGTAATTAAGGGTTGAAAAGGCAAAGAAACACATCTAGGGGTAGAAACACAAGTGTTCTCCCATGTGACTCGAAACTGTTATTCGAAAAAGACCTGGATAAATCGTTGAGAGTTTATATACGCACGAAATTGGGTTAAATGTCGCCGGTTGGTAATTAATTGCACTGGAATACACGGCAAATCAAAAGACGGGTTTGTTTATTACTTTGAAATTCGATACATATCGGCTTTGCTACGGACGAGTGAATATTAAAAAAATTAATACTTCTTTTAATAATAAATGTAAAAAATTCCCACGTAATGTTTCTTGTTTTTGTTATATAACTTAAACATTGGGGTGGATTTGGGAGTAAAGCAGTTTGCTGAAGTTGGAGGTTCGATTGAGTCGTACCGGGTAGGATACGTTGTTTGTTCTTTTCCTTTTTTGTGTCGCTTTTAAGTAAGTTTGTCACAACATTAAAGTGGTCGTGTAAACACACTTAGATCGATAAATAGTCATTAACCATATGTCGGAATTGGGCAATCGCCCAAAAAAAAATAGAAAAATATTACTAAATACTGTTACCGTCGAATACTCAATAGCATTCAATGTAACTATAGCATATAATTATATAAATAATTAAATGGTCTGACTGCTGCTGCATCATAAATCCGTGCTGATGCTAGCTTATGCGATAAGGGCATAAATAATATCTTTTCAGCGTGAATGCTTCATGAACCATGTAGCGTCATCGCGTTCGCGTGAATTGTTAAAGAATTTCTGAATTTTATGTTTTGTGTCATTGTGTGTCGTGGTGTTTTTTTACTTTACATTTTATAATCTGCAGTGCAATTTACAATAAATTGAGTGGCGCTCAAAGGTGAAAAATGAAAAGGAAAAACAGAAGGGGAGAAGTTCTTAAAAAAGTTCCAAAACTAGATACTTTATTGTAAAAAACGCAGTGCCAGTGAAGAATAAATTCGAAAATGGTAAGTTAAACTTAAAACTTTAAACTTATATACCGAATAGATAATAGGAGTTATCACTGTTATGAGGACAAAATAATAAACAAAATTGTTCTTGTTCCGTTCCAATCCATGTTTTTAAACTGAAACTCCGAATTGAAGTCGGCTAATAATTAATCGCAGCGAAATGTGATTTAACCCCTGATATATTCCGCACAGATCAGTGAACTTTCATTATTAGATACTCTGATCAGAATGGTAAAGTCGCTTAACGGTTTGTTAAATTCATAAGCAGCGTCGGTCACAAGGTTTCCGATATGGAGGAAACTATTCTAGACTCGTTAAGAGAACTAGATCTCGATATAAGCCATTGCAGAGGTCAATGCTACGACAACGCCAAAAATATGTCGGGTCACTATGCAGGATTGCAAGCACGAATCACGGCGCACAATGCTTTTGCTTTATATATTCCTTGCGCTGCACATTCACTAATTTAGTAGGAAACTGTTCTGCCTAATGCTGCTTGAGTGCTACAAGGTTTTTCATGTTTGTCGACGAGTTTTATACCTTTTTTTCTGCTTCAACATACTGTTGGTAAATACTGAAAGATGCAATTTCATCTTCAAGAACTGCTTCTTTCTGCCAACAAAACTCTCAACAAGATGGTCAGCCAGATCGGATGCAGTAACCGTTATGTATAAAGGCTATGAAGCATTCACATTTTATTTGGAAAAGTGTTAGAGTGAATCCTCACAACCACCTAATGTCAAAGCTCAAGCAAATGACATGCTAAAAAATAAATACTTTAGAGACTGAAGTTTTACTAGCTTTTCGGAACCACATTCTCATACATTTTGATAATACCAATAAAACACTACAAAACATAAATACAGACGTATCTTTTGATTGTAAGATTATATCATTCATCAATAAGATTTATAAAAGTCTTCGAAATAATTTCCATGATTATGAAAATATGGGAACAAAAATTACTTGTCAGGATTACCAAATTGATCAGAAAAGGCCCAAAAAAAGGAAGGTATAAGATGACGAAACTAGTGTAAATGAAACTCAATTTGACGGAAGAGAGACTATGCTGGACTATTAAAGATGGGTGTAGGTCATATATATCAAAAACAAAAGGTCTTTTAATCCTTAAAAACGGATTAAAAATATACGAGACGTGCAATTTAAAGAAATTGAAATTCTTTATTCGGAGATATTCGAATTTGGAAGGTTGAAATGATCACCCTGATTAGCAATTACCAATATTCAGCAGACGTTAAGTTAATATAAGATTAATTAAGATACTTGCCTTTTGGGTAATTAAATCGTGTATCTCTATTTATCTGTTATATAAATTTATATGTTTCGATAATAACTACAGTTATCGTCCTCAATAAATGGTAGTATCTTTAAGAATTACTTGAGATGTCAAAACAAATTTATGAAATATGAAAGAGATGAAAAAACAAACATGAGCCTGCTATTAATATAACAGTTTGATAAACATATAAAGCCAACTACGGAACCTAATTTTAGTAAATAATAGCTAGATCTTTCATAAATTCTATATTATTCCACTGCGTTGAAGACGACAAATCAGAACAGATTCTAGCGGACGAAGCCTAACAGTGAAAAATGTAATAATCAAAGAACAAATTTAACAAAATCTAATCAAATTATGATATAAGTGTAAAGTTTTGAAAAACTTTAATTTGAAATTGGTATGTCAAGTTTCTATTTGTGAATGCTTTTGACGACTTTATGGCCGCAGGCGTGCGTATACCAAGGCAGCTCTATCATATATTCTTTGGCCGAATTTTCCATTAGAATTACCCATAACCACTGTTATGGCTTATGTTGTTAATATTTTTAGTATGTCCTGAATTTCAAAATAGAATTTTTCAATGTGTTCATCTTTTTTATTTGCGGTTAGTGCGTAGATTTGCCTTCCATGGCAGGTTTACAATTGCAGCTCATAATTTTGTTTATGTCCTAGTAGAGAATAATTATCATTTCTTATCCGCTTATGATTATTTGTCGGGTAATAAAGGTTTCCTGTTCCAGTATTAAACTCACATGGATATTGTATTTAGCAGTGGCGGCTCACTATAAGGTGCCAAGGAGCCATAGCACTAGGTTAAAGAACTAGAAATTCCATAATATGTATTTTATGTATGATTAAGAATAATTAAAAAATTTAAGAAGAAATATCCTAATTAATTTCATAATTTTATTGAATAATAGTATATTAAAAAACAGGTTTCATAAGACCAGTCTTGAAGCATGAATTCAAGTTTTGAAAACGAGTCGGGTAGCGACGAGTTTTTTTAATGAGTGCTTCAAGGCCTTAATAGCATTATGCTATTTTTTGTAATTTGCCCTTTTTAAACAAAACTATTTACCTTATTTGATTTAGGGATTTTTGTGGCGGTTGGTAATGTCTTAATTTTAAAAGTTAAAATTTGATCTAGTCGCCTTTTGTTTTATCCAAATTCTGTCACAAAACATGAAAATGGAACATAATCAAGATAACCTTGAAAGTACGCCCTCTGAAATACGTGAAAGTGCCTAAAAAAAATACGGTCGCGAATTTGCTCACATCAAAGTTTTCCGCTGAACGCATCCTGTTTTTCACACATTTTGTAAGAGTAACTGACATGTATGACATAATTCCACGAAACACTAAATAAAGCAAATTTTTCCAATATTGCGCGTATTGCGCATGATCAAGAGTAAAAAAATGGAATGATCAAATAAAAAAAATGGAAAAAATCTACGGTAATCTAGGTTACTGTAGATTTAATTTCCATTTTTTTACTCTTTATTGGAATACTTTGCGTATTGCGCTTAATAAAGTAATCATTTTCTTTATTTAGCGTCTCGTATAGTTCCGGATTAAGCTTTGCCAACCTAAAAATTTTTGTAAAATGAATCAATGGCTATAATGACATCGGAGATGATGACATCGCGTTTCTTAATACAAGGTCCACCAGTGAAGCGGGAAATTTTTAAGTATCCAATTTTGCAGAAAATGTTTATTATCGATTTTTTTACAGGTTTGTGTAGAGGAAAGTATTCCATTTTATGTCTTAAAAATAATTCCGCTCAAGTGAGAGCCATTTTTGTGTAAACACTCTTCTAATCTAGATTGAAAAATTTCCAGCAGGGCAGGTTGAATTCGCTCAACTTTTTGTGTAATGTATTGCTAATTCCGGTAAGGTTTGTGGTCTTCAGAAATCCCCAAAGGAAAAAATCACATGCTGAAAGATCAGGGGAACTTGCGGGCCACGAAATGTCAATATGTTTCGAAATGAGTCGGCCCGGGAAAAGTTCCCTTAAAGCAGTCATTGAAGACACGCGAGCCCCGACCTGCTGAAAATAATTGATGTCCGGAAACCTAGGTAACACTTCCGTCACAAATGTTCTGATCATATGTGTGTAGCGGTTGTGGTCTTTCCTCTATCGCCTTGGAAAAAATATGGCCTCAATAATGCCAGATAATGAAATTGCACATCACATTGTAAATTTTGTACTATGTAATGGCTTTTGGTGTATCTCTCCTAAGTTTTCGTCATTCCAATAGCGACTATTATGCTAGTTTACATATCCGTTTAAATGGAAATGTGCTTCATCTGACATAAACATGTGGTGAATAAAGTTTTCATCATCATGTACACGTCGCAATATTTCTTCGATGAAAATCCTGCGAGCACGCATATCACCATCTTTCAACTCTTGGACGACTTGAATTTTGTAAGGGTGGAAAGATAAGTCTTTATGTAAAATTCGTCGTAACGATGTGTCGCTAATGTTTAGTGCAGAAGTATGTTTCACTGCAGAACGTAGTGGATACGTGTTAATGCTACTCGTACTCTATCAATGTTTTCCTCCGTTCTTACATACCTTATGCTTCAAGTTTAATGTGGTGCCAGTTTCTTTAAATTTTCTTACCCACTGTATAATTGCATGAGCGGACGGCACACTTCCATGTCGTGGAACATTGGGAGGAGAGGGAGAGAATAAATCGTTGTACCGAAGTCACACACTCACCATTTTCATAAA
The DNA here is from genome assembly GCA_036346205.1 of Vesta saturnalis. NCBI lineage: Eukaryota > Metazoa > Arthropoda > Insecta > Coleoptera > Lampyridae > Vesta > Vesta saturnalis. The sequence goes on from JARFJB010002087.1 coordinate 317,599, forward strand.
ACGATTTACGTAAAACGCACGCTGAATGCCTGACCATTTCTCCATGTTTCTGTTTAAATATAAGTAACTGTCAAACAATAACCAAGTCATGTAAACATTGACTTTTGCCAAAAAAATTTGCCCGCAAAATTTCTTGATCTTTCGGTATGCGATTTTTTTGCGGATTTCTGAAAGAACGGGGTATAGAGTAATAGACCACAAACCTTACCGGGATTAGCATCGAACATGAAACAAGAAATTGAGCGAATTCAACCTGTCCTGCTCCGTCGAATAACCGAAAATTTTCAATCTAAGTTAGAAGAGTGTTTACAAAAACATGGTTCCCATTTGGGCGAAATTATTTTTAAGACATAAAATGGCATACTTTCCTCTACTTAAACCTGTAAAAAAAACTTTTGAAAATAAACATTCTCTGAAAAAATTGGTTACTTCAAAATTTCCCACTTCACTGACGGACCCTGTATGTCTATTAAAGAATCAAAATGAAAGCAAATTACAAAAAAATTAGTTATGCGTATGGTCTATTGGGACTAAATCACATCGGACACACATTCGATTACGGCTGCCGCAAAAGCAGCCGGCCTAACATGAAAAAGGAGTACGGTTGGAGCCATAACATTCAACTAGTGCCAGCACAATTTCGGCTCACAAAATCTCAATGCGTTTATAAATCACGTTTATGAATCTACCTTATGTTGTGTTTTTAGTATCGCAATGGCTCTACCAAATTACATTATTTTTGTATAGAAGGGATAATTAAAACGTAAAATAAACAATCTAATTCTAAACATAGTACAGTGAAATTGAACCGAGGTAATGTTTAAAAAATAATAAATAGGATTACGGGTGTTTCGAATTTTATTCACGAGAACCAAACAGTGTTTTAAAAGTTACCTAACGATTATTATATACACGTATACATGCAAAAATAAAATAAAAGTGTGATTTAGAATTGTGTAATAATTTGGTGGCAGCCTTAAGTGTTAAAAATTAATGTAATATGTCTACTGTTGTACCTACATGTTTATACAGATTTTAAATATTGATATTTTACAGTGTGAAAACAAAACATTTCCAATTGTAAAACAAATGATTGGGTATGTGTGATCAGCGTGGCTCTACCAAACACGTGGCTTACAGACACCACTGTATTTCTGTATTTTTCCAGCCTGTACGTACTTTTGATGTTTGATGTGGCTATTCTTAGTGATTTCTTGCTCTGTTGAACCTTGACATCCAAAAACCATAATTATGGTTATCTTGTGTTGTACCATTTGTGGCCAGTTTGATAGTATTACCAGGGAATATTAAATGGGGTGGTTTCCCATTGCCTTCTACAATCCTTTATCTCTACTGTGGCGATTTTTATAATAAGGGATGTGCATGAACCGCTTTATGTTGCTCAGTGCAAGACTGTTGAGGGTGGCACCACCCATTGCGTTTCTCAGTGTAAGACTGTTAGGGTGGCACCAAAGACCCATTAGGCCTTGTAAGAAGAACAAACAGGATGTTTCATAAATATTGAAACAAAAATTTTTTTTTAAACAATGTATTTGCATAATGCATATGCTCATGAAGTAGTGATTTTGTTATGCACTTTGAAAGATTTTTTTCACTTAACTTCAAAACAGTTTATATGTTTAGAAAAGTTAGTCGTTTGCCCGAAGATCCCATTTCCTGTACTATTTTATAAAAAGGAAGCCATTAATCAAAAAATGTAACAAATATTTTCAGTTTTTATTTCAAGGAACGTTCTTTAAATAATAAAAATTTAAAAACTTATTCTGAGAAAGAGCAGATGTGTGAAATATAAAACTTAATTTATTGGGAGTTGTTGCAATTATTATCAAATTTATCGCAGTGTTTATCTCCTCAGTACAAGATTATTTTATGTTTTTTTCAGATATGAAACAATTAAGAAAATTAGTATTTTCTATTTAGGTACATGTTTTTATGTAAGACTAGTATAAGATAATACTACATTACACTTAAACTAGGTTGAGCTGTCATTTGTAATTTGCACGAAAATGTATTCAGAATTATTATAAATCACAATTTTACTGAAATACTGCAAATCAAAACAAATATTAATAAACATAACACTTAATATTAATAAATAGTTAAATTATCACAGGCTTACTTTAATAATAGTGCCGTTTAATGAACAAAATTTTAGACCGAAATTATATTTACAAGTCTGTTGTTAATAAATCTGCTCTTTCAACTACAACATGCAATTCCGTTTCACGGTATGTGCGACCATCTGGCATTATTAAACTTACAGGTTTTCCATTTTTATCAGTTATATATTCAGTACGTTTCCTATATACACGTTTAAAGTAGTACATCAACCCTGAGAAGATAATAATGAAAAGCACCACTACTACTCCTAAAATAATAAAAATTGTTGAATAGCTTGCCAGAATTGAACAATTATTTTCTTTAAATTCCTTAAGAGTAATTTTTTTAACTTGATCGAGAATGCATTGAAACTGTTCATTGTTATCGCTGCTTCCATAAAATCACAGTTACATTGTTGGTTTACTACTATATTACTGTATCTAGCAGAGAAGCTAGTAGTATTTATTTGTAAGGAACGTTTGTCAAGTGTGTTAAATGTATCAGAATCAAACCATATCTCTTCTTCAGTTGGGACTTCTTCCAAATTTAAACTAATACCCATAAAGGCTCCATCATGCGTTACATTGAAATTATTATTCTAATCTTTACGCTACCACGCGTTGTTACCTTAAAACCTTCTCCTTCTAATAAATTTATCTCGCAATCGACAACTTCAAATCGTTTACAATTATGAATTAAAAATGCACCTGATTGTATTGTATCAAAAGTACAATTTCTTACTTGAAAACTGTCTAATACTGTTGTATCTGAAAATGATCGACTGGGTAACTCAGTAAATGAAGAGTCAGTTATTGTTAAAATATCCGTCGGAAATTTCTTAAAAGCCTGTGCGTGAATATGTACAAAATTCACATTTGAAAATTCAATGGTATGAGTATAAACTAAAGATGAAAATGCAAAGGGCGCTATTTCTTCCACTAACAAATCGCGCATTATTATAGTACTAATCTGGCCTTGAAATGTGTAACTCGAAATTTTGTTTATCACACTTCGTTCAATCTTAATACGTAATGTTGGTACACCGTCCCAAGATTGATGGTAATCAGAATTTGGATGTACATATGCGTTCCAGGATAAACTCGATTCTTCCAATTGTAAACTATTTATGTTTGCTAATTCCAAACGTCTGAGATTTCGCATCTCACTTATTGCACCTATTCCAAATCGGACAGAGTTGCAGCCATTAATTTTGAATACTTGCGCGTCGTAGGATGGTATGGAACCTTTCTGAATGAAGAACTCCTGAAATAATTCATGTAATTCTGTATTCATTTACATTAATTTTATTTTAAATTTGTAATACCTGTGAATCCAAGCGACAGTTGCATGTTACTCCACTGTCGATGCTGCCACCTGTCCACTGACAACCAAATTCTGGGTTACCTGTAATATCATCCCCAGGGAACCCAACACTGCATTTAAAGTACACCAAAAAGAACAACCATAGATACGGTTTACAGTTGTGGATCATATCGAACATTTCACATGACTAATGAGATTATTCAAGGCATGATGTAGACAAATTCGTTGACTTGGATTATCTGAAATTAAAAATTATAAACGTAATTATTTAGTAATTTATTTTTGTGTTACACAAATTAAGTTTATGTAAAATTTCTAGAGAGCTTGATAAAGAATCCGTCACAAATAAAAATCAGGGAACACCTTGAGTTAAGCACCATTTCCAGTTAAATAAAATTATGCATATGAATATGAAACTCTTATTTTGAGGCACACACATTTTAAGATCCTGATTCATATCCAAAGACGTCCTAAAGATTTGAATTCTGATAATGTAAATGGTAATACTCGCCCAGCATTCGTTATGTTAACATAGTTCATTGTAAATTTGATGTTGAGTATCGATGTTGAGATGCTCCAAGCAGGTGTTTAATTATTTTTCACCCGATCAATCAATTTACCATGTCTACGTGTAGATCGTTAGGCTGACTTTACCCTTCACAATTAGTTGCTATGGTTATTAAAAGCAAACATGACAGGTCAGTGATTACTTACCCTTTCTAGAACGATAAGTATAAATGGTAAAAATAAGTATGTCTTTGTATCTATAGAAACCAAGACTAGACTAATTTCGCTTTCAATCAAAAAATTAAAAAGACATCGGACGAAAAATAGTATAAGCGCCCACGAACTTTAAGGTTTTAATTGGTTTTAGGCAATATTAGAGATCTAGCAACAACACTAAATGCAACAAAATATTAATTGAATTAGTTGCGTTCACCTTTAAAGGTCGGCGACGTGCAGAGTAATTTTCGATTTAATTATATAATTTAGTAGATCTTTCGTCTTAATTAATGCATCTCGAGCTATGGTACAGGATATGTATAAAAATGAATTTTAATCGTAACCCCTTGTCAGTGAGTACTTTTATGATAGTGTACAAAAAAAAATGTGAACTCTAAATTTTGAAAATTAACATTTAGGATGAGTCCTCTGAAAATAAATTGCTTTGCTTACTTCAATAACAAAAATAGTTGAAATTAAACGTAATACATCTGTTTAAAAACAATGCATCTTGTGATTCACATAAATCTCAAGTGTGGTTTCTTAGAACTAATAACTAACCTCCTAGCTACCTATACAAACAATGTAAATAAAAAAAAATCTTGTTATATAACTGCACAATTCGATCACAAATGAGTTTCTGTATTCAATTACCATTTATAAAAACAGTTACTAAGAATTCAAGAACTACTCATTCTATTCCAAACCAACGAGATTATCTGTAGCAACTTAAACAGCTGGGAGTCCGTTACTTATAAAGCGGTTAGCTCTAGCTTCGTAACCACGTGATCATTCATTACACTCCCGCTTAGGTATTTAGACGGAATCGAATGTTTTTTTTTTCTTCACTCAATAACAATGACACTAATGATACTTCTGAGTACTCCAAAATGCCTCACTCAAACATTTATTTCGCGAAATATTTTTAGCACAACTTGCTTTGTAGAATGTATTCTACCTATTTTATTCCTTAACGTCACTGTATTATAAGTGGTTACAATTTAATTTTCCCTTTTCCGCTTATTTACGATGTTATGAACCTGTGACACGTAAACTATTTTTGTGTTACACCTCATGTTCGACCACACTGGAATTTGCACTTCCTTTTATGGACAGATTTCTGCGTCATCAATAAGGATTACGTTTTTTCCTCCAAATTTAAATTCCGCCAATAATATAATATTAATGTACAGTTGCGATAGAACTCGTTACAGTTTTGATCAGCCTACATTTTCGTTCACATTTTACTCCAACTGAAAGTGAACTGCTGGCTAGGATTAAAACTGTTACGGGAGAAATTAAAGACAATCCTGATATAATACAAACTGTTGTCACTGCGGACATGTTAAAACTTTGCCGGATTAGTGTGGCAAATGGAATTCATTCTGAACAATTATTCAAATAAAATAAACAACCAATATACATAAAGACAAAATTTACATCGATTGGGACTTGTATCTCGATAGCTCAGTTGGTTGGAGCGGTACTCTAGCAAAGTACACGTCGTAGGTTTAAATCCTACTCGAGGTAAACTTTTTATTTATGTATTTAATAAAATTAGTAATTTTTAACCAATAGTGATTAATTTTAATAATAATAATCATAATAATACCATAATAAGTAAGGAGAATGGTGTCGCATGGCAAGGTTTTCTTGAAAGAAAAACATTTTCTTAACTAGAGTTTTAGGATATGAACGAAAAAGTCTCGATAATTTCCTCAGATTACTCGTGCTGAAAGAGGCATCAGAGATAGTGTAAGCTCCGTATTTCATAGCTTTTACTAAGTTATTTTTACATTTGAAAGATGGTAGCTCCTATAATTTAAGTAACGACCAGAATGTGTACCTTTTTGTACCAATCGAATCTGATGATGTTTGGTAGGTGCCCTTTCTAGATACCCTACTTTTATTTATGGGGATACTTTAAATTAAAGTTTATTCTAAGTTGGTACTTCTATCCTTTTCTATTTGATAACCTCCCTTATAACACATTTGTCACATTCAAATTCAAAAAGCACGTTTCTCGTGTTTTCCATCTTGTCCAATTTTATATTAAATGTAAGTTTTCTATTTATAAAATTTTAATTACTCTAATACTATATTAATTTTAGCATATCCAGTTAGGACTCATTTTACCTTTGACTCAGTTATTTTAGATTTAGTTCTGATGAAGAAATAAAGTTATTTCGAAATATTGACTGTAATAGAATTTTAAATTTTTTAAATTATTAGTCCAATTTCAGACCCTATACGCAAATTTTCTCCTTACTTACTATTGTATTTCAAACGAAGTGGGTCAAATTACTTCTTGTTGCTCTAATAATAATAATATAAAACACTTAATGCCCATTCACTGCACCTCTTTATTTGAAAAATCATTTGTTCATTATTCTGTAATTTTCTATGATTGGTTGTTTCTTTTATAAATGTTTAGAATAATTTCTATTCTCTCACATACACATCAGGTTTAACGTTTTAACATGTCCAAAACGACAACTATTTCTACTATATCAGAATTATCTATATCTAGCTAGCAGTTCTTTTTCACTTTTAATTGGAGTAAAACTTAAACGATAATGTAGGCTCATCAAAACTGTAACGAGTTCGAATTTTCAAATTCATTGAGCCGTTTTGTAATAAGTACTAAAGTTTGTATATTGCCGTCATTTTGTTAATACACATTTTGAAAAAAAAACGTCAAACAAGAGTTGGAGATAATTAAACACCAATTCCATAACATATTTTCTTTGTGAAATCCGGTCATACATAAGGGATTTATGATATAAACCAAAGTTAACGAGAAAAAGTATTTATAGTTAGTTCTGATATACAGAGTGGACCAAAAGTCTGGAAACGCCCAATTATCTCGTAAATGGTTAGTCCGAATTGTACAAAATTTGGGATAAGCCTGTTTTGGAATACGTAGATTCCAGATTTGATATTTGCAATGTTGCCAGATTTGCCGTTTCTCTGATATTATTTAGTCACCATGTGTGCAGTAATTATTGGAATCTCCTCTTCAATACGAGCTCAACCATATGCAACACATACGATTTTACATAGTCTAGAAGGTCTTAAATACATAAAACAGAAGTCTGGCAACGCCTAATTGTCTCAATAGATTTGTTAATACAAACTATTTTCAACCGCATTAAAACGTAACTATGGAAAGATTACAACATTTTTTACTTAATGATTACTTAATCAAGTGTTCAAAATGTGCTCCACTTGTGAGTTGACAGTATCCTAATCGATGGTAGTATGCGTTTACCACATTTCTCCATGATTGTCTAAAATTAATCGAGATTCAGCGATAATTCGTTGCCTTAGCTCTTTAAGATTTGCTGGTTTAGTTTTGTAAACTGAATTTTTTAAGTATCCCCAATAAAAATAAAAATATCGTCCGGGAAACATCTCATCTACATAACGCCGAACATACACCAAAATGAGCTGGAGCTCCATCTTGCTGAAACCATATCTGATTAAAATTGGCTCCAAACAAGTTTCACAGTGTAGGTACAATTTCATTTCTAAGTAGCATTGCGTACTTATCTGACGTTAAATTTCCTTCGATAAAGAACGGCCCAATTAACTGAATACCCACTATACCTGACCATACATTTAATTTTTGTGTTCTTTGAGTATGGTTTTCCAGTGTGGATTTACGTCACTCCAGTACCTTAACTTATGTCGATTTACACTCCCACACAGTGTGCTTCGTCGGAAAAACATATGTTGTTAACGAAATTTTCGTGATTTTCAATTTTATCCATCATTGCCTCAGTAAATTCTAATCTACGGTTGAAGTCATCTTCAATTAATTCTTGCAATAAATGAATTTTGTATGGTTGAAATTTATTCTTATACCCTTATAACCCTGCGTCAGGATGTATGTGGATCTTCAACGAAACTCTGCATTATATCTCGTGTTGTTGTCATTTATAACTGTTTTTGGTCTACCTGATCGATATCTATCTTTTACTCCTCCAGAGTCCTCAAAGCGCTTTACAGTTTTTTGTACCGTCGCCTTATGGATAGGAGAACGGTTTGGGAAAGTATCGTTGAACAAGTTGGCTACTTCACTATAAGATCTTTTTCTGTCGCCGTACCCTCTCATCATTAGAATAGTAATTCGTTCTTTTTCATTAACAACCATTTTAGAGAAACAATTTACTTTGCAGAACTTTTCAAAACACATCAAACTACTGACGGTTTTATTTAATAATGTGGTCCACTCTGTATATGCTGTATATGTGTGTCGTTATACATCCTGTACAGTGTGTCCTAATTTCGTTGGTTTGCGGGGTATCTCAAGAACGGCTTGAGATAGGAAGCCGCGGTTTGCGCATTCCTGTGCTACTTTTTTATGAAACGAAAGATTGACTGAACAATATTTTTATGGCAAACTTTGAAAATTCGTCATTTTGGGACCACCCTCGTATCTCTGTTAGCAAGTAAGATAGATATCAAGTGGGTACTGATACTGATAGATATTTTCACGCAGAATGAAGTGGCGAACGTAATTTTACTATAATTATTGCCGTTTCTTCAAAAGTAACCCTACATTTTCTGCATATTTTTCACAATTTGATTCCATTTGTCCTCAGCTTTAAAAAATATATAAAATTCTATAGTTCTTTTCAAAATTAAACTCAAAATTTACGTTATTACAAGTAAAAATTCTTTAATAGTTGGCCGAGACGGAATCTGAAGTAAGAAAATAATTCGGCTATCAGATTTTTCTAATATTTTTAACTTAATTGTTAGAAATTCATTCGTCGTTACTTATGGCAGTTAATATAACATTTGGAAACGCAGAAAAATATGGCTTGCTTGTTTGTTACATAAATTGTAACCGAAAATTCAGATGAAGCATTAGAAATATATTTTCATATTTCGTATTTTCTTTCTATCTTGTTACTTAGACTGACAATTTACAAAAACATATATCTCATAGATGTCCAGAGAGAGGCGACAGCCGGAAAAAAAGAATACTTTCAAGAATAAAATCTAATCTAACTGAACACGTCTCTTTTTATAAATCTCGTTCAAAAGTTCTACAACAAAGAAATAGCGAAATTGATGAAATAAATATATTATCGTCAACCGCAACAAACCGAAGTTCTCACGAAACACAAATATTACCCATATAAATTTCATATGCACCAAAACTTACGCCCGGGCGATGCAGGACGCCGCACCGTAGACAACTGTATAATTGGTATTTATAAAATGTGAACAGAGATGTTCACTTTGAAAGATTTGTTATTTGGTCTGATGAGGTGCACTTTAACAGCGTTTTTAATCGCTAAAGTAATAGAATTTGGTCTGAGAATAACCAACTTGCATTGTTTCCGCGAGAATGGCAAGGATGGTTTGGCTTTAACGTATCTTGTTTCATATTGGATAGTAACATTGTATTCAGGCCGCTGGATAGGTACAAATGGACCTGTAAGGTGGCCACCAAGATCACCAGATTTGTCAGTTCTAGATTTCTTTCTGCGGGGATATCTTAAGAATAAAATTTATAGAACCCTTTGGCGGGCTTGCGCAACGCTGTTGACAGGGCTTTTATGGAACTACAGTTGAGGATGTGTTATTATTTTATGCAATAAGGCGGATCAGAACAATGTGTGAAACTTGTTCAAGGCACAATGGCGATCAATTCGAACTTTTTTTTATAAGCTAGTTTTATAATGTTTTATTGCTACATTATCTAATTAAAATGTTGAAACAATTTTTTTCATTATATCCGCCCCGGCCAACCATTAAAAATGTAAATTTGTAATCACGTAAATTTTGAACTTAATGTTGAAAAGAACTTACAGTGTGTCCAGTATAAAATGATGTACATATATTGGAGACCGTTAGAAATGCAAAGTCGGTTAAATGGAAGAAAAGTTGCGTATTTGTCTGCTCATAAAAATCTAGGTTTATTTTATTTCTAATCGATGCCGTTACGTAGATACAGGGTGAAAACCAAAAAACTACGATATTTTCTTTACTATGGAAACTAACGTCATCAAGTTATCAAGATGTAGGTAAGAGGATACGGAGATTTTGAAAATGGTATCAAAAAAATTCTACGCCTAGCGAACGGCCAAAGTCAACTTTTGATTTTCTTATTGGCGCCACATTGAATTTTTGCGTTTTTGAAATCTTCATTAGAAATGCTCTTCAACCATGTATATGTTCGATCAAGATAAATTAAAAATAACAAAATTAAGATTTCATGGTAATAGGCTTTGATATTTTATTCCATTTTCTCATAGTGCGCTTTGCTGTCTCTTTTTAATTATCTAAATGTCAAAGTAGAAGTTATTTTCAGTACCCAGTATGTGCAGTTAATAAATTGTGAGTTTTATAAAATGAGTAAATTTTCAAATAGTGACAAATTCAATGATTCTGGTAAAATTGTGCCATCGCCCAAATCTACCCCATACGCTATTAAACCAATCCACTTTCGTTACAAGCTCCTAGAATCAATTTTCAATAAACTTGACTCAAACAAGGCGACTGACCCTGACGGTATTCCAGCTATCGTTCTTAAAAAATGCTACCCCGAGCTAGTACCTATATTGTCCAAACTCTTTTCGGTCTCCATGTCATCTTGAGTGTTTTCCTCATCGTGGATGTTGGCAAATGTCCAACGTATTCCTAAAAAGGGCGACAAAACCGATCCCTCAAACTATCGACCAATAGCTATCACTTCCATTCTGTCGAAAATTATGGAAAAAGTCATCGACCACCAACTACTTTCGTTCCTCGAGTATCATCGAACCTTTCATGGGTTTGTCAGCCATCAAAACAGCTGCCCGTAAACTGGGCTTTCTATACAGATCTAAACAGTACTTCACATCGCAACATCTCCTTTTACTGGATAAGGCCTTAATTCGACCTCATCTTGAATACAATTCCCACCTCTGGGTCAGTGCTCCCAAATACGCCCTTCATATGGTAAACCGCATCCAAAAAAGATCTATAAGGCTTATAAATGACCCGTCTCTGACTTCTGACCAACAGTCTCTTGAGCACAAAAGAATAGTTTCGATTCTTTCTTTGTTCTATCGCTATTATCATGGCAACTGTGCCTCCGAAATACCTTCGCAGGTCATCTTCGCTAGGGACACTCGGTTTGCCCATTCACACCACAATTACGCACCTCAAAAATCAAGTATACTGTAGGTACTACGACACCGCACAGAAATTACGAAAGTTGTTATAGAAACTGTTAACAGTCCCGCTCCGCAAATGATAAGACAACCCTGTAAAGCAGTGGTGAGACGATGTACGTTGTGCGTGCGAGAAAACGGTGGCTTATTTAAACAGTTACTTTAATCTGTAATTTCTTCATTTTCAATATTCGTTGTATGAATAAACAGCATTTAAAGGTTTGTACAACGCTTCACTTTTTTTAGCTAATTTAAAGTAAAATTGAATTAAAATATCAAGACCTACTACCATGAAATCTTAATTTTGTTACTTTTCATTATTTATATGGACCGAACATACACATGTTACACATGGTTGATTGAGGATGTTAAAAATGCAAAATTGAGTATGGCGCCCATAAGAAAAACAAAAGACCGTTCGCGACATAGTAGGCGTATAATTTTTTTGATACATTATAAAATTCACCGTATCCTCTTGCCTATATCTTGAAAATTTGATTACCCTGGTTTCCATAATAAAAAATGATTGTGGTATTTCGAAAATGCACATGTTTGCTTTTTACCTTGTATCTACGTATCGGTATCGATCTGAAATAAAATAAACCTAGATTACTTTTGGGTAGACACACACGCAACTTTTCTTCCATTTAACCGACTTTGTATCTCCCAGGCGTTTCCAATATCCCCATGTACACTGTGTCCCCTTTTTGGTTTGTTTGCGAACAAAGATAGAAAGATGCGGTTTTCGCGACCCTTTTCTACTTTTTCGTGAAACGAAAGATGCCACGAACAGAATTGACATAGCCCTATTAGTATTTGATATATAGGGCGAAATTCAAAATTTGCACATTTTAAGCACCCCCCGTAACTGCTTTACCTTGTAATTTATCGAAATGGTGAAAAGTGAGTTTTATACAGAATTTTCCATAGAATTTAGTGGCGTGCATAGCTTTCCCATGAAAAAGTCAGTTTCTTCGCAATAAACCAAAGTTTTGTTTTTTTAAATGAAACGCCCTGTATATTTGTTTATTATATAATAGAGCTTACTCTCAGCTTTCAAAAAATCTATATTATTTTGCTTTATTAACGTCAAAAATGAATGTTACGTTAATTTATCATTTTTGTTGGCCATGAAAAAACAGGGTTAAGGGGTTAGGAAGTTTTATGCAAAAACATAAAATTAAAAACTTTACAAGCCTAATATACATGCCTCACACACTCTTCCAATTGGTTCTATAGCATTAAGCACTATAATAGGATGATCTTGTAAATGTCTGAAAGCTTCTCTAACTGCATGGGCGTATAATTTGCGCATTGTGAGATGGGGCCCCATCCTATTGGAAATGAATTTGGTTTAAGCGAGCTAAAGGAATGTCATCTAATAATTCAGGCACAACCATTTCTAAAATGTCCAGATATCTAGGAGCGGATAAAGTTCCCTGCGAAAATGTAAAATTTTATTTTTAATCCTAATATAAAGAAAGAAACGTTTAGTCCAAATCGTCCTTGTCCTTTGGGGGAGTATTTGGTGTTGATTTTATTGAGACCAGAATCTGCTATTGTGCCTGTTTAAAACACCTGAATTGCTAAAATGTGCCTCATCTGACCATATGACATTTCTTCCCAAGTTGGGTACTATATTTAACATGTTTAAGTACCAATTGCAAAATATTAACCTACGTTCAGCGTCGCCAGGATGTGGATGTTAAACAAGCCTAATGTGGTTTATATGGTTTATATACTAAGTGACATAGAAAGAAGAACACCCAGTAATAATTAATGTTTTGTAAAAATTTTGTGGGAATATGCTTGTTTATGTTAAGATAAAAAACGATAAATTTTTTTAGCCATATTACTCCAGCGGTTTTTGCGTTAACCTCTTTCAAAAACATTTACGATTGCGTAGCCTTAAAATCATTTGCAACTACAGTTGTCATTTAAGACGTGTAAAACACATTACAAAAAGCTTCTTTAATTGAATCACGATGCCTCGAGTGCGAAAACACCAAAATTTTCGGCAGTTAAACGAGTTTGATAGGGGTCGAATTGTGCGCTTACGAAAGGCTGGTCTATAACAGATATAGCCGATATAACGCAACGGAGATTAAACACTGTGGCAGTCTGTGTTCGGGCATGGAACCAAGAGGGCCGTACACGAAGAGCGAGAGGTACAGGACGTCCTCCAAGAACCACAGAAGCCGAAGATCGCCGTCTTAGAGTATTGACGCTACGGGACTGCTTCTCGTCTACACGGGCGATTGCGGACCAGTGGTTTGCAGAACATGGATGGGCGATTGGGATACGAACTGTTTATCGCGGGATAAGAACCTTTGGACTCTTCATACCGTCCCCATTTTGTGCTCCACTGACTCCTGGGCACCGACGTGATCGTCTAGCGTGGTATAGAGAATGGGTAAATTGGGACTAAGAATGGAATTCAATTGTCTTCGGTGATGGGTCCAGATTTTGTTAGGACATGCATGACGGTCGTGCAAGGGTGAGAAGACGGTGTGGTGAGAGACAATATCCCCAATTTTCTGTGGAAAGGCATGTGCACCACACACAGTTGGATTTATAGTATGGGAGCTATTGCCATTGGAAGTAGGTCACCTTTGGTCTTCATTGGAGGTAACATGGCCGATGGGCGCTACATCCAGGGGATCGTAGCACCCCATATTGTACCTTATATCCAAACCATTCCCAACAACACATCCAACAAGACAACGCACGACCGCATGTTGCTAGGGCTTCTTTGGCTAATTTTGAGGCCAATCAAGTTGCTTTGTTGCCTTGGTCAATGGTCACCGAGATCTCCCGATCTTTAACCCATCGAGCACGTCTGGGATATTATGGGAAGAAGATTACTCAATTTCCCACAAACTCTAGTGCCTCTGCAGCATGAGTTACAGATAGCATAGGATGAGATACCTCAGGAGGAAATGGATCACTTCATTAGAAGTATACCCAGACGTGTTAATGAGTGCATTAGGACATCGTGGTGGCGCAACACATTATTAAGTTTTTTTGAAAAAGGTAACAGTTTAATTTTTATCAAATTTTGATCGTTTACTAGTCTAACTCGAATACAATTTATGGTGGCGAAGTATTCTTTGAATTCTTGTTTTCGAAACTCCAGTACTACTTTCTTTAGTTCTACAAGAACTTATAGGATTACCCTCCACACGGCTAAAACGGTAACCTCGGCATTATCTCGATTTTCTTTATTATATGTTTTTACCTGGGTTTAGAAAATGATCCATAATTAATTAAATTTCTTTTTAATCTATAAAACGTGATTTTACTAGGATGTCTCCGTTCTGGAAACCTACATAGATGTAAAGTTACTTAATTGTCAAAATTAATACCAAGGAAACTACATTTACCTGTTAAAATACAAATTTATTGCTGCGTCGGCGTTTTCATTACTCTGACCAAAGCAAATCAGCATGTCATATTTTTCAAAGTTTTCAAAATTTTGATTTTCTGCCATATTTTGCACAATAAACAAACAATACGATTGTTGCACAAAATAATTTTTTCAGATTTGACAGGTCAATTACTTTTAGATCTACTTACAAATTTAGATTATAAGTTTTATTGCCATTAATATTTTCTTTGCACGATTGAGCTTTTTCGTTTATTTACCATATATTTTTCCTAGACAGTAGGATATATTTACTGGTTACGAAGCACAACTCGTCGGTAAGTATATTACTTACCGACGTCTTTTACTTACCAACGTAAAATTGTATATATACTACCTATATTTCACAACAATAACAACAAAAAATTTGGATATTTCTATTTAAAACTTTTGACTTTTCGTTTATTTCGTAGAAATTAAACAATTTCAATTGTGGTACATTTAATACAATCGTGCAAAAAACAGTATGAGCATCACGAACATTAAGGGTCTCCGGCCAAATTGGAGGCTTCGCTATGGCCGTCGACCGGTAAACGTCCCTTACTGCTCTTGATACTCAATATACTATTTCTGAAGCTGTAAAATGCCTTATAACCTATTTAAAAAAAATTTGCCAGTTTGAATATTTTTCAAAAACAATTTTACCTAATTTGCATAGTTTTTTGTTATTATTTTTGCATTTCTGCGTAAAAGTCCTTAGATTTATTATCGTCGCGTATTTACATATTTATAACTATAATAAAGCAGTAAGAATCTAGTAGCCCTTTTTTAATACTCAAATATATCTTGGACGTTCAAGAAAAAAATACGCGTTTATACTGCGTTTATAGGTTTCATGGCCAACTGTATCATCAAAATGTTAAATTAACGTAACATTCATTTTTGAGGTTAATAATGCAAAAGAAGTGCCACACAATATATATTTTTTAAAAGCTGAGAGTAAGCTCTATTATATAATAAAAAATATACAGGGTGTTCCATTTAAAAAAGTAAAGCTTTGGTTTATTGCGAAGAAACTGACTTTTTGTGCGCTAAATTCTACGTAAAATTCTGTTTAATACCCACTTTTCACCATTTCGATAAATTACAGTTACGAGGGTGCTTAAAATGTGTCTGTATCTCAAATACTAATAGGACTGTGACAATTCTGTTTGTGGCATCTTTCGTTTCACGAAAAAGTCAAACAGGGTCGCGAAAACCGCATCTTTCTATCTTTGATCGCAAACGAGATACCCTACAATTTCAACCAAAATGGGACACACTGTACAATTTTATATATTTTTCGAAAGCTGAGGACAAATGGAATAAATTATGAAAAAATATATAATATAATAATAAAATGATAAAAAAAGGTAAGTTTGGGTTATTTTGAAGAAACGGCAACAATTATAGAAACGTTACGTACGCCACTTAATTATTAGTTTGTATGTTATTTGCTAACATTGATACGAGGGGGAGGGGGCATAATGACAAATTTTCAAAATCGCCCTGTATATCAGGAACAGAGTGGGTCATGGAACGCGAAAATCATAACTTCCTATCCCAAGTCGTTCATGAGATACCCCGCAAAACCATCGAAATCGGACACACGGTGCATTAATTTACTACAAAAAAATACTAATTGTCTATTGTTAACAGATCTTAAGGCTAATTAATATTCGTTGTAGATGAAGTATTGCACTTGAAGGTAATATTTTCTTAACTTTAGATAAAAGTGTATAATGGTAATTAAACTGATATTACCACGACACGTGTCAACTAGTTTGCACTAAAAATAAATTAATTATAATTTACAAAAAAATATTTTCAATTGAACACTACGTATCTCGTAAGAGGTGTAAATTAACATGATTTAAAACAGATGTAGATATATTAAAAGTAAATCTGTTCATGTTCATACTTATTAATCCCGACTAATACCATGCAGTACTTGCGTTTCATTATTTTAAATTATGCATCAAACTAACTCTTTTAGACCTAATTTTTTAGTTTGAGATAAAGGGCTTTATATTTTAATATAGCGCTGATAGCAAATCTAGTGGCTTAAATGCATGTTGAACTGCATTTAAGATTTATAAAGCATTTGAGTTATAATCATATAAAATTGATAATTCATACCAGACAAGAGTTACTAAATTTAAAAAAATGGACACTTAATTTGTGACGACTCCAAATAATTAAAACCACTACCTGTATTAGGATCAATAAGTATCCTAATATGATAAAAATAATAAATAATAAATATTTAGAATATAGTAACTGCGCAACACTTATCATTACGGTCCGCCGAAATGATGAAATTATATTTTCGTCCATGTAGATGCTTTTAATTCCATACGAATATCTAAAGATGAAAGGTTAAGTTTTATTTACGAAGAAATTACGCATATAGCTTTGCTAAACTTATACTATGGGTTTGCACTCTTCGAAGCTACCTAAATTGTCGCCATATCCTTGTGTATTCTCTGTACAGTCACAATTTTATATACGCGGCCCTAAGGTTTATCTGACGGAACGCTGTATGTATAATTTATTTACCTTTAATTACTGGCTTTTTATAGGGCATTAATAAAAATTTGTTGTATAAAAATCGGGTGTATAAAAACAGTACAATTTTTATGTCATTGTGAAATTTCATAGATATGTGCTAATTGGTCGGTTAGAATTTTTCTAATTTAAATTTAACTCACTAGAAAAAGACCACTAATTTTGTAATTAAATGCTATAGTATTGTATTACGTTGATACTAAAATAATGCAAAAGATTATAATTAGGTTGTGAATCAGTGTGTAAGCATGTGACGTTGATACTACGTTATCATTACCCACTGGTTTAAACTAATGGTGAATTTATATTATTACATTATTGTATTTCAGAAAATTGATTTTTAATGTTCTATTTATTACCTTCTCTTTGAAATCACTAAATGCTGAAAACACAAACACACCTCACCACAACGTTATCACTAAAAGTTCCTAACCATATACGAACTATAATGAAAAAGCGAAGGATTGAAATTTCAAACCGCACACTCAGGAATTCTTATCAGGAAAAGATAAGGTTACGTCGATTTACAGTTTACACGGCAACGTTTATTTGTGTAAAATAAACTGTAGTTATATATTTCTTTTCCTATTGAATTTAAAATCGGAAATTCTTTTCTACTTGAAAGGGGGGTTTTATAAACATAGCATTATCATGCACGTGTGTAAAGTAAATATTTAGTACTTTATTTTACTCAGACATTCCTCACACATTTGGAACGGGTTTTCAACTAAAGTAAATTAACCGAAATTACAGTGACATACTAATAACTTGTAAAGAGGTAAATTTAATTGTCTTAATAGAGCTAACGTACTTAGTGTTATTTATTATTACGTTTTCACCAGATAAAAGCGTATTATAACTTTTTCTTTTTAATTAAAACTAGTTTACACCATTTGAGTTGTGTTAATATTTATACAAACCGCGCTCGTATTTAGTTTCTCACATCATGCCAATAATGGTCTTCTTTTGTATAATCTGGTATGTGGTCGTAATTTCGGTTCATTGGCTTCATAGGCGTTAATTCTGTATTATTTGTCAATGATTGAATAGCATATTTGGCATATTAATTTATTTAAATTCAGAATTACCATGGTTTGTATTACTGTCCACAGTGTTGACTGGCTGTAGTTTTTTATTCCAAGATATTCTATGGATTATATACGTAAGAGTCGCACTAACGCACTAGGTATATTGTGATAAGAGTTTACTTTTACTTATCTCAAGTTTGTTATACATACAAATTATAACAGTTGCATAAACTTATCACATATATTGTAATCTAGATTAACTTTAATCAACCTTTACTATTTATAAACATAATGATAGTAATGTTTTGGCGCTCTGTTTCAGTTTGGAATTGCTGATCTGATTCATTATATTTCAGATTTTTAAAGAATAATCGCATATCAAATACTTGCTCAAAAAGAGCACAGGAACTGATCCAGTTATTTTTTTTTAGACTTTATTTTTGGTTGAATATGGCCGATAATTATTCAGAATTCTACTGTTTCAACATTTTGCTGAGTACGTCCCCTGAGGTAAAACGTGGCGTATTTAGGTGACGATAATCTGGTTGGCATTTTTATGCGTGGTTTGGTACACTTTGTAATGGGAAGTGCACCGTTCGGCGAAAGTGTGTTTTAAAACGTTGCTCGCCATTATTTTAATTATTTCTTTAAAAGTAAGTTAAATGCAATACCGTTGTTTGGTTTAATAAATCATACGGGAATTGTTTTACATTTAAACCAAATGTTTGCTTTTATCAGCTGATACTCTGTTCTAATTAATAACTTGTTTTAATATCTGTTATACCATATACAGGGTGACCCACCGGTAGGGATATATGGAAAAGTACGTATAAATATTTTCACGTTTCTGGCATTTCCGGAATAACCGGATATCGGCACCAACTTGCTTATTTTAAATGAAACACCCTGTATATTTGTGCAGTTTTGGATACTACGTTGAATTTTAAGTCAACTTTGTGTAAGTTGTCTATATCTAAATTCAGTTATTTTCGAGATATCTCCATTTTTAAGAAAAAAAATGACAGTTACAGCACCATATTAAAAATGTTGAATCTTGGACAGTGGATGACTTTTAATTACAATATTTGCAACAGTCATGGTTTAGACATCGCTACATCTGAAAATGATTGCATAATGTCAAAGAAACATACAGGGCCCTCAAAATTGATAAACCAATTTAAAATGTTACGAAGGTACAAAACTTGATTTTTTCAAATGAAACACCCAGTGTATTATTTTAAGGTCAAAAGAAGGATTAAATTCTGAATCGAATGATATAAATTTGTATGTACCTATCTTTTAAGGTTTACCAGTCACAGCGAATTTAGTTTATAAAAACGTGTAAAAACTGAAGTATTTGATTTTGATTTTGCAGCATATCGTCACTACTGAAATGGTTAAAATAAGTAACACATGTAAAGACTAAAAATTAGTATTAATTTTATTAAATACATAAATAAAATGTTTACCTTATTCGTTCATAACAAAAACTTATAATAATTTACATGTAAAGACTATTTAAATTTATTTACAATGTGAAAGTAGGCATTCAAAGGAGAAAACAGATTGTTGATGAAAATAATACACAGAAATACTGATTCTATGATATTAGCAAGTTATACCAATAATTGTATGAAATGAGATAGTAATTTAAAATAACCAAGTTTTCAATAACTTTTTTTTTACTTATAGTATTCTCGAACAGGCTAAGATTGCCTAACGTGCTAAAGCACGCAGGAACACTGGGAGGGTTTAGGGATATTGTTTGGCTGCCGAGAAACGTTTATGAATGGCTAGCTTAAATTGAATTGAGTCAAAGTTTGGAGGAAAACAGAAACTGGGTAGTGCATTCCACAATTTGGTCGCCGTGTGGAAAAATGTAGATTGAGCCCGTTTAGTGTGACACGATGGAATTTTGAGTGCGTAATTATGGTGTGAATGGGCAAACCGAGTGTTCCTAGCGAAGATGGCCTGCGAAGGTATTAATGAGTATATTTCGGAGGCACACTTGCCATGGTAATCGCGATAGAGCAAGGAAAGAACCGAACTATTCTTCTATGCTCAAGATGCTGTAGGTCAGAAGTCAGAGGCGGGTCATTTATAAACCTGATAGCTCTTGTTTGGATGCGGTTTACCATATCAAGGGCGTATTGGGGAGCACTGACCCAGAGATGGGAATTTTATTCCAGATGAGGTCGAATTTGAGCCTTATACAGTAAAAGGAGTTGTTGCGATGTGAAGTACTGTTTAAATCTGTATAGAAAGCCCAGTTTACGGGCAGCTGTTTTGCTGGTTGACAAAATGTGGTCAACCCATGAAAGGTTCGATGATACGGACATCCTTAACATAGAAATAGAGTTTGAAAACTTGAGTTCTAAGCCATTCATACTTACACCAGAAAATGATCGGTCTTTCTTCGCGGACACTGCGTTTTGTCGGTGTTGAATGTGAGTAGATTAGTCCTTCTCCATTCAAGGACACGTTCTAAGTCACTGTTGATTGAGGCTGCCATTTTCACCATTACGTCCTGTCTAAACTTATTGTTGTGGGAAAACTGAGAAGAACTACAATATAGAGTGCTGTCATCCGCAAAGCAATGGATCGGGTTAGTTGTTGAGGAAATGAGGTCATTTATGTACAGCAGGAAAAGTGTGGGAGTTATCACTGATCCTTGGGGTGTTCCCGCGTTAATAGTAGTTTCTTTCTAAAAGAAGCCATCGTCGACAACGCGTATACGTCTTTTGTCAAGAAAGCTGGATATCCAACTGATGAGCGAATGGGATAAGCCGAACGAAGTGATTTATTAAAAGTTTTTGTTATGAACGAATAAGTTCAAAGTTCTACATACATAAAGATAAAATTTACATCGATTGGGGCTTAAACCTTGGTGGCGCAGTTGGTTAGCGCGGTACTCTAGCAAAGTACAGGTCGTAGGTTCAAATCCTACTCGAGGTGAACTTTTTATTTATGTATTTAATAAAATTAATAATAATTTTTAATTACGAACGAAATGAGTTTGGAAAGTAGGCACTTGTGCCAAACCTGGTCAAAAGCTTTTGAAATATCTAAAGCTACTACTACTGTTTCACCGGACCTCTCTAATGTGTTATTCCAAAGTTATGTGACATATGAAAGATCACCCGTTGAACGACTCTGTCTGAACCCATACTGGTGATCGTTTAAGAGCTTATTGGACTCGAGGAACGAAAGTAGTTGGTGGTTGATGGCTTTCTCCATGATTTTCGACAGGATGGAAGTGATAGCTATTGGTCGATAGCTTGAGGGATCAGTTTTGTCGCCCTTTTTAGGAATAGGCTGGACATTTGCCAACTTCCACGATGTGGGAAACTCTCCAGATGATATGGAGATCGAAAAGAGTTTGGACAATACAGGTACTAGCTCGGGGTAGCATTTTTTAAGGACGATAGCTGGAATACCGTCAGGGCCAGTCGCCTTGTTTGGGTCAAGTTTATTGATAATTGATTCTAGGAGCTTGTAACGAAAGTGGATTGGTTTAGTAGCGTATGGGGTAGATTTGGGCGACGGCACAGTTTTACAAGAATCATTGACATGTGAATGTGATGCAAAGTAATCGAAAAAGAGGTTGGCTTTTTCGGCAGGATCAGCTACTACAGCTCCGTCGCGAGACGTCATGGGAGGAAAGGAAGATATACTAAAGTTTTTACTGATGGCTTTAGCTAATGACCAAAATTTACGACCACCCAAAGGACATGAGGCTAATTCTTTGCATTTACGTTCTTCAAACATTTTTTTGGCCTTGTTGATGATACTTTTGCCACTATTCCTTGCGGCAATATAGTTGGCGTGATTTTCGGTAGATTTATTTGATTTCCATTTGGTATGGGAACGGGCATGACCTACACGATTATGTTTTTTGGGAATGTATAACTCCATACCCATCAAGATAACTTCAGTTATTGAAAGAGAAATGTTTAAAGAGGAGGACCGTTTAAAGCAATACTCACGTCAGCGGAAGGTTGCAAAAAAAATATCGCAGTTCGCTCCAGTTAGCTGATTTAAAACACCACATAGTTCTATCTGTTTTTCGAGTAACAGTGGGATTGGGTACAGAGGAAGTTATTTCGGTTAGGCAGTGGTCTGATTGACCAAGTGGTGAAAGGACTCTTGTTTTATAGACAAGTGGGTTAGTTGTAAGGAATAGGTCCATGAGATGTGGAGTATGGTTAGGGTTGTTAGGGATTCTGGTTGGTTCCGAAATGATTTGTGTGAGATCACAGGATATAGCAAATGCTTCTGCACTATGACCTGCGGGATTAGT
Source organism: Vesta saturnalis (assembly GCA_036346205.1). NCBI lineage: Eukaryota > Metazoa > Arthropoda > Insecta > Coleoptera > Lampyridae > Vesta > Vesta saturnalis. The sequence goes on from JARFJB010002087.1 coordinate 340,237, forward strand.
AGTAGATGAAAAATGAAGCCAATTGGAATTGTGGGCATTAAATTCTCCCAAAATTGAAATATCGCAAGTTGGCAACTGTGATAAGAGGTAGTCTATTTTCAGGCTAAGGTAATCAAAAAGATCTTGGAAGTTGTTATCACTGGAAAACCTATACAAACAACAGTAGAATTTTACAAATTGGGGCCCAGAATGTTTGAACCAAATCGCGTCAAATTTGTTGTTTTCCAAAGTGGACATCCTCTTACAACCTACGTTTATTATTGCCGCGAAATTTTGCTTTTCTATTTTTTTTTTAACTTCCTTTTTATCCAACTGAAGGACAATAGTAAATAACGACAATGACCACGTTAGCCCTCCCGACTTTAATTACCTACTTTTAGGGTCAGTTAATTACACTTAAAAATAAACATAGTAACAATGGTAAAAGTTAGATTACATTTCAAATTTGCTGTCAAAGAAAAATTTAATATAAAACAATATGAAGTACTATGTTATAATTAAACCCAGAATTTAATATATACCAAATATAAAATTGCAATCATAGATATTATTTTGGCGCCTTTTTTATTTATTTAGGGTCAATTAATTGCAGTTAAAATTAAATATAGTAACAATGGTAAAAATAAGATTACATTTCAAATTTGCTGTCAAAGAAAAATATAATATGAAATACAATGTTTAATCAAACTTGGAAATTACTATAGTACCAAATATAAAATTACAATCATAGACATTATTTACGCCCCCTTTTTATTTATTTAAGGAACCATTTCACACATTACAAAAATTGTACTGTTTTGATTATTATTATTTTCGTTTATTATTAATTTTTAAACCGACAAAATGTATTCAAAAGCATCGTACTCCGTATTTAAGTTAAATTTGAGAAAAGAAAAAGTATTTAATTTAGAATTCCGATTTACAAATTAGAACTAGTTATTTGTTTATTTTATCTATTCATATGCTTTTGCTTTAAACATGAATTACGGATTCGATTAGTTATTTATTTTTATCATTCAGTCTAACAAAATGATTCTTATGACAATGCTAACGCCTGGGTTCGTTATAGAAAGGGGTTTATTAAATACAAAGCTGTGCATTTTTATGAATCACATCTGGTCTATTTTTCCTATAATTAGATATATGTATTAATGATTGTTACATACTCCCCGCTGGCGTGGGATAAAATAAGTTATTTTATCGGTTCTCTATAATTCATTATTATTGCAAAAATGTTTACCTGTTTGGGTTCAAGACAAAAGGGTGGTATTGGTATTTGCCCTTTAAGTTTACTTTACAATTTAGTTTAACACATCTGGTATGGGTTTAAAGAGCCGTATCTTTTTGTAGAAATACGACCCGTTAGCAATCACAAATGTTATTTACGCGCCTTTTTTACACGTTACAGAAATTCGACTGGTTAGATTATTATTGTCTTTATCCTTTATTAACATTCAAACCGCCGGATATAAAAACTGTTCAAAAACTCACCCCTGCCGTACAGTAACTTTATTGATTTAGAAATTGACATTTTAATCACTAATCGAAGTAGAGGCTGGAGCCACCTCAAACACATCTTATCGCTTAGATGGTTACACATACAAGAAACACAAATAGTTATAACAGGAAAATAATTTGTTAAACGATATAAAAAAAAAATTAATTCAATAAATATTCAAAATTTTGACCTTTGACCTATAAACATTTTTCGCATCTACGAATTAACTCAGTATGAGTAGCACGTTTAATGGAGACTTGGGACAGATTCCGAAATGAATTCCTTACTCTCTGCATGCAGTCATCCATTGTTGTTAATGGCGTTTTGTAGACCTTATATTTTATAGCTCCCCAAACGAAAAAATCTAAAACTGTTAGTCGGGAGATGATGGAGGCCACAAAAAAGACCCGTCATTAGCAATCCATTGGCCATAGAAAGTGGTTATTAATTAACTGGTCCCAATGTAGAGGTGCACCATCGTGCTGGTAAAATATATTTCTATGCTCCGCCAGGGGTAAATGATCCATGTTAAGTGTTATTGAAATTTTTCAGAATATTTAGATATCTCTCACCTAATACACACTATTTTTAGTGAACTTCGATTCATCCGACCATACAATGTTATCTGGAAACGAATTATTCCCCTGATACCTCGTCAAAATAAATTCTCAAAATGTTTATATTTTAATGAAATCGATTTCTTTTAGCTGTTGTACCATACATATCAAAAATGGGTGGAAATTGTGTTTCCTTAAAACTCCATATATATTGACCAGACTCCAGAGCAGCTTGTCTTAATGCCATCCTTGGAAAAGATCAAAAGTACCTTAGAATCACTATTTTCGTCATCAACAATACGTTTTCTTCTTTGGATACCTCTTTTCGTAGTACCAAAATTTTTTAAATTATCAACGATGCGTCTTACAGGATGCCGTGATGGTTCCTGTTTATGAGGATATCGATCAGCAAATGCATCGCAAGTTCTTGTTATAACTTTGTCACATTGTCTATAAATTACAAATAAATTTAAATAATCTTCGTAAGTATAATTTAATCGTGATGGCATCTATATCAACACGTTTGTGGACACAAACAATACCGACGCAGTTTCTAACAACAAATTTGACATTCGAGACAAACTAAATTGTTTTATTTTTTCAGTCTACTTCACAACTTTAGTTATTACATGTTTTTATAACAATATTCGCTGTAACTGGGAAATCCTAAAAGATAGGTACATACATTAGGTACATACAAATGTATGTCATTCGATTCAGAATTTAATTTAATTTTGAATGCGAAAAATGTTGAGAGGACGTAGATCAAAATTTTGAACATTTATTGCATTAATATTTTTTTAATGTTTGTTTACCAAATTTTTTCCTATTATAACTACTTGTGTTTCTGGTATTTAGTTACTGAAAACTTAATTATGTTAAATTACCTTAAAAGATAGGTACATACAAATTTATATCATTCGATTCAGAATTTAATTGTTCTTAAAAAAATAATAATAAAATAATATACTGGGTGTTTAGTTTGAAAAATTCAAGTTCTGTAAGTTCTTACCTTTTTAAATTGACTTATAAATTTTGAGGGCCCTGTATGTTCCTCAGACATTATGCAATCAGTTACAGATGTAGCAATGTCTAAACCGTTACTGTTACAAACATTGTAATTAAAAGTCAACGGTTCAAGATTCAACATTTTTAATATGGTGCTGTAACTGTCACTTTTTTCCTAAAAATGGAGATATCTCGAAAATAACTGGATTAGACAACTTTACTCAAAGTTGACTTAAAATTGAACGTAGAATCCAAAACTGCAAAAATATATCGACCGCGGCCCTTCCTGGTGGGACACACTATATAGTGTTAAAATATAATTCACGAGTTTTGAAGTGACGAAACTTCATTATGTTTAGTGCAACTCCGTATATTTTTTAGTCCCAGTCATATTTATTTAGCTCTCTTGAGGAGAATTTACTATCTCCGGCACTCTGCTCATCCGTCCCTGTAATCTAAAATGCTGAAGACATGTAATTACATAATATTACGTACTTAGTACGAAAGAACAATATAAAACTTTTTGATATCAGTAGAATGAGGACACTTAACCAAGACTGGTGTGAACCAATTGTCGGTAAAGAATGTTTCTGTATTCTACGGGTAAAAAAGGTCACTAAATTTTGCTGTCTTACGAGATGGAATCGGGCCCCCATTACTAACAAGAGGGTCCGGCAATGAAGACCCTAGAGCAAGTTACGGGCCCTATAGCTGGCCCCCCATTATTTCAAGTTTCGAGTTTTCCCGCCATAACAATTACAGGGATCTACATTTTTAAAATACACCACTAGATGGCGGCTATTGGTTCTCGTATTGGCTAGAATACAGAAACCTTCTTTACGGACAATTGGTTCCCGTATTGGCTGAAAGTGCAAAATTTAGGAACCTTCTTTACCGCCAGTTGGTTCGTGTCTTGGCTAAAAGTGTCCGTATTCTACTGATATCCTCTCATTCTTCGTCAGAAATTCAAACTACTCCTCCAATTTTGTAATTCAAAACTGTGAACCGAAAGTCGTGAGGCGCGTGCATTTTTGGTCACTGTCACCCCCATTATTCTTTAAGATTATAGGACATTATTTTCCATCCACTAAAGGAGCTTTACTAGTAGTACAAAAAGGAAAATCGTCTAAATTTACAGTATTCAGTGTTACGCTCTTTTAAATACATTTTGTAATACCTTTGTTTATAAATTACAATTGGTTGAAAATATAATGCGCTAATATACAAACACGCAAACAACTAAACGCCCAAAACAAATGAATTATCAAATAAACAAATACGTGCACGTTAGTCTTAGTGTTTCTAGTGATTTCATAAAGTATGAGTCACCGTTTTTCCTGAATTTTTGCCTGGGGCTTTGTAATACGTACTGCAAGAAACCGTATAGTGCGACCCACCGGCGGTACATAAAATATATATATATATATATATATATATATATATATATATATATATATATATATATATATATATATAGCTGTACCGAGTGGTACACAAAAAGTCCTATTATAAATATAAAAGTGTAGTGTATAGCAACTGTGTGTAGAAGGTGGTAACAATTTAAAGAATCAGATTAGTGCGTAGACTCATATTCTGAAATAATTGTTCGCTGCAAAGTAAGTCTGGGTAGTTTCTTATTGCATGTTATTCTTTGGTGTTTCAATTCAAGTTTGGCTTTCTTTTGTTTTCGGGTCACGCATACTTTATTGGTAATTTCTTTGTTTGTAGATTTTCTTGTTGAGGTGTTTACGTATGTGCTTGTTGACTGTCTTACTTGTTTTGATGTTTGCACTTGCTTGTTGGCTGTGTTTGTTTTAGGGTTACATGTTTGGGTGATTCCATTGTTTAATTATTAATTAATTAGTTATTAGGTTTTACAATATTTGTACCACTACATAATAATACTGCTTGAAAATAATACAATTTGTGTGAAATAGTCATTTCATCAATTGTTTAAAATGTCCATTAGGGGAGTAATTCTGACCTTTGTAGCTCGCTGCCTTTCACTCCTCCTGTTAGTTGTCATTCAGCCACTGTCGCATAGGATCATCACCTACATCAACGGTAATAAGTAGATCGATCATTCTTTCCAGTTAACGATTCACAGTTATAGCATTATTTCGTAGAATCTCTGCACTAGCGTTAATTTTGTAAAGCCAATGCTCCCTAATTACGCAGGTGACTGACACAAAGGGCAGCCAAAACTTAGAGGTATTTTTTGTTTACGATTACTTTTCGAACTGGGCCAACCGGTGGAGAGTCTCTATTAACCCCTCCAAAACCCAAGCCATCCTTTTCCACCACCCTAACTACGTCGAAGATAAATTCAAACCTATCCTCCAGAAATGTCTCGATCACCATAAACCAAGAAAGAATCCTTCAAGACCAAATTACATATCTAGGCATCCTATTCACGAGAACACTCAATTGGTCTGATGTCAGGAAAACACTAAACAGAATTAGAAACCGTGCAAACCTACTGGGTCTCGGTCGAATCAGAGGTTGCCACCCCAAAACACTAACACAAATACAAAACTTAGATCCGCCCTGTTATGGATTTCCGAGCATCAATTTACACAAACATAAACCCTAACCACCTTTCCGCTATAGCATCCTGTGAACGCCGAATCTTTAGACGTATACACGGGCTACGCTTCAGGTATCCCAGCGACGTCACAACACAACACGCAAACATACCATCAATCACACCATCCCAACCAAAGAAATCCTCACAACTTCCTACACCTACCAACCAAATTGCAAAAACCCAAGGCAAATTTAAACACCTCGATCCTAACCCAATTATTGGACGACATCCCAGAGGAGATAGAAGAGGCACTCGACAATACCCCATATGCACTCCGCATCCCCGTCAATTGGATAACGACCACGCAAGGACACCGGCCAACGAATCAATCACACTTCACCATACATTAACCACACGCAAACCTAAACCTAAATATTCAAACTGATTAATCCTTTTTTATCACAATAACACACCAACAATAATTCATTTCTTTTTACACCAAAATAATACATTCATGATTGTCAACCACACAATTACAAAACAGGCAACATCAACAACAATGGAATGACCAGGGCTGAAGAGGAGGAATCCTGAGCAGTCTGATAAGAATATAGCAAAGATAATAAGCATACTGACCATAAGCATGAGCATACTAACCAAAAAAAAAAAAAAAAACAGCGGGCAGCATGATTTTATTTTAAGTTACACACGTCCAGCATCATTACTTTTCAGTAAATAATTGTCATAACATATTTTTCATAATCATATACAATTGAGGCCCGTAGTTAGGAAGTTCAGGGAGTACCGACCCAACATTTGGGGGTACTGAATTTTTAATATAACATAGCATATACATATATGCATATTATAAAATAAAGAGTAGTTAATGTCAAGGTGGGAATTTATTCATTTGGCCATTTGTGATCATCTTCGCTGCTTGTTACAAATACATGTAAAACAAATAAGCAATGAATAAATTAACAAATTTTTTTTCATTACTACCACTTACTATGATCTCTTTAGTAAGTATATTGTTCATAGCAAGTTGGTATGTGTGGTTCTTAAGAGCTAAGTACAATCTTGGGTTATATCGATACATGCGTTTACTGAATATTCCCGCAAGCTAATCTGTACACAAAAAAACACGCAGGTCTGATTCAATACTTGTATGACATGTAGCTACGCGTATTTATCAGGCGCCGATGCGGTAAAATATATTTGTCATATATACACGAGCAATAACATAAATTTTCCTATATTCCCAGTGCGGCGTCTGCGGGCTTATCACTACGCCACTGCTAATATTGCCTAATGGAAAGAAATCCATAAATGGTGCAGAGTAGTTCCAATATAATACAAACCAATTTCTTTAAAATTATTGTTTCAAAAATAAAAATTGAGGTATATTTGAAAGTGTAATTAGAACCATATGTCTCACTACCCCACTTCCCTATAACCTCCTCGCGTCAGGGGGTTGGACTGTTAATATTGCACCTTGTAACATACGTAGAGACCTCCTCCATTATAAAATTTAATATTAATTATAGTTCCAAGGATATTAAGGGTGGGGCGTTTTTAAAATGTTATCTGTATATAGAGACATAACATATCGCTAACATTCGTTTTCTAATTCAGAGATCGGGGAAAAGCTACCACACAACATGATTGTCGCACTCCCAAGTATTTTATCCTGCTATTTCGTGGGTTTTCCCCAATTAAGATTTTTCGTTATAACCCCAGAAATATTAAAAAATACCTATTAAAGACGATGTGTTTGAGGTAGCTATTCACAATTGAAGGTTGCTCCCTTGCAGGTGGAAGTAGATTTTACTTCAAATTGAGCATTATTTTTTGCAAACCCTACTCTGTTAAATGAAAATGATATGATCAATTCTTTACGTGCGCATTTATGTATGTTCTTACACTGGATAAATTATGATTTGTAATAATTCATTAAGAATATAATTACTTTGTATTTAGAACTTACCAATTATAATTTTCCAAAATCAACAGATCATTAAAAAAAATTCAAATGTTCTTTGTTAACTTTGATGCCGCAAAATTACAACTTTACAAACACCAGTATAATTTAAAACTGAATTTTATACACGTTTACTTTCAGAGGTAGTAAAATAGTCTTTTTTTTTTTTGCCATATTCGATTGTGCTTAATAAGTTTAACGTATAAAAGTCACGTTCATGTGGTTCTATTTCAGTCTTTTAAACAAACCGTACCATTACTGCTTTCTTCATACATCGAACTCTTCATATATACCTCTACATTAATTGTGGTTAGTTAGTTGATTAATTTGCCATTTAGTTTTTCATAACTTTAAATTGGCACCTGGAATATTGTAGGATACTAAGATGAGTCATTTATTATACCATAAATAACAATAAAGTATTTTTACCTTTCACCTAAAAGGCTAAAATTCAATTGTTATAATAATCTAGTACACTAAGAACAAGATTTTATGCAGTTATCATCCTATTGTATCTCTAATTAGCAATATCCCCATTATGACCTAGAAATTTCTATGTGCAAACATCAGCCAGACTGTAACAGAATCCAGTTAAAGGTAGGTATGAAGATCATTAACAAGAGTGAATTTTCAAATTGTCAGTCCTGTTACTACTTTTAATATATTCAATATACACGTTGAAATTCATTAAGAAAACACAAACTTTATGAACGTTACTCGTAAGCTGTCACTTCGATGAAACAACTTTACAATTTCCCATTTTCAAGTATTAAGTAACAGTTTTTGGTTTGTGAAATATTTTTAATATTAAAACTTACATATAGGTCGTTGTACTGAATATAATGTTGCCCTATTTGTGTTATAAAAATAAATTCGTTCATGGGTATCGACCTGGACAATTAACTAATTAAATTATTATTTCGTTATTGTTTCTTTATTTTATTAATTGGTACTCAATGTTTCGTAACTTGGCGTTTGTGTGGGTATCCATAGTGTGAACGTACGTGATGCGTTATTATATGTACTCTTGTTCTTATTTTATCTTGTGACATCATTTTTATGTTTCATTACAAACGCAAATAAATATATTTGACATTGTAACTAATCATCGTAAATTAGCTAACAGAACTCCAAAATGTAGGTAAAAATAACTAAAACTTGGTATCCTCCGCTTTGTAATAAGAATGAGACCATGTCAGTTGTTTTTATGTCAACATTAATACACCTAATTGAAAAAACCTTCGTAATTCGTTCTTTTAATTCACTTAAGCAAAAATGTGGATGTATAATGTAATACAATGTATAATTTTAAAATAGTTGTATAGGTACCACTTTCCGACAAAGGCTCTTACTAATAACAAACTTTGTTTACATACAAAGAAAGTGAAATCAACAGACTCGAAACACTTTCCCATTTTAAGAATATGTCCAAAACGAGAATGTTCCCAGAAATATCCCTCATGGTCGGATAAATTACCATATACGCAGTTTATAAAATTCAGAAAAAATCATAAAGGGGGACATCGTCGCGTAAAGGAAAACCGTTGATAAAGGCAGACAATTTTTCGCTTTTTTAATTGTAACATCTGCGGTACAGTGCTCAAACTTTTTTAATAATTTGTACAACTGATTTCTGTAAAACGCGCGTGGGATTTCTAACATGTATTATTGCACTTAGTGTTGTATAGTAGATAAAAACTAAATAAATTACAAATGAATCAAAATAAAGTTATGATAAATTTTATGTGGGTGCAAAGTCTAAAATTGTTAGTATGCCATAAGAGTAATTTGCAGTCGATTTCAGTTTTTCATATTCTATTGTTTCAAAAGTAAAGTACATGAAGTGTATTTCAGAAAAGTCAGTAAGTTCATGCCGAAATATTGTTCTTCTTGTTCTAAATTAGCGATTGTTATTTCATTTAATGCACTGATGAGACTTTCCTGAATATTATATAGGGATACTTTAATCAAATACTGTTCCACTCAACCCACCAAAAGCCAAGTCAAACTCCAAACCTTTTATTTCAATTCTAATTACAAATTATATACAATTAATCCGACTATTTGCACTTTTATTTCATTCCCTTTTATCATTTTTCCCAAACTGACAATCTCCCCCAACTTATTTCCTATTTTCTCTTTTTAATACCCCACATTCATTCTAACATCAATACATCCCATAATTACACATGATTTTTAAAGTAACTGTACAATGAATCAGGTGGACCGCGATCAGAACACTACATTTATTTTCAAGAGAAATTTATGCAATTATACAGTGCGTTTTTCGCATGATAAAGCGATGCAACTACATAGCGCCGACGCCCTCCTGAATCAAATTGCCCATTTAACATTAATTAAGATTCACAATTTAATATTCGAAAAATAAAAACATCTGGGTATGAAAAGGCATAACTATAACGAACTTCATTTTTTGTTATCTGTTAATATTGTTTTGTTAATGATTTTCACAGTTGTTTTCAACGTACACATATACAGTGTGTCCCGATTTCGTTGTTTTAGTTGTTTTTTAAAGATATCTTTGTTATTATCAAAGATAGAAGTTTGCAGTTTCTACATTCACGTACTACTTTGTCGACCTAGATTTCATGGCAAAATTGAACACTTCTTCTTTTCTTTTCGACTTATACCCAAACACTTAATTATACCTCGCGTTAACGGTATTTATATATTGCGAAGTGCCGAATTCAGCGGCGTGCTTAGAATTTTTCTAGGGAGTGCGGTTTTCGAGTAATAATATAAACTTTTTTTAAAATGAGAATCATAGTTCGCTTGCCAACTATCAGCTGCAGCTCTTTCTTAGCTGCATTACTTAGAAAACCGTTTCGCAAATCATTGGATTACAACATTCGGTTCGGTATTATGACGGTTTTGATAGATGTTTTTCGAAAAACCCCATAGGAAGAAATGCAGTAGTAACAGATCTGGAGATCGTAGCAGCCATTTCGAAGATGTTTTTCAGGAATATAAATATAGACATATTATATATTTTTGAAAAGCTAAAAAAGAAGTGCAGCTGATGGTTGCCAAGCCAACTATGATTTCCATTTAAAAAAATGCAAGTTTGTATTATTACTCAAAAACCGCACCCCCTAGAAAAATTATAAGCACGCCAATGAATTTGGCACTTCACAGTATATAAGTACCGTTGTCCGTTGACGATATATTAGTATAAAAGCGAGGTAAAAAAAGCGTAGAAATATCGACGTTGACTATAAGTCGAAAACAAAAGAGGATACTAATGATTTTGCCATGAAATCTAGGTCAACAAAGTAGTACGTGAATGTAAAAACTGCAAACTTCTATGTTTGATAATAACAACGATATCTTAAAAAAAAACTAACAACGAAATCGGGACACACGATACAATGACGATTTTGTTCTTTCAAAAGTTTTGTTTATTTTGGTGACACAACAGACTATTAATACGTAATGTTTGGTTTGTTTTAATTTGCGTTTTGTTCTAAAACACTCAAATATATGTATGCTATAAACGAAAAGTTCCTCTAAATTCTCCATTTGGTAACATTCCTTCAAAACCCTCATTTGTAATGTAGAATGACAGTTACAAAAATAGCATTTACTCATACATAGATTCAGCACTTTTGATACGCCTTAGTGTTTGTTCTAGTTCGCAGGATATATTGCTCGGATAGTTGAAATTTACGTTTTGTTTTGATACAATTGCGATTTCACACTATATTATCTTATTTTATTGTTAAAATATCGTTCTTAAATTTTCTGGTATTCAAAGTGCACAGTACTATCACGTACATCAATAGATGTAAACGACGTGCAATGTTTTCAGCAGCTCGATGGGAAGACTGTTTGGAATGTGACGGAAGGCAGTTTGAACATTTACGGAGGCATTAAATACCTAATATTTTTGGGTTTAAAACCGGACTTTTGACTTTATTTGAACTTCACAGGGTGAGCCACGTTAAAATTAAACTTTAATTTCGCTATAACTCTAAAATTAACAACAATATTAAAATAAATCTTGTATCATTTTATGGTAAATTTTTTTTTAAATTTTTATTTTGATATAATAAATGCCTAGGTACATCATTGCAATCAAAATTTTAAAGAAAAAACATTTTTTATTCTTAACGCCCCCTAGCGACGGTGATAGACGTTAAAAATCACTGTTAGTCCGTAATTCGACTAACATTATATCTCTTTAATATGAGACCAACATTTATCCAATTCGGCTCAGAAAAACCAAACTTTTAAAAAATCTTCATTTCGCTGATAACTTTAAAACGAGAAAACATATCAACTTGCGGTTTTTATTATTTAATCTACTTCTCGAATACGATGCCAAAAATATTTTCGGAGTAAAATGAAAAAAAAAACTGATATAACAAATTGCGCCCTCTAGCACTTTTATTAGGAACTATTGTGTGACAGTAAGAACGACGTTTTAAAATACCTACATTTGCCTCACGGCCACATTGATGATAATTTTTTTTCCCATTGTTGTCAGATTGACAGGTCTTGAGATACAGCCGCTTACCTCACTTATTTGTCCACCAGGTAACAGTTATCCACCACAGGTTATAAAATCCGTTTCATTAAGATGATTAGGATTGTCCTTTGGGTTTGAAATAAAGTAACGTCTTATAATGGTTTATGAAATATTTGTGGCGGTTCTAGTACCCAAATGGCTTTTTAGAATTCTTAAAATCTCAGCCATTTCATGTTATTTAATCAAGGACTACTTAATGTTTTTTAATTCATTAAAAATTAAAATATTTCATCTGCATTCGGAATCTATTTGTTTAAATGGCTTAGTAGGTTTGCCTTCTCGTTTTTAGTTCCGCTCAAATCACAAGTGACTTTCCCGTTTCATACATTGCCATTTTTACTCAAATCTTAAGCTTTTTTTTATTACTGTACATATTAGCAATGTTGTTTTTGTTTTTATATTGACATGCAGTTCCATCAGTAAAATAGATTGGTATGTAATGTTTTCTTTGAATAGTTTGTTAAACGTTTTGAAAGATATGTGCAATCGGTTGGCTGTGTTGCATGTGTAATGATCACTTAAAATGTAGAGACTATTGCGCTTAATTTACCATTCTGTTTGAAATAGAAAAGAAATTGTTGAACTGAGGCTTAGATATTCACCCACTGAAAGATTTTTACATGGCTATTTCATTATATACACCTATGAGGATAGATGTGACAAGCCGCATCCAACAGCTAGTAAAATAATAGATAGGTATAAAAATTTTAAGGTGCAAGAAGTACTTATTCAGTGATCTACAATGGTACCACTTTAAGACAGCTTTCGTCATCTTTTAGGTTTTATAATATTGTTATTAGCGTAATACACAAGAATTGCTTTTATTTGCCGTAAATATACACAAAAACACTGCAAGCTGTGCTAATTTGACATTTGTATCACCGACACGGGCGTTTTTTTTTAACATCCGTGCCCCGACACTATCAAAGTTTATTCAACGTTACAAATCTTTCAAAAATATGATTATTTTTAATTCCTAAAAATTCGAGGGTACGTATATTACTTATGATAGAACTACTAACATATACCTATATACTAACAAAATTCAAACTGTGTGTACCACCTGTGATACTTGAACAAAAAATGATTTATTGTTCAATTTGCAACCATATCATAAAAAGAAGATATAGGTAAATAACTCACTAGAACTGTCTCTTAGCTCTAGAAATTAGCAACAAAGCGATTTTTTCATCGTTCTAAATACTTTTCTTTTAAACTAAAATACAAATACAAATGGCTGTCAAAAATAAACCGTTCAAGATAGAAATTTAAAAAAAGGTTGTTTTAAGCGTGTGAGACATGAAGGTAACAAGTGTGCAAGATTGTTTCTTTTTTACTTATTCGCGAAGCACGCTTAAGTAAAGTATTGTTTTCGTGAGAAAAAAATCGATCTCGATCTAGACCATTTTCGACTTGACCCCTCTGAGTTTGTAACCACGATCACAAAAAAAATACGTCACAATTTAAATGAAACCTTATATTTGGAGTTTTAAAATTGTTACGGACTAAAATATGTTTACAACACTGTACAAAACAAGGACATTATTAAAGTACAGTGGGAAAAAGTACACCTAGGTCTCTAATACAAGCAAGAAAATTAATAAAGGTCCATAATCATACAGATATCATTAAGGGGGGAGGGGGCAGGACTGGATTAAGTCAATGGTATGAATATCTTGCTGATCCCAGTACCTAATCAGCGATATCATCCTAAGTCTGATATTGTATTTGGCTAACACAGAATTTTTAATCTATGTTGTAAATTGAGTAATTATAAGCAAAATTTTCAAAAATTAAATACTAAGGCTAGAAAATAGGTTTGTCTTTAGTAATGAAATGCTAAGTAAACAATATAACAAGGAAAACTGGAATACAGCAAAACGATCTTCCAAGAATAGTTTTATTTAACATGGTAATACGGAAATACGCTCACTTTCTCGCAATATATCAGTACATTATAAAGATAAAAATATTAAACAGACCAACTTTTTCTTCTTGACTCAATATCGCACCTCCGCATTGGGATCACTAAATAACTTTGCGTTAGCTTGATTAAGAACGTACCATTGCAAGATTTTCAATTCTAAAGCTCCAGTAATTATATTGAATTGTGCACGTTCGGAATCGGTATACGCTGTAAAACATGTATATTTTTTTAGGTTGGTTCCCACTTAAGTGGCTTCACTAACAACTACCACATGGTTCCATTAAACCAATTCCAGCGCGAATATAAATCCCTAATTACTTTTTCACAATACAAACATTTGCATACGTGTACATGTTTAACTGTTGACACATGTTTTGTATATTTAGTGTAAAATCAAACAGGAATAAGCCAAAAATATCCGTATCACGACGGATTAACTCTTGCACCTATTTGTTAATATACCACGACATATGCATAAGAAAGTAATGTGCTGACCACATCAGATTTTTTAAACTTGTCAGGTAACCAACTTGTTTTTTTGATCAATTGAACCAATGGAAAACGGAATATAATGCTACAAGAGTATGTGAAAATCAGTCGTGGTCCTTAGCTACCATAAACGATGGTACTCTGACCGTTGGCGTAAAAGAAATTAACACCATTTCACACAAGGATTTGAAGGTGCGTAATCTTTCTTCGCGCTGGATTCTTTACAATTTCACTTCAGTTCACAAAGAGGACCGTGTGAGATGGTGCACATCTATACTAGATCGCTTTGACAATGGATCGCCTCATCTGGGTTGTACAACATCATTACTGTCACAGAAAAAAAGAAATAATTGGCAGTTTGGGTATTTGAGAATCAGTTAGCTCCAACAAAGGCTGTTCTTGAAAAAATCCAATATAAAAAAGATGATTGGAATTACTTTTCACTGTAGCACTGGAGGATCGTAGTACTGTCAATGCTGGATGGCTGCACTACGAGTAGAATACGGGCACCAAACCTTTCACTTGTGTGACGTCATTTGACCTTGGGAATTCCCCAAGACCGGTCACGTGGCCGACCTCGGTTTGACCTTGAAATATTGTTTGACCTCGTGCGTGGTCTTGGGGCACCCTAACTTACTAGGCGGGAAATTTGAAATTTGAATAAGGGGCCCTAATGCTGTCTCATAAGACAGGTCTTCGGAACTTGTGTTAGGATCTGCGCCCCCTTGGCGGTACCGGAGAATAAGGTGTGATATGCCCTTACATATAAACCATTCGCTGTGAAGTTCAGTTGTAAGGCCTTCGAGGGAATTTGGTGGCCGTCAATATATAACGATATGTAGTTAATATTGCTGTGATGAAAATTGAATGGATTTGAGCCAATCGCCGTTGAAGGCTTTATTTGCGACAATATTTTTCGCTGTATACCCGTAGTTATAGTTAACACTTTTACGTCGGTCCTTGTAACAGGATATTTTGCCGCATTTGTTTCTAAAGCTTTAGCGTGTGCAATTAGAATGGTGGGGTTGATTCGCATACGTCTCACCAGTAAACTAGCGTCCATAATTCGCGTCTTATAAGTTGAACCGTGCGCCGCCATTACACTAAAGGTTTCTCTTGATCATACAAATTTAAATTAAATCAACTTTTCCTGATTAAATAAATCCGAGTGCACGTGACCAATCATCTCAGTTTCTTTGCTAGTCGCTGCAAGTACTTGACGTTTTGAGAAACGTTATTTGCGGGCCCCATGGTATTCATCTGCCCGGCTGTAACATTGTCCCATAAGGTACAACCTATATGTGAACTCTTGGCCTCCTTTCCATAATTTAGCAACGTTTCGATATATGAGCAGTAGGCGTAGGTGTTGTTTGGTTGTGACACCATCTTCTGATTTAAGTAAACCTCCGCTTGTGAGAAAAGCGAATGCATCCAATTGTTTACCGGTGGTACAACATCCGCGTGAGTAAGTGCTGTATCGTTTTGCTTTAGAACTTTAGCTGTGATGTAGAGTATGGTCTGACTTAATTATACGTAATCGTTTCCATTTCCGGGCACTACAAACGTAGTCGGGAGTCATCGTTAAGAGCTGATAAGGGCTTGTAAGACATCCATTCTCCACTCTCGATACTTGTTTGCGTTGACGGACGGTAAAGCGAACAAATTGAAGCGAAGATATCTTTGAAGAACCTGATTGTACTGCTGCCATTTGTCATGATCGGTCATTTTGTTTTAAAACTTTATCCATGTCGTTACCCAACTGCGTTAAAATGTTGTTTTGCGTGACGCCTGGCGCTTGCAGACGCTGTATAAAATCCATGGATAGAATAATCATCTTCTTCAGTTTATGGCCCACAGTTATTGAAACAAATTACTCAGAATTCGGCCAAGTAATGGTCCTAACAGGAGTGGTAGAAATGCGCCGCCATTCTGTACGAAAAACTGTTTCTTCTTTTTTATAGATTCGCCTCTCTGTGCCAGCCGCATTAATGTGTGCTTATGTTGAGAGAGTCACTGCTTCTGATCAGATGATAGAGGTACACGACCTTTTAAAATGTTATGTGCACACTCGCAAATGCATTCCACGTGCTTACTATCCAGACATTTCAATAAAGCGTCACGTTGACTTTTACTTAATCTGACTAATGCGCGCAGTATATCGGTGTTTTCGATTAAAGCGCCAACCATCATATAAGAGTAATCTTTAGGACTGTGAGGTGCAAACCCTTTTTTCGCTATATATACTTGGCAAGTACCTTGAGGCCCGAATATGTTTGATCTATAGCGTAGCAGACAGTTTCGATATTTTTTAGAAAATCAACGATAAAATACGGTTTCCCACACCCCGATGGCCCCACTACTATTGCGGAAAAGGGATGCTTAAACTGGCCCTCATCTCGAATTATCATCTTGACTTAACTACCAGATGGAAAATCTGCAGAGAGAGACCTATATGAAGATTGCCTTATTCGCCTTTACGTAACTAGATGATTATTGCTGTTTATATGAATATTTCTTCTAGTTAAAAAATGTAGTCAATAATAAAATTTTCGGAGAATCGTTTATTAATGAGAATTATTAAGCAACTCCAAATCATGCATTAATAGGGTCTATTAATAAACGATTTAAGTGAAGTTGAGAGGAGGAGCTGTATTGATTAGTATGAAACATCTAACAATGAATGTATTTCGTCAAGGAATGAAAACTGTCAGGCGTTCTGTTTCATTACGAGATGGCAGCATGGTCGACATAAAATTTTCACTTTGGAAAACAGCAAAGTTAACGAAAGTGATTTTCAGAAAAATCTTGTAACGAACTAGTGTATTAATGGGCGATTAACGATCTCGACTTTTTTAACGCGTGAGCGTAGCGAAAGCATGTACCTATCTTACAAATTAGTGCTAGGAGTATTTGATTAATGTAATTATGCCGCACATCGCTTGAAATATTTTTAAGACCCGTATTTAATCTTCAATAAACAATTAAATAGACCAATGTAATTATCGTAGAGCGGTGTAATCGCGTATCTCCCCACTTAGGAATGACGTCAGGGTTTCCGACGAAAAAATAGTTTAAATAGCGGGCTCCGAACTGTGTGAATTGAGTTGATCTCAACCTGTAGCAGTCTTCATTATTACTATATATAGACTGTTGAGACTGACAGTCTAGCTTGAGTTCCACCACTTCCTTGGGGTGTACAAGTCTTTTATACCTCGCAGGTCGTTGAGACTGACGGTCTGCCCCAATTGCCATCATCATCATCAGTATCTGCTCTGAGAGTAGGTAGATTGAGGACCAGAAGCAATCTCCGTAACCCTGTATTTATTAATACAGGTTACGAACGTCGAGCTCGTATTAATTCTCTTAACATTTTACGTGTGCGTGCGACTATTGTGTTAATTTGCATGTTTAAGGCCTTATACTATTATTTTTGATTAGGACTTGTATTATTATTATTTTACTGTAGATTATATCGAGCAATTAATCTCCTAATTTAATTTAAGTGTGATTGTGTGTCACAAGCTAAGGTAGTGTTGTGCAACGTATACCGGAGCCGCATTTGCATCCACATACCGAAAATAACTTTAAGTCACATCTTAAAAAGCACATATATGAATGTTCTAGAGGATGCGATCTTACAAAGCAATTAATTAATAAAGCTAGACTCTATTACAGAAAACGCTTATTAGCCACTAGATGGCACCACAAACAAAACCCTAATTAGTCCTAGAAATATACCGCCAGGTGGCGCTACTTTATTACAGGAAATATTCATTAGTCCATACACCACTAGATGGCGGTACAAAGAAACCCTAATTAGTCCTAGAAATATACCGCTAGGCGGCGCTGCCTTTATTACAGAAACTATTAATTAGTCCATACACCACTAGATGGCGCCACTAATAAACTCTAATTAGTCCTAGAAATATACCGCTAGGTGACGGTACCTTTATTACAGAAAATATGCATTAGTCTATACACTACTAGATGGCGCCACAAACAAACCCTAATTAGTCCTAGAAATATACCTCTAGGTGGCGCTACCTTTATTACTGAAAATAATCATTAGTCTATACACCACTAGATGGCACCACAAGCAAATGAGATAGCATTAGGGTCCCTTATTAGAATACTATTTCTATCCATAGGGGACCACGAAAAGAGGGCGCAGACCCTAACACAAGTTCTTATAGCTGTCTTACGAGTTAGCATTAGGGCCCCCTTATTAGAATACTATTTGCAGCCAAGGGGCCACGACAGGAGGGGCGCAGACCTAACGAAAGTTCTTATACCTGTCTTACAAGTTAGCGTTAGGGTCCCCTTATTAGAATACTATTTTCAGCCAAGGGGGCGCAGACCGTAACACAAGTTCCGAAGACCTGTCTTATGAGATACCATTAGGGCCCCTTATTCAAATTTCCCGCCTAGTAGGTTAGGCTACCCCAAGACCACATACGAGGCAACCACTATCTCAAGGTCAAAAAATACGACCCCCACATGGGCGTCAAGGTCAAACCAAGGTGAGCTACGTGGCTGGCCTTGGGGAATTCCCAAGATCAAATGACGTCACAACAGTGAAAGGTGAGGTGCCCGTATTCCACTACTATGGTTTATTTGCTTCAAGTTTTCTAAAATGTTTGTGGAAAGCGCCTAAGAGGGAAAGATTATCTTGCATCAAAATAACGCACAGCGTCACAGTGTTGCAAACAATTGGGTACCTGAATGTCCATATATTGATAAATGCGCCATTCCTTCATATAGGCCAAACATGGCACCTAATGCACTCTGTTTATTTCCGTGTGTAAAATACAAGTGATGGAAGAAAATGTTTTTCAGGTTGGTTTACGCGGATGCAAAGTGCATTATCGGTAGCGGAGAATACTTTGAAAATTATAAATCAATGTTTTTCATCAATAAACTGCATTTTACTTTAGCAGGCTCACGGAAAATAAAACAGCCTTCGTTATAGCTGAAATGATCGTAAACCCAATAGATCACGAGATATTTAAGAAAAACTGATTTTCGCGATATAACTTTTCTTTTATATAAGCAATTTTCTCTTGTAATTTTAACGCCATTATAATGAAAACTCAAGAAACATTTCTTCACCGGGATTCTGTTCCACACAAATATTGAAGTACTGACAAAAATATTTTAATATGGAATTAAATTACTGGCTTATTACCCATACATTTTGACAATAGGTAACGACAAATGAATTAAATATTCTATGTTCATTGTTAAGTGAGCATGGTACATATTAGTGTACAAGGACAGATAAAACCTAATTATTCATTTTTGGTGATTACAAAATTCTAATTTTAGATTTGTATGTCAATGGGTAGGAGTATATTTTATGAACGGACAAATTAGTACTTACAGTCCTACATTAAATGTCATCGGCTGTATAACGCAAATTCAAATATGTCTTGTCTATAAATCTTTCAATAGTTTTTATTTAAATATATATAAAATTGTGAAGGAAGTGGTTATTTATTCATGTTCTATTTATATTTATTTTGCAGATTTACGCAATTGAAGGATAGTAGATAGATCCAATATTTTCAATTATTAAATAGTACTTGTGACACATACCTAAATTAATATTAATAATTTTGAAGATCCTAAATTTCACTTTTACCTTATAAACACATAATCCATTTTCATTTTATGGTCAACACAAAAGAACAATAACTTACGAAATCTAGCTATTGCATGTTTAAACTCCGATTATGTAACGGTCATTTAAAAGCGCGCACGATAGTAAAAGGTATTAAACACAATTAGAATTATATTTTAAATTCGGTTCGAACGTTTTCTCTATACTAACCATTCATATGGCAACTAATCACATTATTGAATAGTTTTGTGATATATTCGCGTGTGAATCTGCAGCAATCTGTTTTGATGCCAAGGTTGCTAAGGGAATCAAAATATAACAAGAGGCGGCGCGGCGTCGTTCGATATTTCTCACTACAATTTAATGCGGTCTTTTATATTAACGCTATAACATCAATATACGATAATAACCATTTTTTATAGTACTAGGTCGATTTTAATAAATGTAGAGAGTAAACTTGCCACCCGCTTCCCGGTAGGGGAAGGGAAGTGCATCTTCTTCCAAACCGTGTTTTAGCAAACACATTTTTAAGCATTCCTAATCGTGATAATATTTTTGTAATTAAAACGTAATTAACATAATACGATTTGACCTTTCCCCTACCGTCAGAAATTTAAACTGCAATTAAAGAATTGTTTGGTATAATGTACTCTTCGATTATTTGAGGGAACTGACTAAAATGATGTGTTACCACAATGTATAATACAGTGTGTTCGTAATGTAGCAGATAACTTCAATTAAAATTCGAATGGAAGTTTAGTTATAAAACGCTCGCACCCGTCTATTTTTATTTTCAATTTAGAATTTTCTTTACGTAAAACTGAAATATATAGGGTTTGTCAAGAAAAAGATATGGATGATTTTAATACAGGTTGTCCCACATTTGGGTCCGATGGCGATACCTCCCTTATTTGATGGAATAGGAACAAAACTTTGAGGTGTAGTACAAAGAACTGAGGCGGATATTTTAAATTTATTTTAGGTTGTACAGGGTCTTTCATTTATACCGGGTGAACCAAACATAGATTTTTTTAAATGGGACATCCTGAATATTATTTCAAATTTGGATTCAGCTCACTATGGCCATTCTTTCAATGTAAGGTTTGATTATGTTATACAGGGTAGTTTAGAAGATGTCATCATTTCGAAGAAAATATGGTACCTAACCGTACTAATAAGCAATATTAAAATGATTTTTTTAATAAAATATATTTTGAAGCACAAACAATTTTTTGCGGTTAGGCCTAATTTAGTTGTAAAACGATTCCACTAATTTAAATTAAATGTTCGAATTCAGCACCGTTAATCTGCAATAGCCAAGGAGATTAACAAATGATTTTTGTACGTTCTCTATGACAACCTGCGGTAATGTTTCTAATTTCTTGGCGAATTCGTGCTTTTAAATCTTCTAAATCGGCCGGTCGCGTCGCGTATACTTTACTCTTTAAGTATCCTCAAGAAGTAATCTAGAGGATTTAAATCTGGCGATCTAACAGATCACTCAATTGTCCCTTTTGTACCTATCCCACGATTTGGAAAAACTTCATCCAAATAAGCGGGAACAGGTAAAGCGTAGTGTGGCGGCGCTCCATCTTGTTGAAAAAAGAGGTCACGGTGGTGCATATCGGGCTCTTCTAAATTCGGGTACAACGTTATTAGAGCAGGGATGGGGTCATTTTGAAGAAAGTCTAAATATCTCACACCAGTAAGAGTATCCTCTAAGAAGTAAAGACCGATAACCCTTCCGTCAACTGTGCCGCACTAAAGGTTCAATTTTTGAGGGTTTCGGGTGTGATATTTCATAAACCAATGAGGATTTTCGGTTGCCCAATAACGACAATTTTGTCTGTTCACATGGCCGTTCAAAGCAAATGTTGCTTCGTCGGAAAAAATTATTCCTTTTAGAAAATTGGTGTTACCATAACATAATTGTTGCATTTGTTCACAAAATTCATTTCGCCAATCAAAATCATCTTCCAACAGCTCTTGAAGTAAGCATATCTTGTAGGGACGGAAATTCTCTTTTCAACATTTTATGCATAGTAGATTGCGCCACACTAATATTATTCGCCGTGTCCGTAATAGTGGTATTAGAATTATCTTGCACTGCTAACACAATCTTCTTCACTTATTGACTTTCGACCAGATTTTCTCATATCCCGAATATGTCCAAAATCCCGAAATTTCGCCTCAACTCTGCTTACCATGCTTTGGCTAATGGGCGGTCGATCAGGGCGAGTTGCATTAAACAAGGCAACCACTTCTGACTGAATGCGCGACCTATTTTCCAAACCAAGCATGCATAGCATTTCAATTCTTTCACGTTCGCTTAATTTACTCATATTTCACAAAATAACGGTAAAGTAATTACTAGATACCTAAACTCACGATAACAATGCTGTCACCTATCAAAAACTAAACACAAGTTGCTAACATGCAAATAATTAAAATAATTTTAACAAAATGTACAATTTAACGTTTTCTTACATTGACAAAGAAATTTTTTCATTTTTAATGTTTACGATAATTTTTATCCAATATTTCCTTATATAACGATCGTCCATCATATTTACCTTGTCGGACGTAAAAAGATGTACCCTTACTAATTCCGCAATAAAAAATGGAGTTTGCTATTTAAAAAAAAAGACGATGACGACATACCTTTTTCTTGACACGCCTTGTATATTTCACTTCTCCGTAAAAAAATTCTAAATTGAAAATAAAATTCGACTGGTCCGATCGTTTTCTTCCTAAACTCTCACTCGAATTTTAATTGAATTTATATCTTCTACTTTACGAACGCACGGTATAGTAAATAAGGGCAGAAAATAGGCACTTGTTCGCAAAGTGAAGTCGTCACGCTACGGCGACAAACTAGTTAAGCTTTGAACCTTTGAATATAAACATTGAAAGTACGAAATTAATTGTTGTTTTATGCGACTAATAATACCGCGTCTTGTTATTAATGTCGCGCTACAATACGCAATTACTTATAGCTTGGCAAGAATAGCTCCGCGGGTGAGAATTTCAGTCTCCTGCGCACACAAAGAAGAGAGAACGCATTCGGAGGGAAAAAGACAGATACTACGTGCGCACGATGGTACATGCAGTATTACGTAGACTTAATTCTTCTTTTACAAACTTTCAAAATTTCATCACATTAATAATAAACTATAATAAAATGAAATAATTCTTAATTAATTAAGAAAATCAAAATATTTCTATTAAACCAATAAAATAATTTAATTAATTCAAATTAACTGTATTAAACAGTAATCTTTTTAACGTAAATAGAAAACTTTCTTTAAGCTTTAATTTGATAATTCTAGATGCACTTTCCAGTACATCTACTATGTTACGACTTATCTCAATTTAAATGAGAGCGACGGGCAATATGTACATATTTTAGAGCATTTATCATATAAAATAAATTTTTCATATTACTATCAAATCCAATTTCAAACAAAAATTTAAAATTATTCCATAAATAAAATTATGTAACCCATTTCTCCTTTTATATAAACTGCACCTTGATTTGAAATAATTTATCATTATAAATCTTGAAAATTCCAAACAACGATATACAAACTTAATTAAAAAAAGTCAAACTTTACTAGGATCAACATATGTAGTTTAATCGTTTCGAGTCCGAACTTAAATGTGAAAATATTAAAATGAAACAGAAGTATGTATTGATTCATTTACCGATCTAGAATTATGGATAATTCAGTTGCCAAAATTTACATTTCAAATTAGCCATAATTTAAGATATCCAGGTACAAATTAATCAGTATTTCGACAGCTTAAGGTACATAAATAGATTTAAATATTTAAATAATTTTATTCAGCATTGAAGTTGAACACTGAACGTCTCTTATTGAAGTGACTACTCTCCTTCCAATCGCACTGTCGACCACTGCGCAACAATAGGCGGGGATTATTTTTTCTACTTCACCCGCAGAGCTATTCTTGTCAAGCAGTAACAAAATTGTATTCAAATAAAACATAAATTCCACTAGAGCGAGGGCTGAACTTAACATATTCGGGACATAATATATAGCAAGTAGCATTTGAACTTTATATATGAGCATTCACATAGGTGATTATTCGAAGTATTGGTATTGCTCTTTATTATTATGTAATAAAATGTGTACGTGTACTATTAACAATAGTACGAGTTAATATTAAAAAACGGATTCAAATTATTTCCTTAATAATTTCTTTTAATTAATTACTCTTTTTCGAGATGGCGGTAGTGCAGTTACAGGTTTTCATATTATTGTAAATACTGTTTATTCGAAATTTACATCGTAAAAGAAAACAACGTTTACTAAAATTACGCATTAGTCAAATTAGAATCAAAATGCATGTTAACAATACCAACGAGTATTGTATTTCTCTTTTCATTGCAGGAAACTATGACCAGGGCCGGCCCTAGACATTTTGGCGCTCCGGGCAAAACTTGAATTTGGCGCCCCCCTCTCCGTTTATTAAAGTAAATCGCATGCTCCCATAACATAAAGTCAAGAAAACGTTGAAAAAAATTAAATAAAAAAAAACATTTTATTGAAAACTCGATCATTAGGTAACAGGTATGTAACAGATAAGCAATTTACCACTAAGGTAATATCCTATAATATAAATGAATGCTAACTAACCAAAGTATTTAGAATGCCTTTTTTCTAACTTTTCTTTCGGCAAACTCACGAACCAGTGATTTCAAGTCTAATTTGTCACTAATTTGGTGTTCTATAGCTATCATTGCCAATCCATTGAGACGATTTTGCGTCTGCATCGTTCTGAGATAATTTTTTATTATTTTTAGTTTTGAAAAGCTTCTTTCCCCTGAAGCCACAGTGACTGGCAATGTAAGTAGGATTCTTAATGCTATACTGAGGTTTGGTGCAAGTTTAAGTGTAGCGATAAACTTGAGGACTTCAACGGGGGTTTCCTTTTTTGTTAATAATGACGAAACAATGCTTATTTCATCGGCCAGTTCAGGGCGTTAAGATCGCTTGAATTTCCATCAGTTAAAACTACTTCCAAATCTTTGCAATAAGCCAGTAGCTCATTTCTGCGCATGTCTTTTAAACCAAAATATTATACAAAAGCTGAAATAATTACTGTGAGTATTTAGCAAATTATATCTGGTTTCAAGGCATTTATTGCTTGATCTACAGTGTGAAAGAAAAGTTCTATTTTATATTTTTGTTTGAGGTCTTGAACGGGTTCATCCGGGCCCTCATACAAAACGTTTCGTGTTTTGTTTCTGATACGATGACGTGGTGTGGTGGCTTCGAAATTAGCTTCCACGTCCACCTCTGAAGCAAGCTCGGTTGCTTCTAAAATGATGCTTTCAAAAGCTTCATCTGATCTCAGATTTTCAAAGAAGAGTTTACAGTTGTTAAGCGTATCAATAGCTTGTGATATATCAAAATGTACGGTTTGCAAAAGTTTGCTGATGGGATTAATGCGACTCAAAATTTTGTACCAAATCACAATAGAGCATATAAATTTGAACTGCTTCAAATTATTTAATAATCCGCTAGCCTCGTCTCTAATCATATTATCGATTTCTGGATCTTCATAAATACTGTACAAAGCATCGTAAATTGGTCCAATTTGAAATCGCAGAGCTTTTAATGAGTCTACTCGACTTTCCCATCGCGTATCACTTAATGGTTTTAGGGTATAACTATCAATATATTTAAGTAATATTGCCCAACGAAAAGTTGACGAAGCAAAAATGTATATAACTTTTGAACAATATTGAAGAAGTTTGCAGCCTCAAACGAGGATTTTGCCATATCGTTTACAACCAAGTTTAGCGAATGACTGCTGCATGGAACATAAAATGCTCTGGGGTTTATATTTCTGATTCTTGTTTGTACTCCCGATTTTCTCCTCTCATATTGGAACCATTGTCGTACCCTTGACCGCGCATGTTCTCTACTTTAAGCTCATTTTCTCTAGCTCTTCTACTAAAACCTCCGATAATTCCGCAGCTTTTGATCTCTCAATGGGTAGAAAACCCAAAAGTTTTCATTGATTATCACTTGAACTTCAGACTCTGATTCTTCTATGGAAACATATCTTGCCATAAATGTCATCTGTTCGACTTTACTTGCATCGGGAGTACAGTCGAGAATCACAGAATAATACTTGGCCTTTTGAACTTGTTCAATGATGTGGCGCTTTATATTGTCATGCAACAAATCAATTATTTCATTTTGTATAGTTTTTCCTAGATATGTAGCTTTGATTTCTTCTTTATTAAGAACCCTGCGAACGTGTTCCTCCATTTTTGGATCAAACTCAGCCAATAACTGAATGAACTTCAAAAAGTTTCCATTATTGTGTTCATAGAGTTTATCTGTTGTTCCTCGAAAAGCTAGAGATCTCTCACCTAGCATTCTAACGACTGATATAATGCGTAAAAGAACTTCGGACCAGTGATTTATCTCAGAATCAATGAGCCTCTGAGAAACTGCATCTATTGTTTTACCCATTTTCAACCGTTGCTTTAATTCAAGCCATGATTTTAAACAATCAATATGCGTTTTACCATTTTCATGATGTGCTAAAGAGTCTCCTAAATGCTTCCAGTCTTTAAATCCTCGATGGCCAAGAGCGCTAGTGCTAGATGGGGCAGCAAAAGTCGACATGGAAAACAATACAAGACGTTTTGAAATAAGGAATATACCATCCATTCTCTTAAAACTTGTTCTCCATTTTTAAGTGCTTTCTTGTAATATTTTGGTGAGAATCTTCTATGTTGATCATCATAAGGAAAATCAAAATTATACAAAGGTGCAGCTGGACCACGTTTAACCAAAAACTCTATCTGCTTCGCGCATGATTTCGGGCCATAATCCTGGGTCAGAAGAGATAATTGGGACTGTAGTCTCTTCTAAATGTTTTTCTGAGGTCTGCACAACTTGCAGTTTTTATTTTTGGAACTGCACGGAACTGCATCACTACTCAACAAACTCGTTTGAGGTGAATTAACTAGCTCAGCAATGCTGACGTTTGCGTCCAAAGGGGGATTCATATCGGGAAAGTCAGTATCCAGGTGCATGTGCTGGGCGTTGTTTAAATGTTGATCGGTAGTGGGAGCGTTGAGACTACCCTCTTTCAAAAAGTTCTGCAGGGCACCTGACTGTTTTTGAAGCTGTGTTTGCTTGTTCAATCTCCGCTTTTAAATTGGCTTCCAGAGGGTTTTTCTTAGCATCAGACATTTTGGTTTCTGAAACCAATTATCAATCCGTATAACATGTATATTAAAAAAATTAAGCAAACTAACAACATTTTCGTAAAGGAGAGTAAATAGGCTTTGATGTAAATTATAAAAATACAGAGTGTCCCATTAAAGTTTTTGCGAAATCGGCCTTTGAAAATCGTCAATTTTGTTTCTCCTATTTCAGGTAAATTTTAAAACTTGGCAACACTGTCAAAAAAATTTAAAAAATGATGAAGTTCTGTGAAAACCGCACATCGATACCATTTATCGTTTTCGAGTTATAAGCAGTTAAAATGTGTCAGTTTATAGATGGACACCCTGTATAATAAATTGGAATTTGGTATACATTTTAGGCAAGGCAACTAAAACTCAATATTAAGAGCAATTTAACCGATGACAATACCCACAGGGTGATGCCCCCTTGCTTACTGCAACGCTTCTAACCCCTAATAATTCGAAAAATAAAATCCTAATTCAATTTAGAAACTTTTATGTTTCCAGTGTTATTTAGGACAAATGTGCGGTTTTGAGACACATTTAACAGTATACCTATAGAAAATTAAAATAATAGTAGAAAAACAGCGTAAAATGACCATGTTTTTGAACAGTTTTCAGCATTTATCTCGAAAACGGTACATTTGTCGTAAATAAAACCATAGACATAAAAGTTTCTAAATTGAATGAAGATTGAAAATTTTCCCAAAAATGTATCACCCTGGGACTACTAATTCTAGTACTACTTGTACGCGATTTTTGAAAATGAAAATTAAAAACTTACCTTCACAAAAGACAAACGCACTCACACTGGACAATTTGCAATTGCACAAGCACTTTTTAAAACTTTTGTACAATAATAAAAAAACTATTTTATTTCGCACCGGCCGAAGTCTAGTAGCAAATAACGCATTGTTTTAAGTCAACTTCCCTTATATATGCAGTTAAAACTCCTGTGACATCTTGTTTCGGTTGGTTTCAAAATTGGTACAGACTTGTAGATTCCTGTATTGTAAGTGTTGCCAATGCCAGAGCAGGGACCGAAAACTTGTAAATTCTTGAAAAGCGATAGTTGAGTGGTTTGGTCATGATGAATTGAACTCAACTAGATTTTGTCTTAATGCTTAAATACATATATTAAATTTATAATGTGCTTAGAAATAAAATGATGATTGATAAAAGTAATAACTTTTATTTTTACGTTTTAGTGCATTTTAAAAAGCTTGTAACTTATTTCTTTTATCAATTTATTTCGTTTGTTTATCTCGGTACGTGTCACGTTACAAAACTAACACCTGCACGTTCCTTTTTAGTACTCGAAATCGATAACAAATTCCTATTTATAAAAGGTAAAATTAAATCTGCATCGAAACCGAATTGAAATTAATTCATCCAAAATTATGAAAATAAGGAGTTTAGCGTAATTAAGAACGGTTCTTAAATTTAAAAGTTTGGAGGTGAATACACGTAATACCTTTATAATCTGTTTAATTTATGTACGTGTTTTATTACAAAAACATGCATCTGCACTTTTAGAATAAAACATACCTCGTTCTTCCACATCCACGGTTTACCTTACGCTTACGTTAAGATTAAATGCGTTCTCTATAGTTAAATATTTCGTTCACTTTTTATTTAATTAGTGACGGATAAAAGCCATTTTAAAGTTGTTTCGATTGCTCGAAGAACCTAGGGACGCTAGACGCCCGACCCTAACGAAGTTAGGACAAGGAAGGCAACGCCTTCCTTGATGATTTCTGCTTTTGCGCCGGGCGGCCGCCCGGATCCGCCCTGGGGCCGGCCCTGCTATGACATATTTTGATTGTGTCAAATGCACTCAAGTTTGTTTATAACCTTTTTTTAAAGACTCTTTGATATAAGATGGCAGTATACACAATTTGGATAGCTAGGTTCATGAACTAATGACGCAGGGCGATTCTTTCGTGGCAAGAATAGTATGCAGTATTTTGTATTGACACAGAAATAATAAGAGATATTTTAATTGTTCATAAAATTCATTTCCTGAATATGATTTAAGGTCAATCAAGTTGCTACGATAAAACAAGCGTAACGATAAAAATAATAGAAAGAGAAGGACGAGTTGCTTAATAAAGCAAATTATTCCTTGCTTGATCATGCGCAATCAGCAAAGTATTCCAATAAAATAGGAAAAAAATAGAAATAAATGTACGGTAACCTAGGTTACCGTAGATTTATTTCCATTTTTTTATTTGATCATATAAATCTACGATAACCGTAGGTTTAATTTCCATTTTTTACTCCTTTTTAGAAAACAAATTGCAGACAAACTGTAGAATTAAAACTGTACTTGTAAAATGGAAAAAGATGTTTTCTAAGTTACCCACTTGTTGCACGGGGTATTTATTACACAATGTTAGGACACAATATAGATATACAGGGTGACTCTCCAGGAACTGCGTCAACAGATATTGCGAAAAGTATAAATAGGAAAATTCTGAAAATTTGGCAGTATGACATTGACGTTGGGGGAAATTCAGCTAAAATAGTTTCAAGTTCGGAACACTTCCGGTTATACCGGAAGTCGGTTCGAACTTCGCTTTTTAAATGGAACACCTTATATTCTATTACAAATTTATATTCTACATCAAATTCTACATCTCTGTCATATAATATACGTTTTACCGAACTTAAGTGGTTTATAAAATATTTGACATTTAATATAAACAATGACATTTGTGTGACTTGTAATTTAAATAAATTCCTCCCTATTGTTTCTAGTTTCTGTTACGAAACTTTTAGTGAAAGGTCTAACTTGAAGAAGTAACAGCGAAAAATCGATAATTTTCCATACAGGGTGTCTTCAAAAATGATTGAAAATTGATATTTAAAAACTGGAAACTTTCATTAACATTCCCTTTTCAATTCTACGGAACGGAGGAATTTGCATATCTAAATGCAAGTTGGTTGTGGAAAAAAATATGTAGACATTGAATTAGACAATTTTATTACCATTTAGATCTGTCAACATGCTGCACGCTTATAAAACGTACGAAGATTATTTCAATTTATTTATGGTTTATGGACAATATAACAAAGTTTTAACAAGAACATATCATGCATTTGCCGCTTAGTACCACACAAACAAAAACCATCGCCTGTCTATTGAAAACTGCAAAAACTATGAGCTAGAATCGAAAGAAGAAAGTCTATGGCTGACAACGTTATTGTAGCAATTGCTATTTTGGGGAACTTTATCGCAAATCCAACACTCTCATTAAGACAACTTGAAAGTGAATCTGGACTTTCAAGAAAGTCGATAAGAAAGATTTGGAAGAAAAGGTAAATTTCAATCATTTTCAGTTTAGACTGTACAGGATTTAAAAGAAAGCGACTTTTAAAACGTATGAACTTTTGTGAATTGATTTTAACGCAAAACATGGCAACGGCAATTTCTTAAAAAATACAGTACGCCCGAAATATACAGTACTGAAACTAACTTGGCGGCGTCATATCCACGTTAGCTAGTATACACCTGCCAAAATAAACCATAAACAATTGGTAGCCCTAATTGTTAAAAATACAGAGGAGAAAGTTTTTCTGGTGGAGCATTATTTTCGCTCATACGGAATCGGCCGACTCAATGATGCAAGTCTGCGGTACGTGTGTGATCAATTCACACAACAGTTTAATACACGTTCTCCGAGTAATGCTGTAATTTTAAAGTTGTTGAAAAGTTTAGAAATACTGGCAGTGGACAGTTAACATCAGCAATACCATGAACGCGTTTTTGAGCAGATCTTAGAAAATGCGAAACTCAGCTAACGAAAGATAGCATTGCAACTTGGTTTAAGGAGAACTTCCTTCCAAAGAGTCCTGAAGCACAGTTACATCTTCTGGATTATCGCAGTAGAGTGGAATATTGCGTCAGAATTCTCACGTTACAGTATGAAAATCCTGAATTTTAAGTACTGTTTATTTTGGGTCATACTGTATAATTTGGAGTGATAAAGCGAAATTTAGAAAAAATAGTACCTTCAACTGAACTTTTTTATTTGGGGAACTGTATAATATCAGGTTTACAGTACACTTTTAGGCTTTCACGATGAACAAGGATTGTATGAAACGGGTGCAAAATATATTTCGTAGTTCAAGTCCCGAGTCGATACGAAGGGTGTAATTTATTTTATTTTCTTTCCTTACGAAAAAGAGAAATGTAATTGCACAAAATTTGTTTAATAAAATTTTTTAAAAGTCCGTATTCTGTTTAGCAAAAGAATAGTAATTTCTACATTATCATTGTCCACAATCTCTTTCAATTCTCGGTTTAACCCAACTGTAGTTTTTGTAGTTTTCAATGATTTGCTTGATTGTTTACGGCGATGGTTTTCATGTGTGTGGATACTAAGCGATAAATGCATCACATCTCATGAAAACTCTGTAACCATAAATAAATGTAAATAAACTTATTGCGTGTAATTTAACCGTGCAGGCATGTTGGACAGTGACAGGTCTAAAGGGTAATAAAATTGGAAGTGGATAGGTAGCCGGTACCGGCGACTATTTCTGTTGCCGGTAGTTACCTATTGCTCGTTGAAAACGGAAAGTCAGCCGATATAAACTAACCTCTTGCGTAATTACTCTCGATAACCATGCAGGGTGCGTGATGAAAAACAGGTTACAATTCGGAGAAAAAGTAACTGATACTTTATTTAAAAAAAAAATCGAAAATAACAATAATTATCATGATTATTATAACAAGCGTGGCAGAACCAAAATTTTGTCTTGGGCTTCTTTTTCTTGCTGCAAGCACATGCGCACCGGAAGATCAGCAGCCATCATCCATCACATAAAATTAATTTCGCCTCATCATTGCAGTCATGAACGCAAATGTTTCAATACTGTTGCTCGTGCTGCTGCTTTTCGACAATAGTAGGTCTAAAATTGATAGGGAAGCAATAAGATTAGAACAATATAGTATATTGAGTATCAATAACAGTAAGGGACGTTTAGCGGTCGAAGGCCATGTTTGGCCGGAGACCGGTACAACCGTTAATGTTCGTGATGCTCATACTGTTTTTTGCACGATTGTATTAAATTTACCACAATTGAAATTATTTAATTTCTACTAAATAAACGAAAAGTCGAGAGTGACGTTTTAAATAGAAATGTTTTTGTTCTTATTGTTGTGAAATATAGTATCTACACATAATTTTACGTTGGTAAGTAAAATATCACCGACGAGTTAGGCCTCGCAACCAGTAAACATATCCTACTGTCTTGGAAACAGATATGGTAAATAAACGAAAAAGCTCAATCGTGCAAAAAGTGTTATGACCCACCTGATAATATGAATGTCCACATTTCTATTCAAAATACTGTGAGGAATGTTTTCTTCGGCTTTAATGGTAACTTGGTCTACAGTTGAATTGTTGTTTAATATGTTGATCGCCTGATCTCATTCTATGAAGGCAGTCAAAATAAAAAAAACTGCTTGTTTTTTAAATTCAACTTGATGTATGGGGCAGGCTTAATTGTATTTCTTTTTTTGAGTAAACCAATTACGGTCACATCTTGGCCTTTTGGTCTCCCTCGTTTTTTAATTTTTGGCAGAATAGTAGAAATTTGTCTTGTTAAATTTTTGCTCATTCCACTGCCATAGGTTACGTCAATCATATTTTCGTGTCCAGCAGACCGGTCATCATCCACACTGGTGTCCATAGAATTAGGGCCTTCTATTGACTCAGCGTTTAGTTGACTGGAAATGCCATAATAGTCATGGTCGGTATTACTTATTATTGGTTCATTAAAGTAATATTAATATGGTGACATACCAGTTCTTCAGTGTCCTTAGAATTCATTAGTTCAGTCATATTTGATACATTATCACATATTGTTTCACTAATATATATATATATATATATATATATATATATATATATATATATATATATATATATATCCGCTATACATCTGACGTCCATACATTGCAAATTTTCTATACATCGGACGTCCATGTGATATACAACGTCCGGTATACGGACGTCGAATGGAATTCCTTAATAATTTTTTTGGGCTATGTTTTGCACTACCAGCACAATATCAAAATTTAGTATGGACGCCTAATGGATGCAAAATAAAAATTTGTATATTATTTAAGTTCGCGAAACAATCTCGAGGTGGCGCTAAATTCGATGTGTGTATATCTTAAATATACATCAACTTTCATGCCATGAGAAATATGACGTCCGGAGATTTGGCTACATCGCAAACCGGTTGTAGTCGTTTCGTGCTCTTGATTTAATAGACGCTGTATTTCATTTACGCACCATAGGGCGTCCGTATATTAAATTATAATACATAAATATCCATGTATTTTATTTTCATAGTTTTAAGTTTATGGTAATACTTATTAATCATCAACAATAAGAAAACAGATCACAACAATGACTGTTTAGCAATCAAAGTATTTACAGTTCTCTTCTCATTAGGTATTATGGAAAAAATCGTATTTTGTACGTATATAAGATTAATAAAAATTGACTATTTTTGACGAGAAACATGGTCGATTTTGTTAGTTATCGCTCAGGGCCGTCGAGAGTTAGTTCGGGCCCGGATCCCCGTCTGCGACAAAAACTTCTATAAGCTATATGATGTTTTTACCAAATCAAGTAAACCAAAACGAATTTTTTTAAATTTTATTTTATATTTTAAATTTATGCTATGTTAATACTTAAAATGTACAAACTTCATTTCAGAATATGATTATAATACTCAACACTTAAGTTTCTGCGTGCAGACATATCGTATTTTGCAAGAAAAAAAAAAGAAAAATAATGAAGTAAGTTATAATGTGAAATGTAAACACCGGCTGTAAAATGTTAATTACAAATTGTATTTATTGCCGCTTATGTACAGCGTACGGGCCCTTACAGGAGGCTCTGGCCCCGGGAGTTTGGCCCCTCAACCCCCCTCCCCCCTAACGGGCAACTTTTTTTACTTGAAATGTCACCATATACAATTTTCAGTAGTAAATAACCGTTTTAGAACTTTGACTGACGTACTGATGTACACCAATCATTGACTTAAAGTATAAATTAACTACTTTGATTTTAGTAATTTCACTTACAATTTTTACATACAACAGCGATTGCTATACATTGCCGGAAAAGGAAAATTGATATTTATTTTTAATTAAAAAATAAAAGGTTGCTGCCGATGCTGGTAACTTGAGCCGTAATTTCTATTTTTAATTTGTTAAAATATTTGAATGCAGAATCAAAACTGAGTACGTAGATGTATAAAACTTTTGACTAGTTATTTACCATCTTGATAATTCAAAAATTTAAACAGGATTGAAATGATGGATGCTATATAACTGTGTACTATATTTGATACGTTCGCTACCCCTTGATTTTTAGAATACCTCAGCAATAGCCGCAAAGTATTTTTAATAAAAAATAATTTTTTGTTTAAATAATGTCCCCTTACATAGATTCGACTCTCACAAAAGGGGGTAATCCAGAATTGAAAGGGTGTGATATCATCATTGTTACCTTGTCTTTTGTGTTTAGTTCCGGATTCTTTTATCTATTTAATTACTAGGTCATCATGGCCCTTTCGCAATTAACATTATGGAAATTGACGTCACAAACATGTAATTTGTTAACTATCTAATACATTTTTAAACATCAAAGTTTTTTCCCTTCAGCTATCATCTTAATGTAGTTTTTCATAAGTTGCTTGAAAATGAAACTGGTATGGTTTCGAAACATGTCGCAGCTATTGTAATTGTTCAAAAATTTTAATACCTTTTATAATTTAAAGTACTTTGATTTGAGGATTGCAGAGCCACCCAATTGTTGTAATTGTTACACGGGGCTTATATAATCTAATAACCGTCAAATTTTACTACCTGTTGGATTGCGAACCAGCAGTTTAAATACTTTAAAAAGCATAACTTCATCCATTCCTCATCATTCACATTAAAGTTAGTTAAAGAGGAGGTAGTGTTTTGTCACACCCTTTTAATGTCCCTTTACAATGTCTAAACACCGTTTACTCCAATCTCAAGTGTAGGGCTATCAATTAAAAATTTTATTACATAGCCATAATTGAATTTTCTGTTTTGCATTTTTGATAATTTTAGGTGATCAAAATCCTAGCCCTAGTTATGGCCGCGCAAACACGAACGGTGCATAGCGCATGTTCTAGGCCACCCGCGTAAACGCCACCGAACGTGAATGCATATCTAATGTAATAAGAAAGCTAACAATTGAATCACATTAGATGTGGCATGTATGTTTAATAGAATAAAAATTTTCTATTAACCGTAATAATACCTTGGTTCTATACATTCCATGAGAGCTTGGACAATTAAAAATTTTAAACCTAAAAACGTTTCAATTTTTTTGAATCGAAATATGCAGAAATGGTATATTTCGTAGTGTTTGGTGTTCTACAGAAACATATACTCGTTCTGGTATTAGCAAATGGTTGGTTTATCCTAGTAGCAGACGTAACTACAGTGGCCAGACAAAATTTCGAGAAATCAAGTGTACGAGTAGAAGTAAGTGTAAGAGCAAGTGAAAGAGCAAGTGCAACTACAGGTGCACGCGCAAGGGCAAGTGCAAGTGTAAGTGAGAGTGTAATTGTAAGTGTAAGTGTAAGTGTAAGTGTACGTGTAAATGTAAATATAAGTGTAAGTGTAAATGTAAGTGTATGTTAAGTGTATGTGTAAGTGTAAGTGTAAGTGTAAGTGTAAGTGTAAGTGTAAGTGTAAGTGTAAGACTGTAAGTGTAAGTGCAAGAGTAAGTGAAAGTGTAACTGTCAGTGTAAGTGTAAGTGTAAGAGTAAGCGCAAGTGTGTGTGTGTGTGTGTGTGTACCTGTGTGTGTAAGAAAGCGAGAAACAAGAAATACAACATTAGGAGAAGCCCAGACTGCATTATAGAAATGGCAAGAAACTGTAAAATGAGAAAACACATTTTTATTTTTATGTAAAGTACAATTTATTTATTTTTAGTATATGCATTCTGAACAAACACTTTAATCTTTAACCAATTTTTATTATGCAAGATTTCTTGGTATTTTTCAATTAATTCTTCGCATTCGAACCTTTTTGGTGGTTGTCTTGATTTTATATGTTTTAAGAAATACTTTGTTACAATTATCTTTTGCTCCTCTGTCCATGGAACTAATATTCGACGGTTACATTTGTTAGGTTTTTCATTAAAATCAGTTTTGGCTTCCTTATTACAGATCTTTTTCGGTTTTATTTTTGTTTTCGCTATATTTTCCAACACTTCTTCAGTCAGCTTATCAGAATTTCCTTCTTGTTCCACAGTTTCTGAAATTGGTAAATCATCTTCATTTTCACCTTGAATGTTTGCATCATCTAATTCATCCCTTTCATTGTCTTTGTTATTCTCATTCGTGCACAATAAATCTTCATCCATGTTTATTTTAATGTCATCTAACGACTTTCCTTTATATTGCCCAGCTTCACCTTTTTCCATTAGCATTAACAATTTGGATATTTTCGCTGTCTGATATACGTCATCTGGCAGTCTGTAATTTTGTCTATGAACTGAAAGAGTATGGCCCATGAAAGTAGCTAGTTGTTCTATATCATTTTCGGACATGTTAAACAGTTGAGTTAGTGTTGCTAGATGCTTTCTTAATTTTGTGCACGTGATAGCGTCGGGATTTCTTGCCCCACATTTTACTGCATATTTTTTTAAACTCTTGTATCCATGGATAGGTTGCGTTGTTCCTGGATTACCGAAAAGGTATAAATTGAATTGTGATACAAACTTCTCTGACTTTAATCAAGGTATCTAAATGATTTTGAACATCGGTACTAAATAAAACTGGAACTCCCCTACCTCGCTTTCCTCTAATAACAATACGCTTGAAATTTTTTATTAAAATTTTTTCTGTGGTTGATAATACTTCTTTAAATTCTTCATAATTTTGAGCGCTGATTTCCAAATTATATGTACGTAATAACAATCTTTGGAGTTCTCCAGGTCTTCGTCGATTTAATAAAATAGTTCTGCAATAAATTGTTTCTAACAACGTTAAATAGGAACTTGCATCGGATTTTCACCCTCTAGTTTCCTTTGAGCATCATTTCCAGTTGATACCAAAAGTCTTTCAATAATTTTAAGTCGTCGGCTAAAGGAAGCAAACTTACTTTGTTCCATTTTTTTAAATTCAAGTCATTTGATGCTTGAGACGATATATCAAATTTCCAATGAGATTCGATTAGTTTAATTAATGTCTGTAAGCTTTTTTCGGTTTGATTAGCTGAAGTGGTCGAAAACACTTCTTTTTTGAGAACATTCATAATTGAGATTTCGCAACATTGTTTTAAATTTGTGCCCATGTTTATAGCAAAAGTGGGAGATACGTAGAATTCTTTTTCGCAGTCATATTTTGCAACTACTTTTGTTGCATTTATCAAAATATCATACTTTTCCGCCTTTAGTACATCAAATAAGGATTTAATGGAAGGATCTAATTTTCTAGTTTCAATTAGCAGCCTTGATAATTCCCGCATCTTACGTGAAACCACATTGACAAAATGTGTCTCGCGATGAATTTTTAAATATCTTGAACCAAACGCACATATTAAATGATCTTTTTTCGCAACTAATGATATTTCATCGGCCCTCATCCGTGGAAAAACCAATTCTCTCAATTTCTCATCAATCTTCAAATTTCTCACGATAAAGTTATGTGCTTCAGCCTGAGTATAAGATCCAGTTGCATGCTTACATCTCTTTTTATGTTTCCAGAGACTCTTAGACGAATAAAAACCGAAACAGAATTTGCATGGTAAGATCTTCCTGTTTACTGAAGGCTTTTTGATGGGTTTCCCAGATTCGTTGCTTTCAATAAAGTTTCCTTTTTTTCTTATGGCAGTAATCAAGTCTTTTCTTTCTTTGCTTTTGAGTGGGTAAGATGCGATTTTTTGCACTTCAAACTCGGTAGCATGATTGCGCAATATATGGCGTGCAAAATTCAATACCCACTCTTCACAAAAATAACAGTAGTTTTTTTCATAACTCTTTTTCTTCTTAGGTTGATTTTTTTCTGCACCTGCATTATTGTTAATACTATCGCTAGTTGTAGAAAGTTTTGTATCAGATGATGGTCCAGCAATTAAAATATTTTCGATTATTACTATTTTCTTTTGTTGAGTTTCTTCACCACGTTCAGGCTACAATATAGCATTAAATAAGTTTAACAAACCAATTTCTGTTTGATCTATACACATTTACCTCGCTTTCCGAATCCAATGAATCGCAATTGATCATATTCTTCCTTTTCTTTGCCTGATCTGAGATTTCTTCACTACTAGCCTGCAAAATAATATGAACCAATTACACGATGTACTTTCGTGAACGTTATTTATAGAAAAATAGATATTTTTAATCTAGTGCACGAAATGTTACTTTGGTGATCGAGAGCTGAAGCTGCGCCTCGTTAAAAAAATCAGTTATCGATCACCAAAGTATTTCGCACACGAAATATTTTTTTTACAAACGTAAAAAATAGTATATTAGATCTTTTAAAATTGTTCTAAAATAATTAATATGGGTTAAAATATATTTCCAAATCATTAATTAATTGCTGCAACTATGGAAATAAAATGGCAGTTGTTGACATGGAGGATGGAAATCTTCGACCGTGGCCGAAGGATACGTGGAAGATTCTATCAATAATAAAATTCAAATATCAAATAAAATTGTAGACTGAAATTTCAGGATCAAGTGCCATCACCTCTACGGCAGTTGCCTCCAAGCCAAAATGGATCTCCAACCCGCAAAACTACAATATCACGAGCTGAATTTGAATTATCTGGTTTAGGAATAAATATTGGTTCGTGTACTGGCTGCACCATTAATGTTAACATTGTAAACAATAAATAAAATTAGATAGTGTAAAATTTTGTCACACTCTGAAAAGTGTTAAAAAGCCTTCATTATTGTAAAACATTTAGAAATAAAGGTTTTGTTGAATTTTTGCTTGATTGAGGACCATAAAGGTTAAAATACAAACATTTCATATAGTTTACATGCAGTGCGCGAAATATGTATTTCGTACACTATTTCGCGCGTAACGTAGGAAAATGAAAAAAGAGGCACTTTGCGAATTGTTATCAATGCGCGAACCTATTCATTTTTTGACGTTTGTAAAAAAATATCTTTCGGATTTAGTAGTTGACGAAAGGTATTTATAGTATAACAAATCACGTCTAATAAAACAATAAATGGAGTTACACATTTACCTCACTTTCTTTATCAGATGGAATATAGTCCGGATCCTCATTAGAATTTGAAAAATATCTGAGGGAGTTGGTGGTGGTAATGTCTCATCACTTCCTTGAAAAGGGCTGGAAGGTAGAGTGGAAATATTCAACTATTAAATAAAAAACTTAATAAGTACAATAATCTTATTAATAAAGTTTAACCTGATGCTGCGGTAAAACAGGAGAAAGAGGTACATTGCACATTCTGCGCCAACGATGGTGTTTTTCAGTAAGACGTTGCATAATTTTCTAAAAATACAGAAATTCGCTAATGAGCATTATATTCTACACTTGACTTATTTTATGCAAATATGTAACACCGATTTAAATGAAATTTCATTAAAAGACTTATTTTTAAAATGAATGTTTTTTACAAATTCGCTGTTTTGTCAAAAAGTTACAACTTTGAGAATACTCCTTAGAGGACTTTTTAATGAAATTACTTTAACACAAGGCATTTAAAACTGTGTACAATATCATACACAAATAAGAATAAAAGTTAAACCTTGTTAAAGGAAATCTAAAACAATCTGGAGAAATTCTTTATTTGAATTATCATTTGTGCTAATTAATAAAACCAGTTAATTTTTGAATTTGCATAAACTGGTTTTATTAATTGGCATAAGAAAAATTAACCCTTGTTTTTATT
This sequence comes from Vesta saturnalis, assembly GCA_036346205.1. NCBI lineage: Eukaryota > Metazoa > Arthropoda > Insecta > Coleoptera > Lampyridae > Vesta > Vesta saturnalis. Next base: position 380,572 of record JARFJB010002087.1, read on the forward strand.
TGAAAATGTAAGGCTTGTTTACCCTATATCTAAGAAATGAAACAATGTTGTCAAATGGCAGTAAAAGTACCTAGCTTCTCTAAAAAAACCATTGAGCTGTCCGGGCTTTTTAGTTTTAAAATGCTTCAAACTCTTTAGACATTTTCCATTCTTGCGACTTCAATATTTTTGTTAAAAATAAAAAACTAGAGCACTGAATTCAGAAAAGAAAGGCCTTTCAAATGACCTATCACTCGCTCCATCATACGTATTTAAATTTTAGGGTTGTCCCCACAACGCTAAGGGATGACATCTATTCAGGTTGAAAATCATGACAAAAGTTGTCCCTTTTCATTAAAAAATTGGCATGTTTTCGCATTTCTCAAAAAAAAAATTTTCTAGCCATAAACCCGCCTGTTTCCTATTCGTTGACCCACCCTGTATACTACCTACTATACTTCCAAAAAAAAATTTTTTTAAATAGAAATATAGTCAAAGTGTTTTAGCAAATTCATACTATCTTAATTTTATCTATCATTAATTTTGTTACCTAATATTTACGTTTCTTTTATATTATTTTTTATTAGGGCCTCCCTCTGTTTATAGTACCATATGTTTGGTTGTTTTTTTAATCGAAATTGAACCGTAAATAACAGAATTATGGTTTGGGTTGTTTAGAAGTCACATTGTATAAAATGTATGTATCAATATTACTTTAGTAGGGAAGTCAGAGGAAACGTTGTCTGAAATGTAGATGTAATGAACCCTTTAACCTGAAGGGTGCATAAAAAAATATTTAAAAGTCGTTTGTGGAAGTGTGTAAATGTGAGAACGAAATACAAATCAATCAAAATAAGTAGTTACGAAAATTGGAGATAGTATGATTATTTAAACTCTAACATACAATAATACAAATTTTACATTATGAAATTGCATACTTTCTGAGAAATCTAAACTGACTCGTCAAAAAGTTTTTATGATAAATACTTGCTTAATTAACAATCAGTTTCAGTAAGATATGATCAAATGTTTTGTATAAAATGCAGCGCGAAATATTAAGGTTGTTCCCAAAAGGCGTACATTTAGGACTTTTTCGCTAGCAATAAAGACCTTGATTTCCTTTTCCAAAATCAAGCAAATAAATGAAAAATAACATACCTAGATAAAATGAATAACTTACTTAAGCATATTTTTTATTACGATAAAAACGACAATTTCCCCAAAATGTTTTAGAAAAATAAATTAATACTTACCTAAGTTTCAATAATTTTAAATTTCACTAACAGTAAACACTAAATTCAGTGCAACGCATAACACGCGCTATGGAGTAATGAGAACTAAAACTCCTATACCTAAATAATATAGACGATATTATATTTCACTGACTTGACAAAATGCTAATATTTAATCTTGCAACATTGCTGGACTTCTAATGGATAGTATATTCAGCATAACAATGAATGAAACTGTATATTGAAGGCGTCGAATGTCTGCGATATGAAAGGATCTCTGGTTGATACTACCATAAAAGCGACAAAATTTTTTTTCAATATCTGAATAGCACACAGTATCAGGCAATCGTATATAGAAAATATACACGAACCAAATATATCATATTTCAGTTATTTCTAGTGGACGTTCAATGTTTTGACTATGCAAGGACGTCGGATGTATAGCGATGTATGATATATATATATATATATATATATATATATATATATATATATATATATATATATATATATATATATATATATATATATATATCTGATTCAGAAATGATATTATACTTTATTGCATCATCCTCACAATCTTTTCCTATGGAATGAATGCCAACTCTGAAACATCATTTCTCCAACGAGTTGCTTTAGGGTGGTAAGTATTTCGGTATATAGCACACTGGACCCTTTGTGCACAGAGATCAGCGAAAGTATCCGTTACTGTTAAACCTTTCTTCCTGTTTCCCCCATAACTTAGGACACTACGATGTTGGGTTGGTAATTTTTCAACGCTCACTCCAATGTTACGCTCTATGCCAACTGAATTTTCTGATCCGTGATCAGTCCAATTTTCGAATAGCCTGTGATTATGCTTGTAAGTACCTCAACATACATCTTTGGTCGATTAGGTGTTCATCAAAATATGAGAGTTTTTCTTCTCTTGTTATATAAAAAATGTGACTACATGGTAGCAACATAGCAGTGAAAAATGCATAGTTACACTTGTCTCTCCTCGACATTACTGAATTATTATTATAATACTTAAATATACAGGGTATTTCAAAAAACGTTTCACTAATATCTAGGGTAAATAGAATAATAAAAAATAACGTTAGTTTGGTTAATAAACATGTGTCCGAAAATGCCCCCTTAAGAAGATACGACCCTGTAAAAGTGACCCTAAAAATCCTTTTTTTTTATTATCTCTGAAACGGTTTAAGATAACTAAATGAAATTTAGACCACAAATACCTTTGATTGGTCATAGAAGATAGTGTCGACAAATTTTTAATATTTTGTATAGGAGCGTCGCTAAAGGGGGGATGCCACTTATTTTGCCCCCAAACTTTTTTTATTGGGATATTTTTAATTTTTTGGGCAAAAATAGTATTTTTTAAACAATTTTCGACAACAAAGATACTCTTGTTGAAAGTGAAAAACTACTGGGTTTGGCAAGTAATGCTGGCCGAATTAATAAATTATTTTAAAATGAAACAATTAATAATTTTCATGCGCGAGAATGAACTATCTTAGGGAATAATGATTGTTTCAGAAACAACTATAAGGTAAAAATAGTGTAAATTATTTAGAACTTAATAAAGGTTTTAATTGTATGACATTAACACAGAACAGGCAAAGGAAACACTTTAAAAAAAACAATGAATAACACAAAACGAACAGAAAAAAACACAGAAAAAATTTTTACATTAAATGTTCGAAATGCCCACCATTTTCACGAATACATAATCGTAAACGTTTTTCTAGTGAAAACGTAATCCTTTGGGGTGGCCGTGGTTCTTGAGTTAACATTCTTAAATTATTTTCAACTCTCGCTTGAAGTTCTTCAATGGAATTTATTTCGCGTGAATATACTTTTACTTTAACTAAAGTCCACACATCAAAATCCAAGAGAGTAGTATAGCTATGTCAGTTTCAGGCCACGTTGCCATGTCAAGGTCATGCAACGTTGTCAGTTCATTGGCCTTTTCAAGGTCGTCGGTAAATTCCGAGGTCACGCCCCAGCAATTCTTGGAATCAATGTTCATTGACCTTCTGATCTCTGTTCGTGAAAGTAGGCCAAGGTGAGTAGGTATTTGACAAGTTGAAACTTGTTCAAATCAAGGACATATTTTTCCTAAAGGCCAAGGTCAAACTTTGGCGGGAAATTTAAAAATCTAAAAATACAATTTTCAAGGTCATCACGCACATTATAATTCTTATAAATCTAAAAAAGTAGAATTTTCAAGGTGACCTGCAGGGGTATCATATTACTGACTCGTGCCTGGCTTTACGCATACGTCGGACAAGGTGAGTAGGTATTTGACAAGCTGAAACTTGTTCAAGTCAAGGACATATTTTTCGTAAAGTTAAGGTCAAACTTTGGCGGGAAATTTAAAAATTTAAAAATACAATTTTCAAGGTCATCGCACACATTATAATTCTTAGAAATCTAAAAAAGCAGAGTTTTCAAGGTAACCTGCAAGGGTATCATATTACTGACTCGTACCTGGCTTTACGCATACGTAGGACAAGGTGAGTAGGTATTTGACAAGTTGAAAGTTGTTCAAGTCAAGGACATATTTTTCTTAAGATTAAGGTCAAACTTTGGCGATCGTGAAAAAGGTTTAAAAATAGAATAAATTGCAAAGTTTGGATTATTTTATGAAAAGTCTAAACTCGAAATTTTTAAATATTAGGAACTTAGAAGAATTCGAAAAGTTAAAACGGTCAAACTGGCCGATGCAGCGGTTCTAGTGTTAATTCGGTATATGCAATGTTAGTTTTAGCTATCCATTTTCGGTTTAACCCAACCACTTAAGACGTGGTGATTTATCGCTTTCATAAAGTGAGATATGACACTGAATTACACTAAAGTAGATAGAAATTTTCTTTACGAATACACAAACAATTGCATTTTGTATATTAGCATTTGCTGCCAAAAAAATACCTAGCAATTAATGCCTGTCAAGTGGTTGGGTTCTAAAGTGGACCTAAAAACCTCACGTATACCTTTGATTATACGTACTACGTGTTAGAACGCATGACGTTAGAAGAGTATACATCCCGTGTTCCACGTTGAGCAAGAAAGATAGACTCTGATGTTTCAGTGAAAAGAAATAAACATAAGTTTGTATTAAATTGAGTTGCGAGTATTAAAAACATTTGGTACATATTTCATCTCCTTTTTTTTTTAATGTATTTTCAATGCAATGCGCTATCTACGTATGGCCTATACCATTACCAATTTCGAATTCTTGCTTACGTGGTATTCATTTGTGTACATATTGTATTGCTCAATGCCTTTTATATTATAGATCTTGACATTTTCAATTAAATTAGATTGTAAAATTTTCTTATTGCGGTTAAATTACATTTGTGTTGATGGACAGGAAGGATTTTTAAAACACCAACTTAGAAAGGTCATACATAGACTTTTTACTACGTTTACTTTGAGGTTGAAATGTTCATGATTTTTTTGTGTCAAAATTTATGTATATCTATGCTTACATTACAACACGTTATTACATGTAAAAAAAATTTCTACAGACTTTAGAAGGTAGTAAATTCTTATAGTGTATGACGATTATCACTCATAATTAAAATACTTCGTGTATTTTACAAATACACGATTACATACCCAAAAGATAAGTATCCTAATTCTTATAGTTTTTTTCTTATTTTAGAACGTATAGTGGGGTTCGTGCCAATACTTCAGATACTCGTTAATTTTTAATATAAATACGAGTTACTCAAATCTTGTGTAGTCCTTTAACTATCTTACATTTTTAGAGCATGCAACTTGTGTGTATTTTCACAAACCGCGAACATATTTTACGATACGCCACTGTTTACAGTACGTTCGCAATCGCTATCAATGACGCCGACGGAGTCAACGATTTTAAAAGTATGCTTGCGTGCGTTCGAATTCGACCCGTTTGTTGTTTTCCGGGTTGCATTTTTCTTATAAATCAGATTACAGCTCTATTATTAAAGTAAAAAATCAATTATCGTAATTACGCACTCCTTTTTATACAGGGTGTTTTAAAATAATGTATAGTTTTAATCCACAAACATGTTTTATAAAATAGTTCCATTTATACAAAAAAGTATTAACAATAAAATAAAATTTAACTTTAACTAACGATTGCACGTAAAAGATCACATACCAATATTATACTTTTTTGTAAAATCGTGCATCTTTAAATATTTATTATATATATATATATATATATATATATATATATATATATATATATATATATATATACCGGATGCCCACGAGATCACTTTCCGGCTGCCATTTTTTTATTTATCTATCGATTTAAATGAAAGGGTTGTTACTCTAACCAAACGTCATTTTTAGGAATTTTTGACAAGCATTTCCGACTTCCAGTTTCACCGGAAATGACCTTAACTTTTGATTTTTAAATGACACCCCCTGTATATTTTTAGTTTTTCGGATTCTGGAGGTCATTTTACGGCCGATTGCGTAATATTTAAATCGATTTTTTTCCAAATGTAATTTTAAAATTGAATTTTATTTTCTCATCCAGAGTGCCATGACCATCTTAAAATCATTCTACATACTTAACTCACTTCCAGAAAAATGCAAACTCACTTTTATCTTTGTTAACTTTTTTTACTAGAACGTTCTAAACTTTATTTCTGCCGTAGCTCAAAAAAATTAAATGGAAGCATACCACTTTCATAAAACTACTAAATGCAGTATTTTAAAACGAATTTAATGACGTATAAGTTATGTATAGTGTGTGTGCGTGTGTGCCTGAGTGTGTGCCGATGTGAAATAGCAAGAAAACGAAATTTGTCGATAATTGACAAAATTTTGCCAAAGGAAATATTAATTATTTTGTGCAATTAGATGTCAGTCAGAATAATCAAGTAGGTACTCCTTGCAATACTAAGGTTCTGCAATTGTCATAATCGTAAAATTTGACATACGATTAGTACAACTGACAGTTTGATTGTAAACAGAACAGTTTCATTTTATGACTTTCTATACAGTTTAACGCCACAGCAATGACGAATTTCGCGAGGGTCGAACAAGCACTTCTATTGTCGCAAAGAATATTGATGCTGTGCGTGAAATGATTTAATCAGATCGACATGCAAGATACAGTGAGATACAGGCGTCCTTAGCAATTGCGACGATACAGATACATACCATTTTGAAACAACATTTAATGTGATTCATCACAATCTGACAGAAGCTCAAAAAAAAAGTACGTGTCCAGTGGTGCAAGGAAATGCTTAAAAAATTTGACCATGGTCGTTCAAATTATGTATATTACATTGTAGCAGCATTCATCTGTATGGGTGTTCCAAAATGAACCTAAACCAACAAAAGTGGTGTGCCTGCGAAGCGTTTCAAAAAAAATGATTGCTTGTTTTTTCAAAAAAACCGGTCATGTTGCAATTGTTGCATTCGCAGATCGAAGAACCAATCAGCAGGTACGGGTGATCCTTCGTTGGTGTTGTTGCCGATACTCATTAGATTTTCTGCACACATACGAGGTAGAAAATCAAGGAAATACATGATTTTGTTTGGTATGGTACTTTCCTCAACGAATGCGCAAATCTTATCAAATGCAGTGTTTTATGCCAATGAGATTTCATTTGTGCGGTGATATGCGCTCTGAATTTACTCTTAAATGAACTTGAGAAATGTTATGGTATCAAATGGAATATCCTCGTGATGATTGATCTTCACTTTTTCTTAACGTCTCTCAATACATTCGCGTGAAATTTATAAATACTATTATATTTTCTGTAATACGTGTGTTAAAGTCTGCCAACGGCCCTGATAGTTTTGTGATTCGCTAACTTCTCGATCGTCATAATACGAAAATGGGTTTAACCATTGTAGAAATTCGTTTTTACGTCTTTGTTGTAGGAAAGCAAACGATGAACTGAATGAATAGGCCGGTTTATGACCGTTTTAGGAATGCGGCACATCTGTCTTGCCCTTCTGCGGGGAGAGCGACGAGGGCCTCACATTAATAGAAATGTTAAAAAATTTTCAATATCGTATGACTTGATTTACGAAGACTATAAAAATATTAGGAAACGTGACCAAATATCGAACAAAATAGATTTACAAATGAATGAAACTAGTAAGTTATTTTTATTATTTAAATTACATATCTCACGTTTGTCTTATTCAATCATTAAAAATTTAACAAACTTTTCCCGAGCTGCAGATGCTCGTTTTGGGTCACATTCGATAGTTCTAAATGTTTTCATTGCAGTTTTCGGATGTTCTAAAAACTCTGAATACAAATCGTCGCATTGTTTTGTTCTTATACAGTTATGTAAAATACATGCTGTTTTCACAACTATTACAGCAGTTTCTACAGAAATGTCCATAGGTCTATAAAATATCCTCAATTTCTTGGCCAAAATGCCAAAAGCATTTTCTACAACTCTTCGTGCCCGGCAAAGCATAGTATATTTTTCTTTACTTGATTTTAAGGATTTGGTCTCATTAGATACGTCTTCAAAGCGAAAGCCTCGTCGCCTATTAAAACGCGAGGACTGGTTTCATTTTGACCTGGCAAATTTTTTCCACTGGTACGTTCATGCGACCCTGTTCAAATTTTTGTCCCATATTAGATTTCACTACTTTCCCAAAACCTCCAATGTCTATGCATCAAAATTTATAATTAGATCCAACAATAGCCATTAGCACAATTGAAATTTTTTGATATGAAAAATAATTCGATCCACTCTTATTTGGGCATTTTATAGTTACGTGTTTTCCATCTATACTACCGATACAGTTTGGAAATTGCCAAAAAGTTTCAAATCCTTCAGCTGATTTTTTCCCTATTTCCACTGATATATATATATATATATATATATATATATATATATATATATATGTATTATATATTAGTATATATATATATATATATATATATATATATATATATATATATATATATATATATATATATATATATATATATATATATATATGTATATACATTATCTCATGGTCATTTCCTTACAAACTTCTTTAACAATTAGGCTCATAGTTGAAAGATCCAAGTCGATAACTGTGTCCTATTGTATAATATGTATCACCAGTGGCGAGGTACCTGAAATACAAGAATTTTTAATTTCAGACGATGAATTAAAAAGAAAATGGAAGAACACTAGGGATACGTATGCCAAATATCTAAAATCATTGAAACACGAACAGAACAATCGGCCAATAAACTATAAGAATTGGCAATGGGCCAAATTCATGGAGGCATTCAAACCTTTTATGGCGTTTGCAAAGACGGAGAGCAACGTCAGTGAGCTCATCGATAACGAGACGACCAATCAATCTAAGCAACTACCAGACGCCGAAGACTGGAACAAGAAACAGAAAACTCGGAAAATATCCAAAATCAATTTCGGTCGCTTCAGAACCGTCACCTCCGTCAACAACCCCGTCGAAGTTACCAGCAGTCGATATACCTCAAACTTGTAACCGAGCGAAGTAAACAGAAAATAGGAATGTTTCGTCAGTAGACTTCGTTATAGAATCAAAAAAGCATAAAAATCAGTTAAGTCGTACTGAAAGGATATTTATGGGATACCCTAAGACAATTGAAACATATTCGAGGGGGAGGCAGGCTACTACTAAGTTAAAACTCGCAAAAATAATTGCAAAACAAGAACTGACTCACTTAGAAGAATCCAATCAAAACAGACCTTCGTCAGGATTTAGTTATACGGCTGCATCACTTCTTTCACCAGAATCATTTGACTACCAACAGTCTCAGCATTGTAGTAAACCTTCCAGCAGCAATACTTATATTCCTACTCAAAGTTATCTAGTGACAGGCGAAACAGATGTAGTGTCTCAATATGATAATGACAATCCAACGGTCTCGTTTATTAATTCCTTTATCCCTTAAGTTTTGTTCAAACCTAGTGTATTATCATTTATATTTATTTTGATATGTATTTTAGCTTACTGGTTTGATAATAAATCTTCAGTTTACCTAGTTTTCGCAGCATTTTTGTGTCCTCTTATTAGTTAGTACAACATAAAAACTATGTGCATACTTCTTACCTCAAGATTATTGCAAAGCGTTCTTCAGGGCTTCACGATAATTTGTATCAGATTTATGAATATCATATTTGATCAAATTTGCAATCTCGTCATTTGTCATTCTGAAATAAAATGGTTTCGGATCTTCCTGTAATTGTGACATTAACGTTCACGATCTAAAGTAATTTCATGGACCCATTTTCTTTTATTTGTGGAATAAGAAAAGACTATTTGTTTTAGTGTCTTTATTTAAATGTATGTTACAAACTGTTCTGCTCTTCATCTTTTGCTGTCGCTAACAGCAGAAGAGTTTCGTCTTCATCGGACGAAGAATAGATTGCAAAATAATTAAATATCAATCTGAGTTTTAGCGAAGACTGAAACTACGATTTTCTTCTCACGTCCCGTTTCGGTGTGAATATAAAAAGATATTCCCGCTCCGCAGTGGACGCGTCGCGTTCGCTCCCGCTATACCACATTGCTGTGGGGATCCTTTAATTGTTGTCCTGCTTACGAGGTGACAGGAGTCGATTTTGTTGACAAGCGCTATTATTAAAATAATAAAAAAACAAATCTTAAACTGTACCAACGAAAAGTTATCCTGGCTCCCGGACTATTAACTATCTTCTCTTTTCCTTTGAGGTAACAATTTTGACTATTAGCATAATGAAATTTTCTCGATCCGCTACTTACAAGGTCTAAAGGTTTTAAAATATTTATACACCTAATTGGTTGGGAAAACGATAGTAAAAACTAAATTTTATTGTTTCACATTGATAGCGATCATTTGGAATGACTGCTGTCTATAATCAAACCTTTTGCCTAAAAGGACACGAACTAAATTTATTTGTTTGTAAAATGAACAATGACAAGTTTTACTAGTCCCTTTATTTATTTATAACGACTTAGAATGAACAAGACTGAAAGTTTTCAGATTTTACGCGTGTTTTAAAAATGATTTATTTCGTGGCATAGGTATGACTGCTACGCTACTTTGGGAGATTAACTCAAGTGGTCTTGATTCATATGTTGGTGTTATTCATATTTTGGAAACAATGGGGAGTATGATCAATAAAATATATGAAAGCTTCGTGGTGTTTAGTCTGTTAATTGAAATGTTATTTACGTATAATGTTTATTTTAGTCATTGTAGTAGGTGTAAATCTTCCAACTATTTTTATATTTGGAGTGTACGTAGTAGATTCGATATAGCATCCTGTAATCACATTTGATATTCGCTTATTTTTTGACCATGTGTTAAAATAATACTTAATTATTTACAAAATCAAGTCATTGTTTATTCGTATGTTCTTATAGCAAAATTTTAGTACGAAAACAGTTACCTTTCTACTTACCAAATTCTGTAATGTGATGATAACACAAATCATATCAAGACTAAACTGTAAAGCAATTATTCATTTTAATTTACTACTTATTTATCATTAAAGACATAACCGAGGTCAAGTAAGATTTCTTGTGATTTTTGTTAACATGACATAGAATGTGTAATTATCTACAGACAGTATTTCACAAGTTTATCTACTATCTAAAATCGTTTACAGCGCCAGGGCATGTCAATGCAAATTTTTATTTCAGTGCTTTCGTGAGTAGCGGATAAATTAAATTAAACGTCGAATGAGAGTTTAGGAAGAAAACGTTCGGACAGGTTGATTTTTATTTTCAATTTAGAATTTTTACGTAAAAGTGAAATATACAGGATGTGCCAAGAAAAAGATATGACGTAATCGACATTTTTTTTAAATATCAACCCCCATTTTTTATTGCAGAATTAGAAAGGGTACGTCATTTTACGTCCGACAAGATTACATAGGGAAAAATTGAATAAAAATTATCGTACATATTAAAAATTTCATTGTCAATGTAAGAAAACGTTAAATTGTACATTTTGTTAACATTATTTTAATTATTTGCACGTTAGCAACTTGTGTTTAGTTTTTTTGATAGGCGACAGCATTGTTATCGTGAGTTTATCTAGTAACTACTTTACCGTTATTTTGTGAAATATGAGGAAATTAAGCGAACGTGAAAGAATTGAAATCCTGTGCATTCTTGGTTCCGGAGATAGGTCGCGCACTCAATCAGAAGTGGTTGCGTTGTTTAATGATCCTGATCCTGATCGACCGACCATTAGTGAAAGCATGGTAAGTAGAGTTGAGGAGAAATTTCGAGAATTTGGACATGTTTGGGATATGAGAAAATCGGGTCGAAAGTGAAGAATTGAAGAAGTGTGGCGCGATGTACTGTGCATAACGTGTTGAAAAGAGAGAAGTTCCATCCCTACAAGATATGCTTACTTCACGAGCTGTCGGAAGATGATTTTGCGAACAAATAGAACAATTATGTTATGGTAACGCCAATTTTGTAAAAAGAATAATTTTTGCCGACGAAGCAACGTTTGCTTTAAACGGCCATGTGAACAGACAAAATTGTAGTTATTGGGCAACCGAAATCCTCATTGGTTCACGGAATATCACACCCAAAACCCTCAAAAATTGAACGTTTGGTGCGGCGTAGTTGACGGAACAGTTATAGGTCCTTAATTCTTCGAGAATATTCTCACTGGTGCGAGATATTTAGACTTTCTTCAAAATAACCTCATCTCCGTTCTAATAACTTTGTATCCGGATTTAGAAGAGCCCGATATGCACCACCGTGACCTATTTTTTCAGCAAAATGGAGCGCCGCCACACTACGAACTTATGTGGATGAAGTTTTTCCAAATCCGAGACAATTGAGTGGCCAGCCAGATCGCCAGATTTAAATCCTCTAAATTACTTTTTGTGGGAATACTAAAGAGTAAAATATACGCGATGCGACTGACCAATTTAGAAGATTTAAAAGTACGAATTCACCAAGAAGTTAGAAACATTACCGCAGATGTCATTGACAACGTTAAAAAAACATTTGTTAATCGCCTTGGCTATTGTCAGATTGTTAAGGGTGGTCAATTGAACATTTAATTTAAGTTATTGTCTGTTTCAAAATATATTTATCAAAAATTATTTGGATATTTCTCATCAGAAATGATACATAGTATCTATTTATGTACGATCTTTCTTCAACATAACCAGATCTTCTAAACTACTCTGTATAACATTTCAAACCATATATTTAAGGAATGGTCGAAGTGAGCTGAATTCAAATTTGAAATAACATACAGGGTGTCCCATTAAAAAAAATTGTTTGGTTCACCCTGTATAAATGAAACACCCTGTATAACCTGAAATAATTTTAAAATATGCGCCCCGGCTCTTTCTACTACACTTCAATATTTTGTTCTCCTATTCCATCAAATAAGGGAGGTATCGCCCTGGGACGCAAGTGTGGGACACCCTGTATTAACATAATCCGTATGTACCTTGTCGTACGTAAAAGGTGTACCCTTTTTAATTCTGCAATAAAAAATGTGGGCTGACATTTAAAAAAATGTCGATGACGTCATATCTTTTTCTTGCCACACCTTTTACGTACGAAAATTCTAAATTGAAAATAAAAATCGACTGGTCGAGTGTTTTCTTCCTAAACTCCCGTGTAATTTTAATTGAATTTACCCGCTACTTTACGAACGCACTGTATATCGTCAATGACAGTGTCACTTCGTTATTTCTGTAAAATATTTTGTCTGTTAAAGAGTATTTGCACACCGTATTTACCACTTATAAAAGTCTCGATTAACACTTAGAAAATGGCAAACAAAATAATTAAATATATACAGGGTGAATCACGACCGACGCCACGGAGTTCTACGGCGAAGCGGCATATAATCGTTGATTATGTTTTTTTAAGTGACTCACCCCGTATGTTATTGCATTTTCGAATTTTACATAAAAAATAAGTAGCACTTTACTCTTAGGTTTAAGTAAAATACTGTTCCCTTAGTCTATTTATTGACTGAATAGTAAATACCTCTTTACTTAATTTTTTTCAGTTAAATTAGTAGAACATTCATACTGAAATATTTGTCTTATTTTTAAATAGAACACCCTGTATTTTATACTCTTATCGTCTAGCTTACTTAATTACCTTTCAAGTTATGTAAGTGTTTCCTATACCTAAACAATCTACAAATGATAGGAAACCTTTATAGAAGGCAATTAAGTAAACTAAACGACAAGCGTATAAGATACAGGGTATTCCATTTAAAATAAGCGGAATATTTCGGTATGAATGTTCTACTAATTTAACTGCATAAAATGAACACCCTGTAAAGAGGTGTTTATTATTCACTACATAGCCTAAGGGAACTGTATATTACTTAAATCTAAGAGTAAATTTGTTGGAGTTAATTTTATTAGGAGATATTTAATTTTTCCTAAAACCCTACATTTTCAGAAAAATTGATATAAATTGAAACACTCTGCATGTAGTACTTATCTTTTTTGGGATTTTTTAATGGTGTACTTTAAATTATACAATCTAAACGTTTCGATAACACTTACAGTTATCTTCGTCAGTAGTAATGTTTGATAAAAATTGTTAAAGATGTAGTAAACAATTTTGTCAAATTTGAAAAATTCAAACATAAACATAAGCCTGCTATTAATATAACAGTTTGAGAAACGTATAAGCCAACTATAAAATTGTAGTAAAGAATAACTAGGTCATTAAAATTAAATATTGTTAAACTGCCTCAAAGATGACAAACCAGAACACTCTCTACGACGAAAGCTAACAATGAAATTTGCCAGCCAAAAACACATTTAACAAAATTTAATCGAGTTATGATGTAAGTGTAAAGTCGTGAAAACTTCAATTTTAAAATGATAGAAGCATTCACAAATCCAAACATTACATCAAAAAATAACCCAGTTAAATCTAACAAAGAGATATCTTTATCAATAATTGGAAGTGTTATTAACAATGAAAAGCACAATGCAGAACGTTCTTTGTAATTTTTAATTTCAATTTAATTTCAACTAATTATGTTAAATTATAGTGCTGTGGAAATTTAACATATAATTGGTAAAGCATTTGCTTCAAGGTCTAGGAAAACACAGCAAAAACCTAGACATACCAAAAGTTGAAAACAAATTAAAATCATTAATTATAAGATGCCAAAACCTATTTAAACGGAGATTTTCTTCTTGTCTATTAAAATTATTCGGGTGTTTATATATTTCAATAGCTTCACGTTGCAAACGAACATAATAATGGTTTGTCTTGACAATATTTTCATATTGTCAAATTGAATGTCATGATTTAGATTATTCAGGGCATGGTCAGCCACAGCAGACCTCTCTGGTTGACCCAATCTACAAAATCTCATATGTTCTTTGCGTCTTGTATCAAAGCTACGTTTTGTGGTCCTCGATGTATACTTTTCCACATGAACAAGATAACTTATACACTCCGGAAGATGATAAAGGGTTTGACACATCTTTAGGTGATCTTAAATGTTCTTTAATTTTCTTGTAGGTTTAAAAATAGTCCTAATGCCATATTTGATTAGGATTTTTCAATTCTATCTGTAACATTAGCTATAAAAGGAAGAAAAGCAGTACCAACATTAAGAACTGGTTTTTCTTTAAGGTTACGCCTAGAAGGTGTAATAACATTATTAATATCTGTAAGTGAATATCCATTATCTTGTAAGGATTTTCTTAAATATTTATATTCATCATTCAAAAATTCAGGGTCACAAATTTGTTTTGCTCGATCTACTAAAGATTTAATTACACTAATTTTTTGACGTGGATGGTGGTTGGATAATTTATGAAGGTATCTATCAGTGTGTGTCGGCTTTCTGTAAACCTTAAAAGATAGTGAATTATTATTTTAGATATTAATATGTCAAGAAATGGTAAACTTCCATTAGTTTCTTTTCCATGGTAAACTGAATACTAGGATGTATACCATTTATAAAACCAAAAACTCATGCAGTGCTTCTTCTCCATGTCTCCAAATAACAAATGTGTCATCTACATATCTATACCAAACTGAAGGTTTTTTAGGTGTATTTTGTAACGTTAATGTTTCAAATTTTTCCATATAAAAATTAGCTATAACAGGACTAAGGGGACTACCCATTGCTACACCTTCAATCTGTTCATAAAATTTACTATTCCACTGAAAATAAGTTGTAGTAAGACAGTGCTGAAAAAGAATGGTTATGTCCTTTGGAAAAAGATGATCTATGTATTCAATAGTTTCTTTTAGAGGTACTTTTGTAAAAAGTGAAATAACATCAAAACTAACCATTATATCACCCTCTTCAATTTTGAAACTATGCATTTTTTCAACAAAGTCGGCAGAATTTTTAATGTAATGGGGTGTTTTTCCTATATGAGGTTGTAATAACAATGTAAATTAAAAAATTCCACAGCACTATAATTTAACATAAGTAGTTGAAATTAAAAAATTACAAAGAACGTTCTGCATTGTGCTTTTCATTGTTAATAACACTTCCAATTATTGATAAAGATATCTCTTTGTTAGATTTAACTGGGTTATTTTTTGATGTAATGTTTGGATTTGTGAATGCTTCTATCATTTTAAAATTGAAGTTTTTCACGACTTTACACTTACATCATAACTCGATTAAATTTTGTTAAATGTGTTTTTTGGCTGGCAAATTTCATTGTTAGCTTTCGTCGTAGAGAGTGTTCTGGTTTGTCATCTTTGAGGCAGTTTAACAATATTTAATTTTAATGACCTAGTTATTCTTTACTACAATTTTATAGTTGGCTTATACGTTTCTCAAACTGTTATATTAATAGCAGGCTTATGTTTATGTTTGAATTTTTCAAATTTGACAAAATTGTTTACTACATCTTTAACAATTTTTATCAAACATTACTACTGACGAAGATAACTGTAAGTGTTATCGAAACGTTTAGATTGTATAATTTAAAGTACACCATTAAAACATCCCAAAAAAGATAAGTATTTTATTATGAGTGTTAATGGTGAAAGTTTACATTTTCATAACTCTGTATGTAGGTATAGGGAACCCTTATGAAAGTGTTACTTATTTTTTGTGTAAAATTCGAAAATAGAATAATATACGGGGCGTGTCATTAAAAAAAAACAACTTTGATGTGCCACTTTTTTTGGACCACCTTGTATATTTAAAAATATTTTTATAATGTTGCTCATGTTGACTTACAAAATATCACTGCATTAAAAATTAACGATATGTCGCTTCGCCGTAGAACTCCGTGGAGTCGGTCGTGATTCACCCTGTATAATATAAAAGGTTGGGCATATAAAAAGTCTATAGAGTTAGTTTTTTTATTTAACGTAATATGACATAATGATTATAATAATAAAGGCTATCAATCACTCAGTTTAATTACTCGTACAATGTTAATAGTAATAATTTTTCACTTACGTTAGATAAACTTTAATAGTAGTGCTTTATTGGTGTACACTTATATATATATATATATATATATATATATATATATATATATATATATATATATATATATATATATATATCACTGTTAATAAAATTATTATTGTACTTACCAGCTGATGAAACATTGTCAATTTTGCTTTATAAAACAAGCTGCAGTATACTTTTGCTTGGAGAACTCATTTTACCATTTATTTATCGAGTACACAGAGCACAACGCCCACTCTATACGCGCAGAATTGAGTTACGACTCTTTACTTGCGCGCTGTACCATTACCATATCACTCGGAAACATACATGATATGCGGCTTTTTACCTCGTATGTACAACATGGGAGATAGTACTGTTTCTTACAGTTCCTACTCGTTAACAAATAGAGATGAAGTTACTATGTTTTACACGTATATAAGCGCACCTCGATTTTATACAAAACAACCTTAATTCCAATTAAACAAAAACTGGAGTTACGACTATTTACGTTTAGGGTACAAATTATATATATATATATATATATATATATATATATATATATATATAATAGGGTGTCTGTGTATTACACCGACAACGCTTAACTGTAGATTCAGGGGATAAAATAAAGACGATTTAGGGAAAAAAAGTTTCGTAAAAAGTTTTTACTTTTAGAGATATAAGCGATCAAAGTTACCATAGAATAATGGTTTTTTTGTTAACCATTTTCAAACGACGTAATGAAACTTAATAAAATTTGGTACAGTGTTTTACTCGGTTAAGCTGCTCCTTTTAGCAAAATATGGCCGACTTTAGGTCATGGCCTCCTGGATTTTTACGACTATGACGTTATAGTATCATTCAGAGCTTTTCCGATCGATACAATCATAACAATTGAAAGCTCCCATTTAATAGAAGATTAATTTTTCAAGAGAAAAGCCCCCTTGCAAATTTTCGTTAAAATTAGCCATTTTTGAGAAAAAAACTGCTTTGTGAAACCCTGAAAATCGTTAAATCGGAATGGTTATTAGAGCAATGTTTCGTTATTTCGGCAGAATTCCCATTTTTAAGATTTGTCGCTGAGAATAATCATTTTAAAATTTTGTTGTTGAATAATACTTTCATCACTGTAGCAATGTGGAAGAACGTATTTCATGTCAAACAAAAGATCTAGTGTGTATTTAAATAAATGCTCGCCTTTGCAAAGAATGTATACGATCACGAATTTTTTAAAACCAAAATCAAAGGTGGCTTTCCTCATGTGATATCTAATGTTTTTCACTAAATCGTCTTTATTTTATCCCCTGAATCTACTGTTAAGCGTTGTCGGTGTAATACACAGACACCCTGTATAATATATATATATATCTATATATATATATATATATATATATATATATATATACAGGGTGCGACATTAGTACGTCGAAATAGGATATATCCGTTATTAAAGGAGATATCAAAAAAAGTTATTCATTAAAATTATAGGCTACTTCAAACTTCACATTATAAAATTATTTTCGTATTTACAGGGTGTTATATATTACCAGGGTGAACCAAACATCCTTTTTTAAATGGAACACCCTATATATTGTTTCAAATTTAGATTAAGCTCATCTCCCCCATACTTCCAATATAGGGTTTCATTACGTTATACAGGGTATTTCAAAAGTTATGGTCAATTGTACACGAAAATCATTCTCATTCAACGTCCTGTATACCCTAGACAGAACAACCTAACAATAATTTTTTCCACATTTGACATTGGTACTGTGTTACGAGAAATTGCTATTTTGTTTATTATTGCACCAATTGAATATAGAGCGAGTCAAAACTCGAACACATGATTTTGTCAATTTTTTCAAATAAATCACCCTGTATTTTATTTTAAAAGTGAAAATACTCTTTATGTTCTTTCATTATTCTTAAGCACTACATATAGCTAAAATCGTTAATTTCTGAGATATTTTCGGGGATAGTATAAGTAGTGTTAAGATTATCATCGGTGAAAATTTTCTACAGGTTTTAACGAGTGGTATGATCGATTGTTAATCATAACACGTGTTATATTTGGTAAGAGAATATAATGAATTTTAATAGAAAATCATAACACGTGTTATGTTTGGTAAGAGAATATATTGAACGTTAATACAAAATATATTTTTTAAAGTTTACAATTTTAAACGATCTGTCACTTTGATAGTAAATATTGCAGTTGCAAGATAATCCATACAATTATTTATTTCTTTGTAACTTTTTGTCACTTTGACAGTAATCTATTTTATTCTTTAAAATCATGTGACAGTCAACATGCGGTGATAAAATGATCACCGATTTGATAGGCTATTCTGCGATTTTGTTTTTGTATCTTAACCAATGAAAGTAATCAAAAAGGTACCATGTGACATGTGAATTATATTCTCAGTTTAATAACGGAAAGAGATTTTTTTAACAATTTCTATTATAACAAGTTAGCCGTATATATATATATATATATATATATATATATATATATATATATATATATATATATATATATTATTCAGTAATAATGAGTAGCTTGCCATTTAACGAACTTCTGTCAGATTGTGTAGTGTTTATTAATTTGTAAACACTTAAATACTGTTTGAAATGAACTTTCCTGTTGAGGAATTAACAGACATGATATGGGTACTGGGAGAATGTATGAAAAATTGTTTATTAGCACAAAGAATTTACAAAGACAGATATCCCGCACGAAGACAACCGAGAAAATAACGTTGGAAAGGTTAGTAGGTCGTTTTAATCGCACGGGTTCAGTAGTTTATGAAAAAAAGGAAAGGACAACACCTGTACTTAACAAGGAAAATTAATTTAACGTGATGCTTGAAGTTACGCATAATCCATATTTTAGTACACGTGAAATCTCGCGTCAGCATGATATTAGTGACAGGTCCGTCCGAAGAAAACTGCGTAAAAATAAGATGCATCCGTACCATATCCAGTTGCATCAAGCGTTACTCGCAGATGACTATCCCAGAAGGGTTGCTTTTTGTGAATGGGCTCAACAACAAATCCGCAATCAGGCGGATTTCTTTGTTTTGTCCTCTTTGGAGACGTAAGCCATAAAAATGGGACTGTGAATAGACACAATTTCCATTATTATTCGACAAGTAATCCCCATCTTATAGCAACTCATAATCAAACTAGGTGGTCTTTGAATGTTTGGGGTGGTATAGTTGGAGATCACGTAATTGGACCACATTTTTTCGATGGAACAGGGAATGGTCACGTTTATTTGGACTTTTTAGAAAATTATTTACCATTACTGTTGGCAAACGTTCCTTTTAACATTCGTCAAAGAATGTGGTTGTTACACGATGGAGCTCCGGTACATCACACTATATTAATTCATAATCATCTTAATACCTATTTTCCTGGAAGATGGGTGGGAAGAGAAGGACTTTAACTTGTTTATAATAGAAATTTAAAAAAAAATCTCTTTCTGTTATTAAATTGAAAAAAGTATGGGGGAGATGAGCTTAATCTAAATTTGAAATAATGTATAGGGTATTCCATTTAAAAAAAAGTATGTTTGGTTCACCCTGGTAATATGTAACACCCTGTAAATACGAAAATAATGTTATAATGTGAAGTTTGACATTGCCTATAATTTTTGTAAATAACTCTTTTGATATCTCCTTTAATAACGGATATATCGTACTTGAGACTAATACCGCACCTTATATATATATATATATATATATATATATATATATATATATATTATAGATATATACAACTAAATACTGAAATATGTACAGAAATGTGATTCATGAAAAAATAATTCTTGAACTTACTCAGACGTATTTAATATACGTAATATTTTTCAGTTTTGACAATATCTGAACATATATGATGTTCAGCTTATAACAATTTGCTATAGTCACTTGTTTGCTGTAAGATAAATTTTTAATTTATTTTTTTGAGGTTTCAACTAATTTCTACGCCACTGAATTAAATGCAATTCTAAGAAGCGCTTCAGAACCGGCATGTCTTTACACCAAAAGGTTCTCTTGGCTGATAGCTCTAAACTCAACTGTTTCCGAGAAAAATGGCATTCAATGAAAGAAAACATTATTTTTAAGAATCATTTTCATTAACAATTTATTAACAGTAGGCATAACATTTTGGAAAGAATGCAAGTAATAAATTATTCTTGAAATTATGGTTTTTTTCTCATAAAATGCAGAAATGATCAACTTTAGAGCTGTTAACTAAGAGTACCTTTTTGGTAGAGAAAATAAAGACGGTTCTAACGCGCTCCTTGAAATTGCATTTATTTCAGTGGCGTAGAAAGTAGAGGGATTGAAACCCTCAAAATACCCAAAATCCACGCCACTGAATTTTCAAAAACTTTATTGTACGGTGAAAACAAGGGACTTAATGAGCACAAATTGTGTATGAGAGCTGAACATCATATCTCAAACGGTTGTCGAGATATTGTCCAAAAAGTGAAAAAAAATTCACCTTTGACCCCCTGTATATTGAAAACGGTACGTCTGGGCATATAAGTTCATAGGAAAAAAAAGTCTTATTTTTTCACGTAGAATCACCTCCTTCTCTAGGTACATGCTATTTCCAGGCACCCGGTGTATTAGAAACATATTTTGTATTTTCATAATTGTTGAAAAACTTGTCAAGAAACGAAAATTTTTAGCATATTTGCGCTGTTAAACTACTTATTCTGAAACTTACTGAAACTTATCTCACGTACAGAACGGTTAATTACTTACCAAAGTTCATTTTTAGAAAATTGTCTTACATTATTTGACTACTTGGCAAGATGGACACTACCACAAAGAATCACTGGTCTCACTGTACATTCTTATTCTTGTATTTAATTAAATAATCATTTTAGGGTGTAAAGTAATTTTTCGTAGTATTCTTTACATTAGAACTATAAAAAATGGCAACACTCATAAAATAGTCATCTTCGTTGTACTGTTTTGTTTGAATAGATTAGATAAGGATGTTGTATTGTTCAGTAAATTAAATACGGACAATTACTTGCGGTACTTAGGGTCAGTAAGATGACCTCTTAGTTAGTTGACATAATTAAACATTTACAAATGCAACAATTTTTCACTTCTATAACTCCTTCCTTTTTTTATCCATTCAGTGTAGGTTTTTAGAAAGGGTTAGATGATTGCCTTGTGAAATAATTTAAAAAGCTGTTACATATTTCTAAATTGCTTTAATTAAATTGTCTGTGATTTTCGTCCACTTGATGTTTCCGTTGTTTTATGAATGAAATTCATGGACCTTTATTTAATTTTAATTGCTTTTATTTTTATTCTACTCTCTAGTACTCGAGTAGTTGCTTGTACAATGTAGAAATCCGAAGAATTAGTAAATTTTGCATATTTTATGATTATTTAATCCTTGCCCAAACCTTATTAATATTCGTTCTTTTCACTTGAACAGCTTTTATCCAAAACTGTCATTCCGATCATCATTAAAAAAATTGTACTATAATCATATTTTATTTCTGCATAACCATGCCATTTCATAATTTTGATCGATCTTAGCAAAGTATTGTGAGGAAATGTGTGCGAGAAAGTGTAATTTTTCATATTTTAACAATATATACTTCAAGAATAAATTAACGAAAAACTTTACTCAGATGCAATAATATTTACATATGAAAAAGTACACCTTTAACAACACTATCAACTTCGCCTTCAACTTTCCTTAATATCGTTATATAGTGTTGGCGCTAGCCCATGTCTGGTGTGCAGTTGTTTGTCTCCTTTTGTTGCGGGGCCAACACCTATAGGAGTATAAAAAAAAATGCACGTATAAAGAAATATACCGCTGACTACCTATTTTCCCGATGAGCGGAAACCGCAGGCAAGAAAGTAGGAGGTTTGACTACACCGTAACATTTTTAGGCATTAATACGCAGGGCACCACTACTTCGTTAATCTTAGAGTCGTACATCTTCGCGACACTTTTACATCGCGCATTTAAATACGATAAATGCGATGTAACCCAAACGTTCGCGTAGGCGCATAGATAAACAAATATATTACGGTGCAGATATATATGCACTCTAATGTTCCTTACGAGATCAAGCCAAGCATCAGCGGTATATTTCTTTTATACGTATACGGTCACGTGGTCCAGATCATGGTCGTTTGGTCGCCATATTGTAAAATGGCCGCCAAATTGCTAGATTATTTGTTTAAGCGTGTCTCCGCACCCAGTGGTCTGATTTTAATTTTTTAAAGTTCATTTTACTCCTTGTTTAAAGGCAAAAAAATTTTGTCATTACACATTTTTTGTTAAATCACGTAGACCTAAAGGGATGTTTAATATATATATATATATATATATATATATATATATATATATATACACTATTAATCAATAACATAGTCTACAAAACAAAATTTCAAATCTTACAGAGAAAAAAAATAACAAAATTATGTATGAGGGTTCGTGCATTGGTCCGAAACACTACTTTTACATTTACAAAAGTCACGTCTGGCAATTACATGGCTTAGGGAAATCTTAGGGTCCGTTGGATCATCTGTCACTTGTGGAATTAGAGTATCTATCATCTTCCTTTATATAACCATAGTCCAATGGATTGAGTTTCTCAGACGGCTCCAAAGCATTTATAACATTGCAAGTAGCTTCTTTTGATATGAAGACGGGTAGACCTTGAGGTAGGGGCCAAATTTTGAAAGCCTCATAATTTTTTGTGATGGAACTGATGAAAATACAATTTATCCATTGGTCCTAAGCTTGAAGCAAGTGCTCGTACCAAACATTCTTCTGTTTGTTTCCATGTCCTCATTCGGTGGCCATTTGCCAAACTCTAACAAGAGGTCTTCTGCACACGATTCAGATGCTTTGAAAGCTGCCTAACTTCGTACTGACCTTTCTTGTAGTATCGCAGCTGGTTAAAGGATCAATAGCTGGTAATGCTGTTATAGACTTCATGGCATTTACAAGGAAGGTGCCAACTAAGTCTTTAAAACTGAAGACATATGAAGAATTTGTAGGAATCATTTTTGAGAGCTATATGCCAAGGCTCTCACATTAGTGAACGCGTCGACATTGTTTTCGTCGTTTATAAGGAAAAAAGTATAAAAGAGTTTGAGAGGTCCAAGCGATCACAGAAAGAAACTGTAGAATATGGAGCCCCAAATGACAACACGCCACTTCTTTTGGATACTGACGCTTACTGGGCCTCGTCTAAAAACAAGGAATTGTTGCAATCATACTTTGTTGAATGGATATCCCGGAAAACAGATTCTGTCACTGCATCTGTTCTCATTTATCTCGGTGGTGTAGTAAAAGATGGCCATCCAAGATGTTTTACTACAAAAAATGGGATAGTTGAAGAAGAACTTACTTTGGAACGTGATCATGAAGAAGCAGATGAGAGAATCTTAACCCATATTTGTCACATGACACTGGCTTCAAAAGTAAGCAACGTGGTTATTTATTCTACTGATATCGATGTTTTTGTTGGTGCACTCTATCATTACCTACAAAAGTGGAAAAGTTAGGACTTAAAGAACTGTGGATTGCTTTTGGAGTACGAAAAACATAGCAGTAAGTTTCACTTCACTCCTATGAAGGCAGTTGAATCGTGTGCAGAAGACCTCTTGTTAGAGTTCGGCAAAGGGCCACTGAATAAGGACATGGGGAAAAAAGCAGATGAATTTTTGGTTCGAGCACTTTCTTCAAGCTTAGGAACAATGCATAAATTACGTTTTCTCAGTCTCATCACAAAAAATTACGAAACTTTCAATATTTGGCCCCTACCTCAATATCCGTCTTCATATCAAAAGAAGCTGCTTGCAATGTTACAAGTGCTTTGGAACCGTCCGAGAAACTCAATCCATTGGACTATGGTTATATAGAGGAAGATGATGGATACTCTAATTCCACAAGTGACAGATGATCCAGCGGACCCTGAATATTTCCCTATGCCATGTAGTTGCCAGACGTGATTCGAAGGAACTGCATATCCCTGTAGAAGGTTGTTTCGACCAATGCAAGAACCCTCATACATAATTTTATTATTCTTTATCTCTGTAAGATTTGCAACACTTTTTTTTTGAAGACTATGTTATTGATTAATAGTAAATGTATATTTTTAAACATCCCTTTAGGTCTTTGAATCCATTTTTATATTTTTACCTCAAAAATACGCCATTGTTACATTTTTTATTATACTTCAGAAACTACGTGATTTAACAAAAAATGTGTAATGACAAATTTTGTTTGCCTTTAAACAAGGAGTAAAATAAAAAAAAAATTAAAATCGGACCACTGGATGCGAAGATACGCTTAAACAAATAATCCAGCAATTTGGCGGCCATCTTAAAATATGTCGACAAAACGACCATGATCTGGACCACGTGACTATAGGTGTTTACCAAAGCCCCGCAACAAAATTTAGGAGTCATACAACTGTACACGAGACATGAGCTGGCGTCTAGACTAATAATGAAACGGTGTTTTCCCGTTTCGTGCGTTCTTTCCAGCCTCGAAAAATTTTACTTGAAATGTTTCCTTTCGGGCGTTCAGAAAATATTTCCTTTTCTTAAATCCCATTTCGTGCGTTAAATTTCTAAGTACAGTATTTATACCTATATTATTGTTCAATTAAATGTAGAACGTTGACGGGATTGAATATTCTTATTGCTTTAAATTTCATAAAAACTAATACAAATAACATAATAAAATACTGCCCCTACCAAGTACTTTTTTTATTTAATTTTTTTGCGTTAAAGGAAATATGGTATCAACATAAATTCACCATCAATTACACCTTTCTCAAGCTTTAAATCTAAAACGACCTCATTTCAATCAATATTCCATAGATTCAATTACCTATTTCCATGTAAAATTTTAAAATTACATTGTCCAATTGAGTAGTTCATGGGAATTTATATGAAAATTACCTGTTTCCTTATTGTACGTAATATACTGTTAATATACTATTATTGTTTACTGTAGTTATGATTACAAACGTACACTACTCATAGTTCAATTAAATGTAAATATATATTTCCCACTCCACCAATACAGGGATGATATAAATATTTCCTTATTACGAAAAAAAATTAGTTCTTCGGGAATGTTGTAAGTGCAGCACATTTATTGAAACACCTTCGTGTATTTTTTGTTACGCGTGTACGTTTATAGCATTTGTGATGGAAGTGAGAATCAAAACGTGAAAAACCCTTTATTCTGAATACAAGTTCAAAAGAACAAAAAATCAACTTTTCAATGGATTTGCGTACATAAGAACTGCCCAGGAGCGATTGTTACTGATGAACTAAAATCAAATATCATAAGTGAGAAAAACCGCAAATGTGTTCCAGGTATTGCAAAAGATGAAGTTGATAAGTGTGTATATAACGCCAAAAAAAGAGCACAAGCAGAGGTTATACCAGTATCTCATATACAGGATGTCCGGAAAAGTGTGGGAAATCTCTCGGATTTAGATAGAAGACGAAAAAAATAACATGACAAGTTCCTATACATTTTTTTCCGCCCCTACGGAGACGCCGCTAAAAATAAGTTTTTCTTGAATAACTTTTAAATACTTGACATAATTTAATAAAAATTCAGTATGATGTCCACTAGTAAGGGCCTCTTAAAATAGTATCCTTGAAACATATTTAGTTTGTTTAGTTTACCAGGGATGGACTAAGTTGTACACCTTAACGCCTAAATTTTTAACATAGATAGTTTGAACCTTTCTCTAAAAAAAGGTATACTTGTGTAATATCGATAAAATTAACTATTTTTGAGAAAAAAAATAAGAAACGAATTAATGTTTCATAATTAATAAATTATTAAAATAAATTAAGGCAGTGTATACCTTTTTTTTAGAGAAAGGTTCAAACTATCTATGTTAAAAATTTAGGCGTTAAGGTGTACAACTTAGTCCATCCTGGATAAACAAGCTAAATATGTTTCAAGGATACTTTATAAGAGGCCCTTACTAGCGGCCATCATACTGAATTTTTATTAAATAATGTCAAGTACTTTAAATGTTATTCAAGAATAACTTATTTCCAGCGACGTTGTTTAGGGCTCACATCTCCGTAGGGAGGGTCTGGAGGAAAAAATTTATAGGAACTTATGATATTTTTTCGTCTTCTATCTGAATAAAGGAAAATTTAATTTAGATTTCATTTTATTTTATAGAATAGGTATATATTACTCCACATATACAGTATTCGCCAAAATAAACCGTACCGAAAACAACTTTATTAATTTTTTTAATTTTTGTAATTTACATGTTCAAAATGAGCACCATTATGGCGTAAACAAGCTTCATAGCGATTTTGCAGATCATTGAACATATTTATAAATAGGGGTTGACGCAGTTGTGGGAAATACGTTATTATTTTGCTGTAGTTCTGCAATAACCATTGGTACATCATCAGAGTGGAATACTGACTCTTTCATTATTCCCCAAATGTATGCATCAGGTGGCGTAAGGTCAGGTGAATTGAAAGGGTAATCGAAGTCTGTTTCACGAGACATTATTCTATTCCCAAAATGCTCGCGGAAGAAGTTCTAATGAGCATCTGGCTGTATGGCTTATGGCGCCATCCTGTTGAAACCATTGCCTGTTCGACTGTAAATATCGTACACGGCAAAAATTTTTTAAATCTCTCACAAAAGGTATGATGATGTTCTACGTGTAACGATCTTGATTAATAGTATCTGTGTGTTGATTCCCGTCCTCGACAAAATAAGGACCTACTAAATCGTGCCCCGATACAGCACACCAAACCGTAACTCGAGCTCTATGATGTGATTTTTCTACAAGGAAGTCAAATCCAAGAAATCGAGTTGTTCGTCTATTGATATAGCCATTTATGTCAACATGACTTTCGTTTGAAAACCATACATTTTACAAAGAAATCGGTATCTTCATACACTAGACTCAACCCGCGTCCACAATAAACTTTTCTTGAACGTTTGTCCACAACGTTTAGTCGTTGTCCAGTTTGAATACGATATGGATAACCACCAATGCCTTTGAACATTCTACGTGTGGATGTTTCACTGACGTTTAATCCATACGCAGTTCGCCGAAGATTTCTTTGTGGAGACTTGGTCGAGAACCCGTTCTTCATTATCGTTGGTACAAACTGTTATTCGACGACCTGAAGAACCCTTGCGCCGTCACAACACACTACCAGTGTTATGAAATTTCTCAACAATTGCTAACATACGCTATTACTGGGTGCAGCTTTATTAAATTGCTCCCGATATTTTTCAAAAACTTGTTTCAAACTTGGACTATTGTCCAAGGTTGGTCCACTTCCATATGAACGGAAATAACGTTCTACTATAAATACCTTTTCCTCAGTTGTAAGAACGATTTTAACACGAGCATAGTATTATTATGACAGTTAATAACAATCAAGCCAAACATAACAAACAGAAATCGCCCAAGTCATTCCATGGCCCTTCATATTTCGGTACTGTGTATTTTTTGGCAAATACCGTAGTTCAAGACACTTTCATTTTTTATTTTTAGTAATACATGTGCTAGTTTGTTCAAGTTTGTTTCAAATATTGTGTATTTATTATCGTACATGTCTTAATATTAAATAAGCTGCTCAATGAGCTCAACTTATTCTTTCTGTTTTTACTTTTTCTCATATTTATTCAGAAGCACTTTAAGTTCCTATCTATAGCCTTAACACCCGAATGGGAAAAATTTGCGGGAACTCACGAAATGGGAACGCCCGAAACGGTCATGAATCAATGAAACGTCGCAACACAGTATAATTCGCTTAATTTATGAGATATTGCGACTTGCAATAAAGGTAAATTAGAAAGATGGTCGCAATTATTTTTTAACGGCTAGCTAATTTAAAGTAATCTGTGTAAAAAAATGTGGTGCAATGTTAAGACATGGTTGAAGAAAAATAAGTTCATCTTTTGTATCTTGTATACCAGGATTCTTACAAAACCGTCCATACAGTTAAATGAATCATTATCATAGAATTTATTTATTAATTTTATCAAAGTCTTCTACTGAACCGGAAATGTCGAAAAGCGCGGTACCTGTATTTAAATCCTGAGCAACGTCTAAATGTATTCGCGTAAGACAGGATTACAAAGTGTTCACTAATTATAATCAAATTGAATTACTCATTCTGGCATTGTATTCAAACTATACTCAACTTACTCAAACCTTGTTCTTGCACTTTATAGAAATCTGTTACTCGTATTGCCAACTCAATGACCCTTAATTTAGCTTATCCTGCAAACTTACTACAAAATTTTTAAATTGACCATTCAAGTAATTTTTAAAAATCAATACTTTGTTCAACATTAAGAGAAACGCTCTTATATTAACTACAGCGCAAAAAGACACTTTAATCAAGCCGGATCAAGCTGACTAAACTTTATTCGACGAATTGAAAATGATATTCCTATTTTAATTCAAACTAAAGAACTATTCCTAAATATCTCAAATGAAATTATTACTGCACAATTTTTAACTTACTCCTCATAAATAAAATATTGCATATACTTCAATCGTACTAAATCTGGATTACATTAAAATTGTTAGAAGCTATATTAAAAATTTAGGGACACGACAAAGTGTGTATACAGATGTTAAAGTTTAAGTTTAATTACCCTATTGATGGTAGCTCAACTAGTTCAGGTTTAGAACGGAAAAAACAGGTAAAACGGTAAAAAGAGTACAATAATGCTGATAAAACAAATGTATTGTGCTTTTATGAAATTGGAACAGTTCTTGACTAATTAATAATTGTTACAAATCATTGGCCACATTTAAAAGTGAATAAAATAAAATAGAAAAGGTAGAGTCATATCCCTATGCGTAAAAAAATCGAATACCATTTAATAAAAACTCACGGGCGTTTTAAATATATGTACTTAAAAGTATCCCAAGCATATAGAGGACTGCAATTAAAATGCCCAGCAAACCGCTTATAGTGTTTTGCAGTAATAACAGTAACCGCAATAGTTAAGAGTTATACAAACGTTACACATCAAAAAGAGGATTTCAATAGTTGTAGTAATACAAGAACACAGAACAAATCATTTATTTTGGTACAAATGATTGATGTTAATGTGCAAGATTAGCCAAAATGTAAATAAAACAAATTTAATATTTTATCCTAGCTAAATCTTAATAGTTTTGAATGTATTTAAAAGTGATAGAAATATATCTGTAATTTACTTCCTCTAAATCACATATAAAAATGAACAATCACCACTTATGTTTCACTTATAAAATTTCAATGTAATGCAATTAAACTAATATGATTATGTTAACTTAGTAACTTTAGTTTATCTTACCAAAAAACGAAGAAATTGTCTTCTCTCAGTCTCTGTCATTGGTATGCCTCCCATTTTGATCTATTTAAACACATTAAGTGAATTGATTGCATTAGTTTTCGTAGAAGAAGTAAGATAGGATTGAGCTATCTAATTTCCAAATTTGATTAGTAATATTTTGAGATAAAGTATTTATGGAAGGGCAAAGGGAACCGTCGTGGACTATTGTTGCTATATAATATTTATAAACATTTTTATAAAGAAATTTTAAAATCTGTCGGAGTCGATTAATATATAAAAAATCTACTTCACTGTTTTAGTCTAGAAACCATAAAAGTCATAGGTCAGAACTTCGATTATTTTTCTCTAAATGAACGAAAACCTATTTCTAATAACTAAATCAATTACAGAAAACAGCTTTAAGGTTATAAATGTTGCACATATCCTTCACCGTTTTATTGCCCTATCACCTATCATAACCTAATCAGCCGCTATTAAAGGTGTTACAACAATTCTACTATTTTTCTTTACTTAGTAAGTGATTGCTAAAGAGATATAATGAAACTAAAGGTATCGGTACATCTAGGAGAAAAGAATTTTCCTCCGAGAAGCCCGCTGATCCGGACGAGTACAAGATAAGCAAGTGAATAAATAATACTCTCAGATAGGTACTTAAATCAATAATACTTATTTTTTAGGTTATAATTATATTATTATTTCGTTTTAGATTGGATTTAATTCTTCAGCTTTTCAGGGAAGGGGGGGGGAGGTAAATTTGGGAATGTCCAGAACGAATGAAGTACAATACGTGTGTAGTTGTATTATATCAATCGGTTACCTGACCTCCGCCAAGTAACGGCACCTGTGGGTTAACCGTAATGGAGTGAGACATACGTGATCGCACCATATTAAAAATTAAAAAGAACAAAGTAACAAAATATAACTATAAATAGTCGAAAGCGACTCCGTATCGTTGTACAACTTCTCCGCTGCAAAAGTAAGGTTCTCACATCATCGCATACTACCACTAAAAACTATCGACATATCCCACAAACTACTCCCACGACAAATCGTAAAATGGACCAAGAGGAGAATCTATGGTCAATTATTGAGATTGAGGGATCGTGCTGTCAAGACGGAATACAATCGCCTCAACGCCTTACGCGACACACGTACACAGTGATTCCTGCACGAAAGTCAAGACTGATCGGAAGAAATTGGCAAATACCGTAGTTTAAGACACTTTCATTTTTTATTTTTAGTAATACATGTGCCAGTTTGTGCAAGTTTGTTTCAAATATTGTGTATTTATTATCGTACATGTCTTAATTTTAAATAAGCTGCTCAATGAGCTCATCTTATTCTTTCTGTTTTTACTTTTTCTCATATTTATTCAGAAGCACTTTAAGTTCCTATCTATAGCCTTAACACCCGAATGGTAAAAATTTGCGGGAACTCACGAAATGGGAACGCCCGAAACGGTCATGAATCAATCAAACGTCGCAACACAGTATAATTCGCTTAATTTATGAGATATTGCGACTTGCAATAAAGGTAAATTAGAAAGATGGTCGCAATTATTTTTTAACGGCTAGCTAATTTAAAGTAATCTGTGTAAAAAAATGTGGTGCAATGTTAAGACATGGTTGAAGAAAAATAAGTTCATCTTTTGTATCTTGTATACCAGGATTCTTACAAAACCGTCCATACAGTTAAATGAATCATTATCATAGAAAATTTTATTTATTAATTTTATCAAAGTCCTCTACTGAACCGGAAATGTCGAAAAGCGCGGCACCTGTATTTAAATCCTGAGCAACGTCTAAATGTATTCGCGTAAGACAGGATTACAAAGTGTTCACTAATTATAATCAAATTGAATTACTCATTCTGGCACCTGTATTCAAACTATACTCAACTTACTCAAACCTTGTTCTTGCACTTTATAGAAATCTGTTACTCGTATTGCCAACTCAATAACCCTTAATTTAGCTTATCCTGCAAACTTACTACAAAATTTTTAAATTGACCATTCAAGTAATTCTTTAAAAAATCAATACTTTGTTCAACATTAAGAGAAACGCTCTTATATTAAACTACAGCGCAAAAAAACAGAAATTTACTTTAATCAAGCCGGATCAAGCTGACTAAACTTTATTCGACGAATTGAAAATGATATTCCTATTTTAATTCAAACTAAAGAACTATTCCTAAAAATCTCAAATGAAATTATTAGTGCACAATTTTTAACTTACTCCTCATAAATAAAATATTACATATACTTCAATCGTGCTAAATCTGGGTTACATTAAAATTCTTAGAAGCTATATTAAAAATTTTGGGACACGACAAAGTGTGTAAAGTGGGTATACAGATGTTAAAGTTTAATTACCCTAGCGATGGCAGCTCAACTAGTTCAGGTTTAGAACGGAAAAAACAGGTAAAACGGTAAAAAGAGTACAATAATGCTGATAAAACAAATGTATTGTGCTTTTATGAAATTGAAACAGTTCTTGACTAATTAATAATTGTTACAAATCATTGGCCACATTTAAAAGTTAATAAAATATAATAGAAAAGTTAGAGTCATATCTCTATGCGTGAATAAAAAATTAAATACTTAAATTATTCTACCATTTAAAAAAACTCACGGGCGATTTAAATATATGTACTTTAAAGTATCCCAAGCATATAGAGGACTGCAATTAAAATTAATGCCCAGCAAACCGCTTATAGTGTTTTGCAGTAATAACAGTAACCGCAATAGTTAAGAGTTATACAAACGTTACACATCAAAAAGAGGATTTAAATAGTTGTAGTAATACAAGAACACAGAACAAATCATTTATTTTGGTACACATGATCGATATTAATGTGCAAGATTAGCCAAAATGTAAATAAAACAGTTTTAATATTTTATCCTAGCGTAATAGTTTTGAATGTATTTAAAAGTGACAGAAATGTATCTGTAATTTACTTCCTCTAAATCATATAAAAATGAACAATCACCACTTATGTTTCACTCATAAAATTTCAATGTAATGAAATTAAACTAATATGATTATGTTAACTTAGTAATTTAAGTTTCCTCCCATTTTGTGCTATTTAAACACATTAAGTGAATTGATTGCATTAGTTTTCGTAGAAGAAGTAAGATAGGATTGAGCTATCTAATTTCCAAATTTACTAGTAATATTTTGAGATAAAGTATTTATGGAAGGGCAAAGGGAACCGCCGTGGACTATTGTTGCTATATAATATTTATAAAAAATTTTATAAAGAAATTTTAAAATCTGTCGGAGTCAATTAATATATATAAAAAATCTACTTCACTTTTTTAGCCTAGAAACCATCAAAGTCATAGGTCGATTATTTTTCTCTAAATGAACGAAAACCTATTTCTAATAACTAAATCAATTACAGAAAACAGCTTTAAGGTTATAAACGTTGCACACATCCTTCACCGTTTTATTGCCCTATCACCTATCACAACCTAATCAGCCGCTATTAAAGATGTTCCAACAATTCTACTATTTTTCTTTAGTTAGTAAGTGATTGCTAAAGAGATATAATGAAACTAAAGGTATCGGTACATCTAGGAGAAAAGAATCTTTCTCCGAGAAGCCCGCTGATCTGGACGAGTACAGGATAAGCAAGTAAATAAATAATACTCTCAGATAGGTACTTAAATCAATAATACTTATTTTTTAGGTTATAATTATATTATTATTTTGGTTTAGATTGGATTTAATTCTTCAGCTTTTCAGGGAAGGGGGGGAGGCAAATTTGGGAATGTCCAGAACGAATGAAGTACAATACGTGTGTAGTTGTATTATACCAATTGGTTATCTGACCTTCGCCAAGTAACCGCACCTGTGGGTTAACCGTAATGGAGTGAGACATACGTGATCGCACCATATTAAAAATTAAAGAGAATAAAATAACAAAATAGAACTCTAAATAGTCGAAAGCGACTCCGTATCGTTGTACAACTTCTCCGCTGCAAAAGTAAGGTTCTCACATCATCGCATACAACCATTGAAAATCAACGGTTTCGCATTCCGGAAGGAAGGGTGTAGAAGAAGCAGCCACACACAAAAACACCACACAGCGGACCATACACAATCAAACACTTTTACGGAGGTTCATACACGCCCTTTTCCAGATCTCCCCCGGCCTACATCCGGCTTCCATTTCCAACGAACGTTCGGTTGCATAGCAGGCACTAGTACGCCGGTTTCCAGTATCCAGTATCCTTAAAACATATCATCATGCACATTATAACAGGGACATTTAACGCCAGGGGCGTTCATCTGAAACTCTCCTTCCTTAAACTCCTACTCCATGAACCCAATATCCTTTTAATTACAGACACAAAATTGATAGACAGATACCAACTGAACTTCAACAACTACCGTTCCTACTTACAGAACAATACACAAAACCGACCTCATTTTATACAGCTCCTCCAGCACCTCCGACCTATATCGTAACAAAAAACTTTTCCAATACCAACTGAAATGTGTTCTCCGGACACATTTTCAACCACACTCTGAGTACCACTAAAAACTATCGATATATCCCACAAACTACTCCCACGACAAATCGTAAAATGGACCAAGAGGAGAATCTATGGTCAATTATTGAGATTGAGGGATCGTGCTGTCAAGACGGAATACAATCGCCTCAACGCCTTACGCGACACACGTACACAGTGATTCCTGCACGAAAGTCAAGACTGATCGGAAGAAAAGCAACCTCCAAATCACATTTCACAGACCCTCATGGCAATCTCATCGTCACTGAGTTACGTGTTTAACGGGCACTAGAACTGTGGCAGGAAAAATTCGTAATGGCCTAACTAACACATCGGGTTAGTCGTTAATCGCAGTATATCTTGTAGCGGCGTTGATAAAAGTAAATCTTCGCCGGTTTCATCGTATACGGGTTAATTAAACTTCCGTCTCACCTTGTCTTAAAATCGATTAAAACGTTCGTAAATGCAAGGCGCGAGCCCTGGTAAAGACAGGGATAAATTAAAAACCTTTCCTTGTATTAATCTTCTGTGGTCACACGTCTCTCCATTCCTTACGACGGAACCTGAAACTACATCGCTTCAAAACAGCACAAAATAATAATAATGTCTTTATTCAACCCAACGATTTACATAAGTTTAATAGCTCAATAAAGTATGAGCGCTTGCTCATATTCAACATTTTAATAAAATGTGTACTCTATGCGCTGGTTTAACTCAAATAATAAACGAATCAATCAAAGATCTACCCCTTTACCTTACTGTGAATAATACTATACGCGCTCACTCGTATCGTAAGATACTCAATACTTAATCCCTCACATAAATTTGTGTACCTGACTTCCAGTACGCATCTAGTTGTCATATCGTTACACAATAAAAGAAAACTAATCCTATATTATATGTATCTATTAGTCTGAATTGTCAATTGTAAAGTTTTTTTTATCACGGAGGTTAACAAACTGAGGTTTATAAGAGTTTGAAAACGAAATGAGGGAATTTGCACAAAATACATAACTAAACCAGACTTTCTTTAAAAATTAACAATTTAACGGCCCAATAACAAAGTTGAAATTGACAGATAGTAAAATTTCACGTACAACGGTTTCTATATAAAGTAAAAGAAAACAAAATTTCACATATATTGAGTTACCTTAAACTCTATCACCTGCAAAAAACTCTAAAGAGCCACCTTCAAGTGGGTTACCAGCTACACAGAATTAGTTTCTTTTCTTTGTTACCGCCCTTTTTATCTTAACTGCCACAAGTCTTTTTTTTTATTTTACAATTAATAATTCACTACGTAATTGTCGCCGTTACTAAGGAAAGGACTACCTTTTCAAATGCTTACGTACGCTACCTTTCCCATCTACATTAAACAGTGCAGCTAAACCAATCCCGGTTCCTTACTTCACACACAATAAACTGGTTGCTTCACAGTTATTTCAAACCGCCCATGGATGTTTGCTGTGATAATTAATACCAGTGCTCTCTAGTAAAACTTCAAGCGCTGTAAGTAGTGCGTATTTAAAAACTGTGTTCGCGAAAATTAGGAAAAACTGTCCCCGATTAAAACTCCCTAAGATCTCACCAAATGGGCTGGTTTCTCTGCCACACAAACTAAGGTTTACCATTCAGTAGCTACAGATCAACTCTCTCCTAACTGCAATCTCAACAAATTGAAATCTCGGAGAGCTACGTCCAATCACGACTGTGAAAATTCAACTACTGCGTAGTAAAACAAACCTACATCAACTCCATTCATCACCATCTTTCCAGCGCGATAACAATATTTAATACATATTTGTAATGCGTGATACTAAACTACACTAAAATGTACGATAATAAACCTTATTTAACTGACTAGATATCAAAATTTCGTTCTTGCCCATATGAACATTGTGATAGAAGTTTTCCGTCATTACAAAAATAAACAGGTACACTGCCAAACGGCTCTGTTTAATTACAAATGTTGCTATAATCTTCCTTTACTCTGTAAAACTTTCCATGCTAATTAATAATAATTAAAGCGTCAATATCCGAAAAATATCAATAATTCCCAAAAACACATCTGAACTATAATTATATTCGATTGTATTCGATAAAATATCGTCTAAGTAAAACGTGTCTCAATTTTCAACTTAATTTCTACAAAACTTTCTATATCCACACATTAAAATTTTTTAAACAATTGAATCTCAAACCTTAAACTATTAATTTAAATTTTATTGTTAATCAACATGCCTCAAACCTAAACTTATGATTTCCTCTTTGAACCCAGGCCTGTGGCTTCTCTCATTCGAGAACATTACAAAATCAGGCAATTAAAAACCTAGTATCTAGCACACACTGTGACGACTGGCGAAGAACCAATACAATGGAAATCGTTTCTATATTCCCATCATCCCCCACCAAGTCACCACGAACTTCAATAAAGGATGCAATTTTACACCAGGTCATGACGATTTAAACCGTAAAATCCTAGGAACCCGCCCGATCAAACCCTCAATTTACTGACCAACATTTACAATAAAGCATTACTTTCCGACGAACTGGAAATCAGCTTCCACCGTCATGATACCCAAACCTTACCCCAACCGTACCATTTCCTTCTCATACCTATCTCTGTGAAACTGTCTCCGAAAATGTTTTGAGCAGATTATATCCGAGCCACTTAGAGATCACCTGGAATCAAATGACTTCTTCCTGACCGCCAATTCGGCTCCCGACGTAACCGGACGTAGAAGCTGCTTATGAAGACTACCAGAGCATTTAACCATAATCAGTGCAATCTTGCGGTCTTTCTGGATATTAAGTAAACATTTAACAGGGTCTGGCACGCCGGACTCCTCGATAATATTTGTACGCTAGGTATCGCAGACTACTTCATCAAACTCATATTCTCGTACTTTTAACTAATCGGTCAGTAAGATTTAAAGTAGAAAATGCATTCTCTGATCCATTTCTAGGTATAGTAGATGTAACGCAAGGTTCTGCCTTAGTCCCTATTGCTTACATCATTTTTGAGTATGACATATCAACAATTACACAACCCCGAGTGTCCATTGCGCTGTTTGCGGATGACACTGCTTTTAAAAATCCTCCGAAACTTCTCTAACTGGGCAAACCGGCAGTCTCCATCAACCCCACAAAAACACTAGCAAGTCTTTTCCGACGTCCCCACTACCAAGATAACAAATTTACCAATCTGGTCGATCGTAATGTCTGGATCTCCCTCCACAATGAACTACTTATACTCCAACAAGCCACATACCTACGATTACGTTTCACAAAATCCATGTAGTGGGTGTTTGCGGTACAAAGATTACTAGACAGGATACGTAATCGAGCAAACCTGCTGGACGCTCTCCGGGGTTGTATCAGAGGTTGCGACCCTAAAACACTAGAACATACCTACAACACTTTACATTCTTCGTGTTATCGATTTTCGAGCACCTTTGTGCACAAACATGAAGCCTAACCACGTTTCCTCCGTTGCCTCCTGCGAATGCTGAATACTAAGACAGACACAGACTTCCGTTGAGATACGCTAATGACCTTACTATGCATCACACACTACCACCCATAACACACAGAATACAAACACTACAAATGAACTTTACGATACTATCCTAACCAGAGGCAACCTTACCATACCTTACAAATACCCTAACATCACTATACAGACGCAAAAAACCATACGCAAGTTTGCACATCTCCCATACAATAACTTTTTGAAGACCTCTCCAAGGAGATAGAAGAACTCTTGTGCACTCCGCATTCTATCCTATGATGACCAATACAAAATCCCGGTAAACGAGTGTGGAATAACTACACAAAATACACACCGCACTGCACTTTATTAAAACAAACCACTAATTAAAACTACACTTACACATTTAAACTCGCTAATCTATGCTATTCACAACAAAAACACGAATTGTTTTTAACACAAAAAAAACAAATTATTGTGATCAAAACAACACAAACACACAGAAGGAAAAACATTCCTTAGCAGTTCATTCCAAACTAACAATAATATGGTAAA
Organism: Vesta saturnalis; assembly: GCA_036346205.1. Taxonomy (NCBI): domain Eukaryota; kingdom Metazoa; phylum Arthropoda; class Insecta; order Coleoptera; family Lampyridae; genus Vesta; species Vesta saturnalis. The sequence goes on from JARFJB010002087.1 coordinate 419,112, forward strand.
AATAAATAAGTTACTACCAATAAGCAGGAGCGTACCAAAAAAAAGCATCTGTCTGTGTGTGAAATGAATCACATGAACTTGCTTATTCAGCAGTTCAGTTTTCTGTGGATTGGTGAATAACTTTTTTGGTAAACACAAGAAATGATTTTTACTAACGCTCTAGATCAATCCACTTAAACTAATTTTAATATATCCACACTCAATAAAACGCAACTCCGGATATTACGTATTTATACTCTCATTTGCAAACTATTCATACGATAATTGTTTGGGTTAGGCTTTACACAATTTAGATATTCTTTTCCAAAGACCGTACAACCCCGTATAGTCCGCATACTTTTTCCAAGTGATTTATTTGATAGAAAAAAACTTTATCAGTGAATTAAGGACATGGTCGAAGAAAATCAACTGTAGGATAGTTATAAATGACATTTTTTAATACCGTGTTACAATTACACAAAATAAATGCGATATTCAGCAATAGTTCTGATTTTTTAGGTTTATAAACATATGATATAATAAAACTGGCTCAAAAATATCTACAGTAAGTATGTAAGATGTGTCAATAAACACTAAAAGGTCACTACGTGTTCTTCAAAAGCCCAGATTTATTTGCCAAAAATTGATTTGTAGACTTAACTTTGCGTTACATATTTTATAAATCATAATTTATAAATTTGACAACTTAGTTTTTTAAAGTATGATTCTTTACTGACGACGATAACTGTTACTGTTACTCTTATAAAGATTGTAAAATATAAAGAGAGGATTTTTAACCCAAAAAGTAAGTATTTGTAATCTGAACGAAAATCGTGAAAGTTTACATTGTCATGTTTTTTTGGTGAGTATATTTTTGATCAAAATCAAAAAACATACTATTTTTTGTCTTTGAATCCAAATTACTTTTTCTAAATATTTATGCACAAAACATAAACCAGGCAAGACTTACAAAGAAGAAAAGAATCGTATAAACACTCAGTTAATGGTATACCCGTTATTTCTTAAACCATTGGAGATATCAAAATGAAATTTTGGGAATATAGTAAACAATAGTTTTGCGACTTTTTTAAGCTGTTTTGACAACGTCAACATTCCAGCGGGTGCTGCAACGCCAAGTGACGCCATTTTTTAAATGGAATGGATGTTGAAATTGGGCTCATTCGAAAGGAATTTCAATGAAGTATACTCCCCTAGAATATTTTTAATTTATTCCAATCTTTCTAGATGTTATAGTCTTTTCAATTTTTATTTCTTTTATAGGTACATAACTTTTAGAAAGAAGGCTTTGCAATAAAGTTTAAAACAAATCGTTGACTGTCAAACTTTGTTTGTTAATGTTAAAAACATTTTCAAAATTATAAAATTTCACAAAATCTGGAAGAAAAAATTAAATTGATCTCATTGTTCTTTGAAAATAATAGAAATTACTATGCAACGGAACGTATTTTCAATGAGGCAATCCCAGAAAATGGTTTTGCCGAAGATTCATGAGGAACAGAGTTTTTGATAACTGGGTCAGTTCAAAATGAGCGCCGCTCAGGTAGACCCCCAATTTCTGAGAATAAAAAATTTGACATTTTAACTGAAATTGTTGAAAATCCTAATTTGCCAATGCTCATTGTCGCTGAAAACCAAGAAATTTGTAAAAAAACAGTTAGTGAAGTTCTTAAGCTGAGGCTTACAGATTGAAATTGGTTCATGAACTAAATGATGATGGTCCTGTTCGAAGAAGTGAATTACCGAAATCATAATTGTTAGGTCTTTAACCTTGAATTTCTTTTGCTTCAGTGATGAAAGCACCTTTTTATTGAACGGAGAGGTAAATAAACAAAATTTGCGATGTTGGAGTGGTACCAACCCATTATGGATTCGGGGACAGCACGTAATATCCACAGAGGTTAATTTTTGTGCTGGAATTCTTCGTGACTATATTATTGTTCCATTTTTATTTAAGAAAATTTAAGCGGTTCACTGCATTTACAATTTTTGCAAAATAAAATTATACCAACAATTCAACAAGTAGTGGAGGACAATCCAGAAGAGTTTTACGAAGGCATTGAGGAGGTATGATTTCATCAAGATAGCGCTCCTCCCCACTATTTTTGAACGGTGTGGGATTATTTGTTCGAAGTTTTTCCAAACAGGTGGATAGGTCGTAGAGGTCCAATCGAGTGGCCAGCCCGTTCACCCGATTTGACACCACTTTTCATGTGGGGTATTTGAAATCGAAAGTCTTTGCTACCCAGCCAAGCGATTTAGAAGAATTAAGGCAAAGAATAATTTGGAGTGCCAAACATTCCACAGCAAACATTTAGAAATGTACAACATGGAATTATGCAAAGTCTATGTCAGGAGGTGCACGGTAGTCACATTAAGCAATTACTTTGAATGTCAAAAAAGTTATAAATTAAGTTAATAAATTATTGTTAATTAAAACACATAGTTTTTAATATTCAAATAGCAATAACTTCCAAAAAAGAGTTAAATAATTCAAAAATATTCTAGGGGAGTATACTACAATGAAATACCTTTAGAATTTGCCTAATTTCAACCCCCCCCCCCCGCGCAGTGCCACCTGGTATGTTGACGTCAAAATTTTATTTTCATATCTCCAATGGTTCAAAAAATAAGGGAGTTAACGTACTTTATATCCTCTCTGTATATAATGATTGTAGATTATATTCTAAAATAAAAGAATTACAAAGACAGTTAAATTGCTAAATCTTTTACTACATTTCACATTAAACGTGCACATAAAATTTGGAAAGGTACAGTTGGGGCAACAAAAAATGGGACACTATGGTTTTACAAGTTCAATGGGCATATCTACTTTAAGTAGTACTTGGCCTTCGTACATAACAATTGCAGTTCAGTCAAACTTTAATGCAATGCATCGATGACATAAGTAGAATGCTCTTATCAATTTTGATCTTATTATATTATGCTTTAAAATATACAACAAAAAAAACTTTGATCTGATATTTCAAAGTAACTAAAATCTAAACAGAAAAAAAAATCAATTTTGATCTTATTATATTATGCTTTAGAATACACAACAAAAAAACTTTGGTTTGATATTTCAAAGTAACTAAAATCTAAAAAGAAAAAAAACAAAATTTGAAAAACTACATTTAAAAAATCTAATTATAATACTTTGGTAATTAGGTCAGAAATTGTTAAAACAAAAATTAATAAATAAATACTTTACTCTAGTGATTAATGCAGTAACATGAAATTAATAATGTGTATGACCGCCCTCGTTGTCAATGCACTCCTGCAATCGTCTAGGCATTGACGCTACTAAATGCTGCAGATAATCGATTCCACCAGCCTCCCATGCATTTTCAATCGCCGCAATTAACTGGTCACGGTTTTGGGCAATGAAATGTAGTCCTTGTTAGTCTTGAATTGTCTTTGTGACCAAAGCCCACACGTTTTCAATGATATTGAGATCTGGGCTTTTTGCTGGCCACGGTAACAAATGAACGTTGTTTTCCTGAAGCCAATTTCGGACTCTCCGTGACGTGTGTATAGGTGCATTATCCTTGTAACAATAAATTCATTATAACCACAGTAAAAATTCAAACGTTAAATAAGATAATATTGATATCTTAACTTACTTGTTGGAAAATGTAGTCTTCTTCACCATATAAAACTTGAACAGAAGGAGTCGTGATAGTTTCCAGTATGTCTAAATATGCTTCGGAATTCATGCACCCGTCAATTATCCAGCAAACTCCTGGCCCGCGATGGCTTACCCAACCCCAAACATTTACAGAAAAACGACCACACGTTTTTTAAAATTAACATATTCTGTTTCGTATCGGGTTCTAGCCGGTCGAAATACTTTTAGAGGTTGATTGTTAGAGCTACTGAAAGTTTTTTCATCGCTGAAAATAACTCGACTTCAAAACTCCAAGGGCTCGTTGATATATCGCCTGGCAAATTCTAAACGACATCCTTTGTTATTATTTGTTAATAGTTCTTTAATGGCCGCTTCGTATTGTTTTATTCCAACTTCTTTTAATCTAGTCCGAACCGTTGCACGACATCCAGGAAATACTGTTTCATTTTTAACAACCCTGTAGCTCGTAAAAGGATGATCTCTTACATAAGCAACTAATTCTTCATCTTCAGCTGGTGTAGATATTCTTCGTCTGCCACTACCGACTGCTCTCGCTATCGTTTGTTGGACAGTCCATTTTATTCGCACTCGTCCAACAGTAGATCGCGACACATTTAATAATCGCGAAATTTCGCGAACACTTTTACCACTCTCTAACTCAGCAACGATACGAGCTTTTAAATCAATGGTAGTATGAACAGGCATTTTAGAAGGAATCCTAGAAATACTATTAAACTAAACTAAACGGAACACAAGAATATTTAGAAATCAGAAATAAGTAATTATTCAAAACCCTTATCTGTCATACTGTCATTATTACTAATAATCTAAGGTGTTGGGATTAATCTATAATAAAATTAAGTAGTCAGTTACTAATTAAAGTAGATATGCCCATTGAACTTGTAAAACAGTAGTGTCCTGTTTTTTGTTGCCCCAACTGTACATGTAAATCAATTGCATTATGTTTTCCAAATGTAGTTTACAATTCAAAATCTGATGTGTCAATTTATAGAAAGTTGAAAAGCAACAGATTTCTATCCAAAGCTAAGATGTACTAACTTTGGTTATACAGGGTACGAAGTTTGGAGAACTTGAGACATACAAAATTCCTTTTTGCGATATGGCAGCTTTCCAACCTGGAAAGGATAGAAGAGTTAATCTGACTGCCTGCTGACATATAGTGCAACTCATACATATCCGCTTATAACTTATAATGTAATTTATAGATACACCTTTATGAAATGTAATAACAAGAAAAATTGATGGAACGTGCAAGAGAAAAAATTGTTGGACAAAAATTTTGGAATGCTAAGGGTGTCTACCAACCATAACATGTCAAAATAATGAGTTTCAAAAATTTATTGATATCCATCTGATTTTTTCAGGATTGCTTACGAAAAATATGTAGAATCGAATTCTCGCATTGTCCGACAAAAGACATTTTCTGATTTTCCAGTCTGACGCGTGTAAATAAATCATCATTTCCACTAGAACCCTAAATTTATTAATATCTGTGGGACACAAAGAAAATTGTATATCCCAAAATAATTTCTGAATAATTAGGAGTAAGTGGCAGACAAATATATGGTGGCAAATCCATAGTCGCATAAAAAACATGAATTCCATCAAGTGTCGATACTGTCAAGTATTTAACTACATAATAATCATTTTGAAGGTTTATAAGCCATTATAAACAAATTTGGAATGTTATGTATTTTGCTAATTAATATGGCATCCCGTTTATTAAAAAATGAGAAATAATTAAAAGAATAAAAAAAACATAATTTCATGGTTTTCTCTCTTCATCAGTGTCATCATCATTAGAAAATTGTTCATTCATATCAGTTGAAAAATCGTCCGCCTCGTCATCCTCATCATCAGATACTAAAAATTATTGATTTTTTTGCAAGCAAGTCACATGAAATTGTAAAATGTATTCGAAACAAGGAAATCATTAAATTATTACCTGTAATGTTTGAAGAAATATCTTCTAATACAGGACTTTACGACCCATCGAATCAGTAACGATGGTAATTCTTGTCTACTAATATCCATCCACAATTTTCCGGCTTCAAATTGGTTGGACATCTCATGTGGGCGTTACACTGCTGAAATTTTGATTATTTTTCAGAATATCAAAGGACCGTCTCTTTCCTTTTCTGTAGAAAGTTGAATTATAATCGTTTCAAGTAAACACATGGCAGATAATTACAGCTTGCGATAACTGGTCCCCAAGATTTCATAAATTTCATTGATAATTAAAATTGCCTTTTTCTTGCAAGTACTCATGCTTTCCACATGTGATTTGAGATACTTCATATTTGCTAGCGTGATAATAGGTATCGAACTTTTGCTCGATAATTCGCATTCAATTGGCACTTGTGGTGGATTATACTTTTAATTAGATCAGAAACACGTACAGAATATGTCGCTACCTTTTTGGAGCACGGTATTTCTACGAAAACGAATGCCCTGGCACGACCAGGGGCCGAGGTCGAACATAAGAATAATTTTAAAATGTGAAATTCAAAACATTGACATCCGTGAGAAAAATTAGAACATTTTTTTTCTTTGCAATTAATAACATGCACCTAATACAAATGAATTATTAATGACTTACATTGACAGAAGGAATATTTTCGTATAATTAAAGTTCTTTTATTTTTTATTAATATAAACATTATATCCACACGTCGGACTGAAGGAATATTTTGTCGGACAATTAGATAATATGATTCTTATTTTTATTGAGCTTCCCTGGAAAAATCAACTGGATATTATTTGAGAGTAAGGTGTATATACATCTACAAACACACATTCCTGGATAATTGAATACAAAAAATCCTTTTGCTGTTTTTACGCTTAAGGTAATATTTTTCTGTTGGACAACTTATTCATCCTGTTTTATACTTCATTTAAAAATAAAAAATGAAAAAAATACAGATGGTATTAATAAATTTAGAGTCCTAGTGGAAACAATGATTTCCAACCGTCGGACTGGAAAATCGAAAAATGTATTTTGTCAGACAATTTGAGAATTCTACATATTTTTCTTAAACAATCCTGAAAAAATCAGCTGGATATCAATAAATTTTTCAGTCATTATTGTGACATGTTATGGACCTTTACCTTTAGCATTCCAAAATTTTTGTTTGATAATTTTTTCTCGCACACTCCATCAATTTTTCTAGCTGTTACATTTCTTAAAAATTCTCTTTTTTGGACTTATTTTTATTTTCTTAATGGGTCATAATTATATAAAAGGTAAATTAATGTATCTTGTATCATATTCGCAAGACTAAAAATGTGTAATTTATTTATTTTCATCTTATAAAATTTATAGTAACTCACATTAAGACATTTAGATATACATATATTACAGTATCAACACAGTTGAAATCATCTTCTAACTGCCACTTACAATATATACACAATTATTAACATGATGACTATAGAAGAACTGTACATTATCACAGTAGGGTCATATCAAACCCAAAACAGTTAAACTTTCAAAATCATATAAGAGCAATTTTAGTAAACAAAAATAAAAATATCTCTATACAGAATAAAAGAAAAGTAATGGTATTTTAAATGGAAGCTCGGCAATAAAATTGTAATCAACCACACGAGATCATGCTCTTTTTGAAAACATATAACATGTGAATTAATTGCAGTCCTTATTATTAACAGTAGTTTATCACGTTTCACACTCTTAGTTTTATTCACATGCAACAATATATTATATAAAACGACTTAGAATTTTTTTGAAGGTCCTGCTTCCATATCAAAAATACTTCTTGGTTTTTCTGGTAAGGGTCGAAATGCAATGTTCCTGGAATTATTTGACCTTTGAGTATTACTCTTAAAAGATTTTAACGAATTCTTTTCATCTAAATCAATAATTTCTTCCGTTTTGTTTTGCAATTCAGAATAAAGATGGACTGCAGCATCAGTTGGTTCGGAATATTCTTCAGCTAGTGCTGGTTTAGTCCCTAAAATCGCAAGAGCAGTTGTGTTGTACTTTTCTTCCATCATTCTAAGAAAACCGAATGGTTCGGTTTCGCTTAGACGTTTTTCGTGTTCTGCTGCAGTAGGTAATTGTAGATTTCCTAATTCTTCATATAAGTGAGCTTCCTCCTCTTGCTTATTGTTATTAGTGTAACTTTCACCTGTTATGAAAAGTTCATACAGCCTTTCTATCATTTCACGTGCGTCATCATGTGTTGTAGGATCTTCGAGTTGCTCTCTAAGCCTTTGTAAAATTTCGGGCGTTAATTCTTCTGGTACTTCCAGTTTGTCTCGGCTTTCAATAGGGACTATTGTACCTTCATCTTCTGATGTAGGATGTTCGTTTCTGTAATGCATGTTACGGAAACGCATACAATAACCTTTGCGTTTTAGCCATAGTCCTCCGCGAATAAGTAAAATTACTGTAGTACCACTAATGGCTATAACTAAAACTGCACCCAGTAAAATCCAAAATATTAGGTTGCTATTTGAATCAACTGAATTATCAGTATCAATTATAGTTGTGGTATCCAATATTTTGGTTTCACCTGAGTATGGTTCACATTTAATGGAATCTTCTGCACCACACACTAATTGTGTAAAATTATACATATTTATAAGTCCTTCTTGCAACTCAAAACACCTTGCTAACAACGCATTAATAGTACAAAAACTAGTATTTAACACAAATGATGCATCTTGCACTTGATTTCCTAATAAATCTAATACCCAACTATCTATATCACAGCGACATGTTTGATTAAAAAAATTGTTGTCAAATTTTAGATTTAGTACAGTATAATGAAGATCAGGCATAAAACTTAACGTATTATTTTCCACTTTATAAATTTCATTTCCTATAAATGTAAATTCAACTTGTTGAATCTCTGGATTATAAGGCACATCGAGGAAGAAACTACCCGCTCGTTTAATTATATTATTATCCATATTAATACGATTCCAATTGTTTACAACAAAAGCATGTGTGTGAAAAACTCCGATTTCGTTGTCGGTTATTATGGCTTTTGCTACTGTACCATTAACGGCTCCTGTTTGTATCTCTGTAAGCCTGAAAACAAAAACTGTGTTATTATTTTACGATAGGCACTAAATTAATATTAAAGAATACAAATAAGGTGTTCATAAATTATGTAACCATTTTGTGAAAATGGGTTCTGTATAAATAAGTAATTTAATTCGTTAATAATGTGTTTAAAAATCGGTAGGTGTGCACTTGTGCAGGAAATTCCAAATTTGTATTCAGGATTTATTTTCATGCACTGGAATAGAGACTAGAATATGTAGTAGGGTAGCTTTTATTTTTTCTCGGCTGATTGCTATTATTTAAGTGTTTTTTTACTTTATTTAAACCCATAGGGAAAAGAAAGTATGGCATTGCACCTAGAGTGCAGACATTTTAATTTTACAAAATGATCCATGTCTCTACGTGTAAACTACAAAACTAAAGAGTACTAAAATTTGAAGTTACGGTTTTGGATACTTCGAAACGCAACGCAGATTTTCGTAAAACTAGTCCGATGATTTTCATTACAGTCAAAATTTTGGAATACATTTAGAAACAAAATAAAATGGTTATCTCGAAATTTTTCTCGAAAAACACTTTTTCTTATTGAATTTTGGTAAGACATGTGTAAAGACGTTATACAAAAAAATATAGTCTTGTTAAATACATATATTTTATGTCAAAAAGGTTTTTTTTGTCAGATGAATACTCTACGAGAGAAAGTACGTTCTAATTTTAATTCATTAACATTTTAAAAAATACCGGGTTTGTTTTCAGTACGACCAGACCATAACGTAGTTATGCTTAATGTAGCTCCGACACTTTCAGACGACTATAGTAGATCGTAATATTGCTTTGCTTCAAATGTTTTTATTCTACCAAATCATTTTGTTTAAATGGATTGATTTTCACTTTTTGTGGAATTTTCAAGTTATGTTTTACACACCTTAGCCTGTAATATTTTAAATAATAAAATGTTTATCCTTTTAGGGACTATGAATACATACATGAGTTTAATTAGACCGTTCTGAAAATAACATAGTGTATGTTGAAAAGTCGTCAGTACTAGTTTTTTTTTAAATTGATTCATATGTAATAGAATTTTATATTATACTTATGTAGTGATTGAATTATAATTTGATATAGTCATCATCATTCAACCCTTCGCGTTAACTGCTGGACATAGGTCTCCCCCATTTTCGCCCATTCCGTTCAACTTTGGGCTGCCTGAATCCAGTTACCGACCATTCTTTTGATATCATCCGTCCATCTTGTGGGGGGCCTTCCTCTGCTCCTTCTATCTGCTCTCGGCCTCCATTCTAGCAACCTCTTCGTCCATCTCCCGTCCTTCATCCGGGCCACATGTCCAACCCAGTTCCATTTCAGCTTTGCTATCCTTGTGATTACATCAGCTACCCCTGTTCTTTGTCGCAGATCTTCATTCCTGATATGGTCTCTTAAGGACACGCCATGCATCGATCTTTCCATTTTTCGCTGTGTTGTTTTAATCTTTTTACCGTTGCATTGGTTAAAGTTAGAGTTTCGGCCCCATACGTCATAACCGGTAACACGCACTGATTAAAGGCTTGTCTTTTTAAGGATATAGGCAGATCACCTTTGAAGACCTCTCGAAATTTTCCATATGCAGCCCAGGCGTGAGTAATTCTTCTCTACAATTCGCAAGTTTGATTATTTCTAGAGATTTGTATTTCGTGCCTATATATATATATATATATATATATATATATATATATATATATATATATATATATATATATATATATATACAGGGTGATTCATGAGGAAGTGGCAATATTTTAAAAATATGTCGAGGAAGCCAAAATAAGTAAAATAAACTCATATGTTCAAGTCCGATTTTCATTTGTTTCAGAGATATTTAAAAAGCAAACAAAAATTTATTACAAAATCAATTACAAAATAAACAAAATAGCATTAATTTACGAAAATGTTCGAAGCATTAATTTACGAAAATTTTCGAAAACACCACCGCCCACTTGGATACACTTATTTGCGCGTTTATAAACTGCACTAGTAGCGAGTTTCAATGAACGATTGTTCGCTCTAATGATAGCTGCTGCATTAAGAATGCGATCAGTAAAGCTTCCCTCGTTTCCACTTTGGTAGCATAAACTAACGACTTCATCCATCCCCAAAGGCAAAAATCGAGGGGAGTGAGATCCGGTGATTTCGGTGGCCAAGGAAGCGGACCGCCTCTGCCAATCCAAAGATCGCCGAAAGTGGTATTCAGAAAATTTCGTACATTATTTGAATAGTGAGGAGGCGCTCCATCATGTTGGAAGATAATTCGTTGTCGAATATTTAAAGGTGCTTCGTCCAATATTTCTTCTAAATGGTCTTCTAAAAACGTAAATATCCTTGTCCAGTAAGGCGCGCATCTAATACGGAAGGACCGATTAATTGATCATTTAGAATACCGCACCAAACGTTAATGCTAAATCGATGTTGGAAATTGTGTTCTATCGTAGCATGGGGATTTTCGTCCGACCATCGATGATTATTGTGGCAATTGTTAATTCCATCTCGCGTAAATTGAGCTTCATCCGACCACAAAATGTCTTTACACAATCTTCTGTTTTCCCGAATCCAATGACAAAATTGTAGCCTTAAAGGATAATCGCCTTCGTGGAGATTTTGTACTTTTTGCAAATGATAAGCGTTCAAACCTTGTTGCTTAAGTGTTTTCCAAGCCATTGTTTGTGGTATTTCAAATTGGATTGCGATGCGCCTTGTACTTATCTCTGGATTTTCGTCTACCACATCCAGAATATCTTCTTCAAGTCCAACAGCGATTCCGTGTTCTCTTTCAGAAACAATACTTGCACTTGGAAATGTCCCAGTTTCGCCGGCATGTGTAAAAACAGTTTGAAATACTCGCTTGTTAGGAACTCTTCGATTCGGAAAACGACGTCGATACTCCTCCACTGCACGCACACTACTACCATTACAGAACCCATAAACAAATATCATATCGGCATATTCTTTATGACTAAATTTGTGGGGCATTTTTACAACTTCATAAAACTAATGTTGAACAACTGTCACTTTAACAACTAACTGTCAGTTTTCATTTCAGTTGCTTACTTTCACCTAATTACACATAAGTTCTGGTTGCGTAATCCAGAAAGTCAACTCTTAAAAATAAATACCCTGTTAGGGAATTTTGCAAATATTGGCGATAGTGAGAACGTTCTTGGTGAGAATTTATTAGCCGCCAAATTTAAAGTTACTAAAAGGGCAATAATTATTTTAAAAGTTTCCTTTCTGGATTTCGCTCTCAGAATTACGTGCATAAGGTCAATACCTCAACGTACTTCGTAATAGGCAAAAAATTGATGAGATTTGACATTTTAAGAAAAAGTCAATTATCCCTGAAACAAATGAAAATCGGACTTAAACATATGAGTTTATTTTACTTATTTTGGCTTCCTCGACATATCTTTAAAATATTGCCACTTCCTCGCGAATCACCCTGTATATATATATATATATATATATATATATATATATATATATATATATATATATAATATTTGTATGTTAATTCTACTTCATTATTGTCAATTTTTAAGTTCCCACTCGGCACTAAGTTGGTTATACATTTTGTCTGGGAGCTGTTTATTTTTAAGCCTTCTTCACTACATACCTCTTGGAATTCTTTTAACATTAACGAAACGTCTTGTCTGACAATAAGACTATGTTATCCGCAAACCGAAGATTTGTTAAATTTTTTCCATCTATGTTTCGGCCTTTATCCTCTCAATTTAGCTTTCTAAAAGCATATAATTCCAATACTACCGTAAACAACTTGGGTGACAACGCGAACCCCTGTGTAATTCTCCTTCCAATAGGTATACTTTTGGTATTTCCGTATAGTTTTACCGTCATTTCTGCATCTCTGTAAATGTTGTATATTAACCTCGTGTATCGGTAGTGTACACGGCATTCTTGCAGCGCTTCCAAGACTGCATCGATCTCAACTGTGTCAAAAGCTTTTTGGAAGTCAACAAAGGCTAGGACTAGAGGTCTGTAGTAGTATTCAATGGATTTTTCAATTACTACTCAAATTGATTGGTAGCAGTCTAATTTTCTTTAGCGTAGTAATTATAATTCTTGCAAACAATTTGTACATGTGACTTAAAAGACTTATAGGTCTGTAATTTTCCAATTCGGCTATATCTCCCTTCTTAGGAAGTATCACAATGGCATTGTTCAATTTGTCTGGTATTGTACTGCTATACAGACTTAGGTTGTATAAGTCGTTCATTTTCTCAAGTAAGCAGGGGCCTCCTATCTTTAGTGCGTCAGTAATCACCTTATCTTCCCCAGCTGCCTTATTGTTCTTTGATTTCTTTAATGCTAAATCAATCTCTTCTGAAGGAAAGTCAGGTAATGATTCTGTTTCTTGATTTATTATGCCCTTTCTTTGTGGTAACATGTCTGGCATTAAGCCTGAATTTAAATCTGAAGACGGGTTAGTTTCTTTTTGAATTTTATATAGCAGTTGATAAAAATCTTCTACTACTTTCAATATCTCTTCTCTGTTTGTGGTTATAGTTCCTTCTTTATTTTTAACTTTGATTATTTCTTTGCTTCCATTTCCCAATTTTCTGCGTAACACTTTCATGTTTTTATTATCTTCTGTAGTTTGTTTGATTTCTTTTGTATGATATTTTCTGATATCTTTTTGTATAGCTATTGATATTCGTTTGTTTATCTCTTTTAGCTCTTCATTTGTCGTCGTAATCTGACTTCGCATACTCTTTCTCTTATGCATTAAGTCCTTAGTCTCTTGACTGATTTTATCTTCTCTTTCTGTTCTGGGGCAGTTTGCTTTGACTTTCCAATATCGCATTTGTTATTTTTTCGTTTAGGCTATTAACGTTTTCTTCTAATTCGGTGTTCTCCAGCATGTTATTAATGTTTCGCTGGTGGTTTCATCCATGGATTATTTTTAATCTTCTTGCTTATTATTTTATATCGTTCTTTGCTTATATTAATTACTATTTTCGCTCGCACCATACTGTGGTCGCTTCCAATACCTAACCTGTTTATTACCGACATGTCTTTGACTATGTGTTTCCTGTCACTTATAAAGTCAATCTCATTCTTCATATGTGCGTCTGGACTTGCCCAGGTCCATCTTCTATGTGGTTTTTTGTAGAAGAAGTTCATATTATTCGGAAGGAAAAATTCTATCATTGTTTCTCCGCGGTCATTTCTGCCTTCCAGACCATAACCTCCTAGTGATATTTCCGTATCGTCGGATTTAATCCCAATTTTGGCATTAAACTCCCCACACGGAATAGTGTAATGTGTTTTCTTTTCTGAAATAGCCGTTGATACATCATCGTAAAATATATCTATTTTCTCCATCCGTATGATCTGTGGTTTGCATTTATAATTTTGATGCAGTATCTCTTAGCCTTAATATGACATAAATCACTCTAGTTGAGATTTTCTTCACACATACGATTTTTTCACTGTAACGTTTATCTACTATAATTCCTGTTCCTCGTATGGAACTGTCATCTTCACCCGCATAATAGAAGGTATTACAACTTTTCAATTTTATTAACTGTTCTCCTCGTCTTCTCACCTCACTGAGACCTATTATATCCCATTTTACGTTTTGTAGTTCATTTTCTAGTTCAGTTAGGCGTCTTCTGTTCGTAATGATCTTGTATTGTAAGTTGCAATATGCCATTTGACAATATTGTGAAAGTGCTTTGCGGTTGTTAACAAATTTTTGCCTCCCCAGATTCCTTGAGGCAGCTATCCTTGAAGGGGTGGGGTTTACCTACCTGGGGACCAGATCCTTTCGTTTTAAAACTCGCCATGTTTAGGGGGGTTGAGTAGTGGAAAGTATGCCGTTTTGTCTTAACAATAATTCCGCTCAAATGGGAACCATGTCTTTGTAACCACTCTTCTAACTTAGAATGAAAATTTTCGGTTATTCGACGGAGCAGGACAGGTTGAGTTCGCTCTATTTCTTGTTTGATGTTCCATGCTAATTTCGGTAAGGTTTGTGGTGTATTATTCTCATTAGAAATCCGCAAAAAAAGCGCATGCCGAAAGATCAAGAGATTTTGCGGCCAGTTTTTTTTGTTGCTAAAAGTCAATGTTTCCATGACTTAATTATTGTTTTGACAGTTACTGACATTTAAACAGAAACATGGAGAAGTGGTCAGACGGTGAGTGTGTGACTTCGGTACAACGATTGTTTCGTAATAACTTCAATGTTCCACGACATGGAAGTGTGCCGTCCGCTCATGCAATTATACACTGGGTAAGAAAGTTTGAAGAAACTGGCTCCACATTAAACTTGAAGCATAAAGGGGCAATAAGGTCTGTAAAAACGGAGGAAAGCATTGATAGTGCGAGTAGCATTAACACGTAGTCCACTGCGTTCTGCAGTGAAACATGCTTCTGCACTATACATTAGCGACACATCGTTACGACGAATTTTACATAAAGAGTTATCTTTCCACCCTTACAATTATATGTTGCTCGCAGGATTTTCAGCGAAGATATATTGCGACGTGTACATGGTGATGAAAGCTTTATTCACCACATGCTTATGTCAGATTTCATTTAAACGGATATGTGAACAAGCAGAATAGTCGTTATTGGAATGACGAAAACCCAGGAGAGATACACCAAAAGCCATTACATAGTCCGAAACTTACAGTGTAGGGCGAAATTTCATCATCTGGTATTATTGGGCCATATTTTTTGCAAGACGATAGAGGAAACACAACAACTGTTACGGCAAACCGCTACGCTGTCCGGGACCTTGAAAAACCCGCGGTTAAAAGATCTAAAAACTCTTTAGAAAGAAATTTGTTAGTGATGTAATTGACATTTTAAGCCCGCAAAACTGGTCGAGATCCGCACTCTGGCAAAATGATTTTGGGATGAAGGACCAATTTCAAGATCCGATCAAAAATGACTAGCTTTCAAAATGCGTGACAAATTTCAAGCTGCTGAATCAATTTCAAGATGGTGAAATCTACCAAAAGAATTTCAAGATGTCAGAGAGATTTCAACAAGGTTCTTCATCCATTTCAAGATGGTGGGCTAGCTTCTAGAGCGAACCAAACCATGTATTGCGAATTAAACCGAAAATTGTTACCAAAAACAGAGTAAACCCTATTACTCCAGCAAACAATCTACCAAAATCACACGTACACCCGCGCACACCCACGCGCTTGCGTACTTTTTTTAATCATCCATTTTTAAACCTTAATTTATGTAAGTTGTTGAAAGCATGTTCGTTAATTGCAATAGATATCAGTACGCACGCGCGCACACACGTACACACGTGCGTGCGCAAACACACACACACACACACGCACGCACGCACGCAAGCATGTTCGGTAACTGTTATAGGTATCACGTTATGCCCATATAACATAATTCTTAACACTAGTCATTACTGTATGGAGAAAAATATAATGATTTCATCACGTTGAGATAATATTTGTTTTTGCGATTATACATAAAATGATAGTAAAAGACCGAGACATAGAAAACATTCACAAGGGTTAGAATTAACAGAATATAATTATTAAGTTATAGAAAATAACTCAAAACCAATGATAGTCGCACTGAAAAATGAAGTTCAACGTATAGTAGAATATCAGCTTAAATAACTGACTGCAAAGTACAGTGACATGTGGTGAAACTGAAGTTTACACAAAAACACTTCCATGTCCTTTACATAGCGACGGAATAAATGAAATGATAGAAAGTGTGTTGCCTCATGAAGTGTAAGGCTCAAGTCCGCCCTTTTTAAATGTTATGCTTCACTTGGCAATATTTGTTTAACTCCTTTGGTAGTGTTATATAGCAATAAACAGCCAGCTCTTAAACTCAGTTTTCATAACAAACTAGAAAGACTTGACAACGCTCCTGTGATAAAAAGAAAACTTGTCACTACCACAAGAAACCTTATACTAAATGTGGTTACTACAAAGATAAAGGTTTGAAACAAAATTGTTTTTATTCACGGTGAAAATTATTAACTCGCCATCTGGTGGAATCGAACCCATTACCTTCCAAATGTTAAGTAGATTGTGTTACCACTAATTCACCAGCCCGAATTGGTAATGGTATTTATTCCTAAATCCATAAAAAATCGAAATAATTAACTGAAGTAATTCGGTTGTTCATAAAGAGAAGATAGTCATGTAACATCGGCGAATTTGGCGAAGTGGACATTATAAATATCTATGGAGTAATCGTGCGTCAAACGTCTGTTGAACCTTACCGCTGGGGTACCTCAAAAGAGAAAAGGAAGCACGCGGTTTTAAATGGGTATGGTTAAATGAACGACTTACCTAAGAGCTGCCAGATGACTGGTACAGAACCATCGATAATAATAAACATTTAGCGGTGGCTCACTATAAACCAGACTGTGCAGTTCAAAAATACTTTCTCGCCGTAGGTTTACGCGTATTGAATTCCACAAGTCAAACCCTGAAAACCTGACTACAAAAGGTTAACTGTCCTTCTTTCTAAATTAACACATTTTTTTTCTCGAAAGAAACAATTAAAAATTAGCTAAGGTCTACAGGAACTTAACTGACTAAATTGTTTTCTTTAATTCAATTATTGAAGGTATTTCATGCTATCCTACAACTAAAACCTTTTTGCTCCCTTTCGAAACGTTAGACCAATACAATTTTTATTATGAAACACTACACTCCCGGCAGAACGTTCTACACTATAAATATGAATATAGCTTTTGTTCAGACGATTGATTATATATCAACTGTGCCAGCACCTCATTTAAACATCTTGAAAATTGCGTTGTGGAGAACTACGTACATTTCGTCCGGTACAATATGCTAAGAAGACTTCTCGAGACTGAGATTATAATTGGCCAAATTTCGCTCAGTTTAACGACGCCGCCCATACTTGAAAGAAATGGTCTACACTAATAAACCTCGAACTCTAGACAAGCCGAAGACTTTATCGAGCGCGAGACGCTCAAAATGGCGACTATACAATCGGTTGAATTTTCTTTCAAGTTTAAGTTATTAAAGCAAAAAAATGTTTATCACAAAGCGGAACATTTGTTACTTTTCTTCCGGAACATAACGTTGCGACTAATGTACGTAATGTTAAATTCTTGATCTCAAACGGGAATTTTTAGTTAATTAGTTTTGGATGTGGGAAAAAACAAACATTAATTACACCTTTCACTTTGTCCAGTATTTTAATTTGAAAATATCCCATCTTCAATAGCAATGGATATTCTTGGGATATTTTCTTACTGAATCCCCCACGTGCTTGAATTAATTATCGGAAATTTCTTCTCGTTCACGAATGATTTGAAAAATTATCCCGAGTCGAAGACGAGGGATAATTTGCAAAACACTCGTGACTCGAAAAAAATGCCGGAAATAATCCAAGCACTAGAGATTACAAGTGAATATTTTTTTCCTCCCCTTCAGTTAAATTTAAAATGTTTGTTCTGGTAGATCACGGTTTCAAGAGTTTTAGTACTTACTTGGAATGTTCAACAGTAAGATTTGTCATGGATGCCATCACAGCTCCAGTTTCCAAAAGATGAACTTTGCATTTCGATATTTTAAAATCGATTAAAAGCGTTCGATCGCTAAATGCTCTACTTTGAATTTTGTGTATAGTACTATTAATGAATAATATTGCAGATATTTGATTAGCTTTGAATGCATCAGAATATATCTCTCTAACTACTGAGTTTTTTATACTAATTTCTGCTAATGATGAATGAAATGTGGCACTCGGTATTTTTGGCAGTATTACATTATGGAATGAAAGCTGAAATGCAGAACATTTAAATTACACCACAAAAATAAAATACGATCTTACCGATGATACAGGACCATGACGTCCGATTATTCCTTGATTTTCAAATAAAAATGCACCTTCGGCTAAATCCAAATATGGAATATTGAGAAATCTTCCATCTTGTAAACGACTAAATGCAGAATTTTGAATAGACACATAGGAACATCGGCTTACTTCCATTGAAATTGGCGTCTGTAATCAAACATGTTTATAAGCCTTATTCCCAATTTGTGGCATAACCATACCTGCATATTTTTAAATCCGTGCGATTCTATAACCAAGCGATCACAGTTTAAAACCTGAAGACGTAGACTAGCAGAAGAAAGATCCAGTAGCGCATTTTTACGTATGATGAAACGGCGAGTTCCATCAATTTGAAGAAATTGAAAACTTTTGGCAGAATTTAAAGTGTAGGGTTGGAAAATCACTTCGCCGCCTCCGCTGATTGATATTTCTAATGTATTTGGTGGAATAGATCCAGGTGTAAGTTCCACTATCTGCAATAAAATTAATAATTACATTTATTTCGAAAAAACTTGTTATTTTGCAAACTTATAGTAGCTATTGAGAAATATTATGATAATCTTTAACGTATGAACAACTTTTAAGGTAACGCCACATTATATAGCGGTATAACAACTTTCGTCCTCTTTGTGGTTTTAGTTTCTTACTAACCGCAGCAGGTAAAAAGTATATATGAAAGGAAGATGATATTTCTGCAAAATTTGATTCATTTGGATATTACTGTAATTCAATTTTGTATTTCTGGTATTAGAACGCTTATGTTTATTATTCATAGATTAAATTCCCTTTGGACTACATATTTTTATGTTATGTTTATTTTTGTTTTCTTCATTATTACCAAATTTCGACTTCCTGGATTGTGGTATCCTTTAATTTCATAATTTTTTATTTTTGCATACAAAATAATCTGGCAAGGAATTGTTCCTATCTTGAATTACGACATTGCATAAATGCTTCATACTTTGTATAGTTAAATGTTATTCTAAAGGCATTTTGTGTCAGTTCTGAGTAGCTTAACGCACTTTTAGCAAAGTTTTGATATTTTTTTTGTGAAATTTGAAAATTCTAAGTTTTTTTATAAATTTGGTTTTATATTCTACCGTGATACACTTTTAGGTGAAATTTGTTTAACCTGTATATTTATACAGTAATTAACTTAAATCTACACAACAGAAATCTAATGGAGTCATTAAACTGAATTAAATCAACAACTGCAAATAGTTCTCATTAAAACTACTTGTTCTATAGCTTTCAAAATTTTCTATTGTTACTTCCTATTTTTTTAATTGTGTACGATTATACTTTCTCATAAAAAATCTCAACAATTACGAGATTGAAAAAATTCTTATGAATGTTAGTAGTGCTTAATTTATTAAAGTGGACTGGTCATTTGCTTTAGTACAGGAAGTAGATCATTAAATGGAGACCTATCTTAACACATAAATTTTACCTTTTTCTATGTCATGGAAGAACATCACATTGGCGAACGACGTTTTTTTTAATATTAATATTAATTTTTTTGCGTAAAAAGACTGACAATACGGATCTGCAGTCCATTTAATGACTGATGGTAGTAATGGGTGATGCATTATTGATAACAAAGCTTAGAAAATTTGTCAGGACTTAGTTATAACTTGTGTATCAGATTGCCCATTGCAAAAAAAAAGGAGGGAAGCGGGATTCCCATATAAATCAGTAAATCCATATAAGAACTTACGGTATATCTTTTAATACATTGTAACTTGCCCACAGAACAGGTTCAACAGCTTTACCTTTTAACTTTCTTTAATAAAAGCTGTCCCGATATAGCGTATATGACTCAAAAGTGATACTTGATTATCCTTAAATGTTCTTGATGGAAATTAACAGAACGTAATGTTTTTTTTCTTATCTGCCACCAGTTAACCTAACATTTAACTAAGCAATGATCCTAAACATCATTTGTATTATATTCTTCTTTTTAATACTAATACAATATGTCAAGTTATGATTCTCTACCACATATGCATTTCCTTCTGGTCGTACTTTAAAAAGAAAATATCAAATTTAATGTGGCTTGTAATGATTGATACATCCGTTTCGTTCACCTGAATAGATTAAAACAGTTCTATTTTGTTTACACTTTCAAATATTATGCAGTTTTTCCTTCTGGAATTTGTTTATAATGATGTGATAAAACAGGGAGCACATGTGCATTATATGTGCAATTTGGAATGCGTACGATTATAGTCTTGACAAGTGTTAACTAATTATAAGCCTATTGTGTAGGAGAACAATTACCGATCATAATTGTAAGATTAAGTATGTTTCTTTTTAAAAAGGTCAAGTGTGTTAATTTATAATTTCCTAAACTATGTGTGCAATTATAGTAGGCATGAGCTGAGTCACTTGCGTTCAAAAAAAAAATAGTTTGTATACAAAGCGATCAAAAATTATCGATAGTCACGTGGTAAACATTTAATTAGTGAACTAAAGGGTATTACTGCGCAAACATCAACATATTTTGAAACGGATATTTAAACTTTTTAAACAGGCTTTCACTGCAGATCGTTTTTTTTCAAGCGAGACAATACTGAAACCTGCTTTAAAATAAAAATCACTTTTAAAAATACAGTATGCTTAGTCTTATAATAATAATGTTCTATATATTGTTATAAACAAAGAAATGTTAGTCAAAGATTACATTAAATTATGACACAAGGTCGGTTAGATATAAATATGTTTCTACTTCGTTTGTATATTTAATTAGAACTCAAGTTAGTAGCTAATCCAATTAGCTTTTGTAGATTGAGTCATTTGTCAACTAATATTAATTACTGTCAAGAAAACGGTTTGAAAAGTTAATAAACCGCTGGATATTTGTTAAAATTGTTATCGATTTATTAAATTTTAGTTGAATTTTTAGAAACCGTGTACATAATTATTTGCAATCCCAATGAACTCAATCAGAATAATATAAAAGTGTAACTACTAACAAATCATTGAATATTAAAGCCGTAATTAAAATTATAGGTCATTTTAGTAATCACGGAACAATCGTATCCCCTTTTTATACAGGGTGTTTCAGAACTATGGTGATAAAGCGATATAAATAATAGATTATCGAAAAATAAGAATAGTTTACTTATTAAACGATTGTCCTAAGACCCGCCATTTCAAACCGGGTGTTAAAATTCAACTTTTTTTCTTCTTTTTTTTAGTTTACAAGAAAACTACTGTGAGCATTGGAATGAAAATCGGTGTACGTATGTTTCTTAATCCGAAAAATTTGATGGGCATAATTTGAATTTTGCACATTATAGAGGGCGCTAGTTATAGGTATATCATTACATGGGCGCTAGTTATAGGTATATCATTACATATTTTCATTCAAAACTTTTTTGAATTTAAATTTATTAGCAAAAGAGTTAAAGAATATTAAAGAACAATCAATTCTGCATAAAAAAGGTACTCTTAGTGAAATACCTTAAGTGTACGGTTATACAGGAAAATGACAATTATTGTCTTATTGTGTTCAAACGCTTTTTCTTAAGGATAACAATAAATGTGCAAAGTGATGAGCGCATTGGTCAATACATAAATTGCACCTTAGTAACACGTTTTGTTGCACCCTTTAAAAATTGCTGGGGTATTCCGAATTACATCAAAAGCATTGAAAATTAGGTTAGTTCTTCAACATTTATTACTGGTGCCGTGTACACTAAACTCTTCACATGACCCCAAATAAAATAATCTAGAGGGGTCAAGTCTGGGGAACGAGGAGGCCATGACACTAGACCAAACCTACCTATCCAGCGTCTACCATAAACCTCATTAAGATGATCTCTTACTTGCGAACTGGAGCACCATCATGCTGATACCACATTTTCGTACGTACTACTAGTGACATCCTCTAAAGCTCTGGTCCTTTAACCTTTGCAAATGTCCATTTGTATTTAAATGAGGTGGTAGCACAATAGGACCTTGCAAATGGTCACCTACTAATCCAGCCCAAATATTGACTGAAAATCGGTGCTGGTGGTTTCCAGTGCGCGTCAGATGATGATTTTCTTCATCCCAGACGTGGCTTTTGTGGATGTTGAAATATCCATCCCTAGCAAATTGCGCTTCACCACTAAACAGTACCAAATTGGCAAAATTTTGATTTCTTGTATGCCGCCGAATGTACCAATGACAAAAATTAACACGTTTCGGGTAATTCCCAGGAATCAGTGCATGAACCCTTGTGAATGATATGGATGTAAGAGTTGTTCGTTCAAAGTTCTCCAAACTGTCGAGTTTGAAACTCCCAATTCATTAGCAATTGCCCGATTACTCGTGGATGCTTAATTTTCAATTATTTGGAGGATGCCCTCTTCTAATTGTCCAGAACGAACTCTTCTTGAAGCACCAGATCCTGCATATTAAGCAACAATCTGTCACTTTCATGCAAGCGCCTTACAATTGCTCTACTTGGATGTCGTCGAGTAGGAAATCTCTCACGATAAATTCTTTTGGCTTTTCTTGCGTTACATTGAGTTTCACCGTAAATAAGTACCATATCACGATAAATTTGTTCGGCTTTTCTTGCGGTACATTGAGTTTCACCGTAAATAAGTACCATATAACTTAACTCCGAAAAAGTGTACCCCATTTTAAAATAGCTTCTAATGCACAATGGTTTGTTACTTGTCAAAAGGTATAACTAGTCCAGTCAATGACCGTTTTCCCGTATAATTTTGCCAAACAGCACCGATTTTCAAGGTTCTACTTACCCTCTACTTCAAAGTTGACCCTGTGCCGGGAGTTGCTTTTACCGCGGGGGTGAAAACTGTTTCATTGAAAATAAGTCCGGGCATGGATAGATTGACTAATTCTAAGCAACTTTTGTTCTATAAAGTTTTTGTCTGAAAGTCAATACTTTTCGACTTATTCGCGAGTGAAGTGCTAATTTTTCAACCAAAAACCACGCTTTAACACGGTTTTTAGCGAATAACTCAAAAGTAAGTATTTTATCGAAAAATCATTCTAGTTAAAAATGTAGCTTATAAAAAAACAAAGAATGGTGGGTTTATGGTGTATGTAGACCCAATACAAACAGAGTAATAGAAATAACAAAAAAACAATTCATTTTTAAAGTGCTTGAAAAACCTTTATTTTTGTTGTTTATAAAAGTCCCAAGCATCAAAGCTAAGAGAGTTATGACGAAAATAATGTTGGTCCCTATTTTTTTCGGCGACAAAAAATGTGAAAATCACCCCTAACTACCACCCCAATTGAAAATAATCGTTACCACTTTACAATTCACTTTATTTATGTACTTGTAATGTGCTCTAGAAGATTGACCGGTTTAAAGTGCTTAGTTTTGAAAAAAATTGAGCTTGAAGTGAAAAGAGCATTTTTGTAATTTTGCAAAAATATGCCTTTTCTTCAAAATAACTCAAAAACTATTAATGATACGCAAAATTTTGTGTACAAAATTGTAGGTTTTCCAATGGAATTTAGGTTTACAAAGGATTCAAAATTATCTGTAAGTCAAGAAAAATGTTTATCGATTACAAAAACAAGAGTCGTTTTATAGAGTAACTCAAGCTCAAATTGTTTTCAAAACTAAGCATTTTAAACCGATCAAGCTTCTCACACGCGTCTTATTCTTTTAGTTGCTCACCTATATGTCTGTTTGTTATACTATACATATCAAATATAACAAAAATGTTCAATATACTATTTAGAGCAAAGACTTTATCAATTATGACCAGTAAAAGAATTTTAAACCGATTTTCTAATCTGAACACAAGTGTGGTTCATACGACCACTTTCATAAGTAGACTGCTGAAGGGTACGATTCTGGACGGTTTGGATGCACTCATAGAGCGTCCGGTGTTATCTAATCGAATCTCTACTGTTCCAAAACCGGTTGAGGTAGTGCTATTGGCAAGTCAACAATTAATTAAACTAAACTAAACCGCCGATCACTATTGGTTACTTAATTTAAATCGAGGAGTGAAAATTAAACAGATTCGAAACATTCATTAGTGTAATACCGTCACCTAGATACATAATTACAGGTAAACAGATGTCTATAATAATATAGATACATACCTAATTGTATCTAATATCTTGGAACATTTTTGTAAAGTGTTAAGTTATGAATGTTTCTAAGTTGAAATGAATCATGCGTACAGAACCATAATTTTACACATTACGGTTGGCACGTTGGAATAAGACAAACCCGTTTTCTTTTCGAAGAAAATACAAGTTTTGTTATTATTACCATATCTTTTATTAAAGCTGCTTATATGGGTTACTTCTATGTTTTTTAATTTTCAACCTTGATATTTTTACCGGTTGTTTTAAATTAAAACTAAAGATGTTTGGCACAGATACAAATATTTAATAAAAACTAAAAAGCTACGATTTCGTTATAATATTGAATGACTTAATAACTGTTTACTCAATACGAATAGATATGAGTTTAAGTTAAAGTGGCTCCGACTTATTAAAATTTTAAACTTTAACATAAACTCGAGATTCTTGGACAGATACCGCCTCAATACTACAATTAAGCTAGTCTCGTGTATTTCCACTGATTAACTAATTAAAAAGGTCAGAGGTAAATATCCTACTTGATTAGTAATTACAGTTCACGTATTATTTTAAATTTGAAATTGGCTGAAATATATTTGAAATGCACAACGTTAGCGACTATTAAAAGATATAATTTTAGATGAGCTGACTTCCTGTTACGCGTAAAAAATGCATATTTTATTTCTGGCTGTGGTGATACATGATGGTATTGGTCGAGGACGAAAAGAATAAGAAGATAAACATTTCTTTTCATTTTCTCTCTTTGCCTTCAGAGTCTGACGTCTGAGTTTTTAGTATGTCCTTTTAATGAAACGTTTGTTTTGAATCGAATGAAGGAACACCAACAATTTGGCCCAGGCTAGACTATGTGGGCGACAAAAAAATTAAATAAAATTCTAAAAGAACTAACAGGAATGCTATTCAGGCTATATATACAAACGAATTTTTGTTGATAAATAAACCATTTTAGAGACGGTTTAGTTTCAATACTTTTATTTTTGAGTAAATCGTTTTTATTAACGTTTTACTTGACATATGTATCCCGTTCAACATTTTTTTCTGTTGTGGGTGACAATCCCTTAATAAGCGTTGCACTTGTAATTTAGTAGTTAAATGATTAATTGACTTCAACATTTTCCCCGGGTTACATTTTTACCGATATACATGACATATGTTTAGGTATTTATTTCGTTAACCACTTCGTGATGTTGCTTTAAAAAACATTTTATTTGTTACTGAATAGTAAAACATGCTTTAATCTAACTAAACTTAAGCTATATTCCTTTTACAAGCTACTTAACTGGTAAAAAATTTTACAAGTCAACTGTCATCAATAGCATGTGTATGTGTGCTGTAATTTGACAATCGGTAACCATTTGTAATAATACTTGAAGCCTCAGCGGACGAAATATTTAGAAATGTCATAAATAAATTTAGGGTCATAAATTCATATTTTTATCTTCCAACCTATATATACAAGTATAGATGGTTATACAATCGACTTTTTTTTCACTATCGCTAAATCGATTCATTACAATATTCTGACAAAGTTTCGCCAAGATCGGCCATGATGTATGTGTGTGCGTGTGTGGATGTAGTGCATGTATGTATGTTAGTATCCACGGTAGTTCTATAGTACGTTCCATAATATCAGAGAGTAATAAATCATTTTGACAGCGACAGGTCAGTGGAGTACTTATTAAAGGCATATACTATAAGGTCTTGTAATTATGAGCTATCATTACATACAAAAAGGGAAAAAATGAAGTGATTTAATATCTTAATATCTTTGTCTAAGTAACCTGCAAGTTTTTTTTACCAAACCAAATGTTTGTTAACGTGCATTTAATCTACAATGCGCACGTTCAAGTTGGAACGCTTCAAATAAAAAAATGTCTAATCATTCACGACGAAAATCCTCGGACACGTCAACTTTATTTATTGTATGCGCATCTTTTCTAGTATCTAAACAAAAAATTACGCCCACCCCTCTGCGCAATAAATTCATCGACATTGTTTTTAAATGACAACCTATATTTTTTTCGGGAATTCTTATTCTTCTTTAAATTCTCTGTACGATAATGTGCAGTTTGTGGTATTGTACGATAACATACTGGAATTGTGAAATGTCACAATGTCCTAGAATAAATAAAATAGGATAATTGCGGAATTTTTGGCTTCAAGTTCAAACAAATTAATAGTTTAATTAAAAATGTAAACAAATGCATAAACAATTAGAAAAACAGTATAAAATATTAAATTAAATGTTTAAATTGGGTCCCATTTACTTCTTGATAGAAGGCAAGTGGATGGATGAATTCCCGTCTAACATTTTAATAGACTCGAAAACTCCTAATAGCGATACTACAAACTACACATTGCCGGAAAGAGAATTTGAAGAAACATAGGAATTCTCGAAAAAAATATAGGTTTGCATTTTAAAAAAATGCCGATGACGTCATTGCGCAAAGGGGTGGGGGTAATTTTTTTCAAAAATATTAGAAAAGATGCGTATTCAAAAAATAAAGTTGACGTGTCCGAGGATTTTCACCGTGGATGGTCAGACATTTTTTTTATTTGAAGCGTCCCAACTCAAACGTTCGCACTGTATATCAAGTTTCAGCAAAGAAACCATTAGTGGCGTTATTATCATGTTTTTGTTTTAAATTTAGGTAAATCAATTTCATTTAATAAGAAATGTAGCGACAGCTCTATCTTTGTTAGTTACGTATAAGTTGTTTGAGAATGAATTATTAATACTAACGTCATCTTTACTGAAGCAGATAATAAATACATTATTACACATGATAGCGAGGATCGTCCGAAATTCCTAGAAAAGTTGTATAAGTTTAGAAAGTACTCATTACACTAGTATATGTAAATATGACTCACTTAATGACTAGAATAAATCCACCATCAGGCAAAGGTTCATCTACGTACTTGAAATTTTGTATAGAAGCTTAATTTCATTTCTCCTGGAACTAATTAGATTTTGGGAGAACTCCTGCGACGGATTTGGGCAGTTTTTAGATTTTATCAAATATTTTTAAAACAGCTGCATATTTTCAAAGATATAAAAATACCTAGATATAGATCTTAAATATATCGATTTCTTGATACCAACGCGTAAATTAGCAGCAAAAAATCCTAAGGTAGAATTTAAGTGTTAAAATTTTTTCAATACCCAAATAAAGAAAATGTGGAGAAATATTTTTTAAAGATAATTTAATTTCATATATCTTTTTCTTTATAAAGTATTTTAATACGAAGACAAAATGCATTAAAAATTACTTAAATCAGTTTGAAAATACTTAAATATTTTTATAGAAGAGGGCGGCTTTGGATCTTTTTTTTCAAATAGCATCTAGATGTCTATTAACCTCAATCTGACATGAAACTTTTAAACGTTCCTCTGACATAGATTAATTTTTTTGGTTTTACAATGTTGCCTACTTTCGTTATGAAGAATTTAAAAAAGAGGTTGCATAATTATCCCAAAAAATTATTATTAAAATCATCTCATTTACTTCATTTTCACTTTGTAGGTTGGAAGGTCGTGTGCTGCACCACACCAGATATTATCATGTTTTTATTTTAAATTTAGGTAAATCATTAAGAAAGTGCTCCTATTTTTTGTATGCTTCTATATTCATTGCATGGCTGTTTATGAAGAAACAAAGCGAATGACCGAAATCTAGAAAGTTTTACTCGTTTTTCGAAAGTATATAATTTTTTGAAATCCTACTGTTAAACCTCAACCTAGGCGTATATCCCATCCACTCATAAACATTGAATAGTTGATAGTGTATTATGAAACTAATCACCGTTGTGTACAATGTGGTAAAAAAACTAACTTTATCTGTGAGAAATGTAACATTGGCCTTCACTTTGTGTTTATGTCATTTTAGTTAAATTTTATTTTATTTTAATTAAAAATTATTATTAATTTTATTAAATACATGAATAAAAAGTTTACCTCGCGTAGGATTTGAACCTACGATCTGTACTTTGCTAGAGTGTAGAACATATGTAAATTCTAAATATAAAACTTATAATACTTTAATTTTATTTTGTATGCTGGCCAACGTCCCTTAACAGGAACGTCAAATGGCATAAAAACTGTAAATAGAACAAGAATTTTGAACTTAGCGTATTGGTTTTAACCGAAAAACGTGTGTTACACACAAAAAATTTAAAATTAATAACCTCGCCCACTAATGGGATATTGTTTATGTACTAAGGTGCTGTTATAATTCATCATCCTAAGAATCGAAATCTCTACATTATTATATGAGCCGTACATATTTTTCCAATTAAAATATGTGCAACCCATTAGTGGTAATTAATTTGTTGGAGATAACCTCTCAGCAGAGCGGCTTGCTTCTTTAGATATGTGGCTTGTTAAAAAATAATATTTGACTATGACTGCATATGGCCATTAATAGTGAGTACCAAGAAACTTAATTATACCATATAATTCGCGATTAATTTCTATCAGAGACATAGCCTGAAAATCATTTTGGGGACTAATTTTAGGAGATAATAATGTTCTATTTCTCACTAATTTTCAAAGGAACGAACCAAAGGGTTGTTTTTCAATTGTAAAATTGATCTTTCATGACAAGTTCAACTGTTATGAGATATTACTCATTATGCCGAAAACTATTTCATGATATCATATTATACCAAAACTTTATTATTTAAAACACTCGTAATATCGTAAGTTTGTTGTACACGTATTTAAAATCGTCAGTTTGTCCGAAATAACCACTTAAGTCCTAACATATGCCTGAAAAATTTGTATACTGCAAATTAGTAAAAAAAAATTTCATTTTTCAAGAGTGGTCCAGTCCCTCTGGACCCAACCCCTAGTTACTTCAATCATTTCTATTGTATTCATCATGGTACTTTGGTAGTGTTCCTGTTGAAGTTTGCTCTTCGTGTAGTGTTTGTTCATGATTCCAAATTGATTTTTATTGTGTAGATCCGGGGTTTGCGTAGATTTTCTCAGCGGGCTTTGGGTTTACGAGTTGTCCCAAGTTCTATTTGTAACAAGTCAAAGTGTAATGCTTTCATTGGTGGTTAAATATTAAGGTTCTTGCAAATCCAGATTAATTTTTTAGGTGCCGGTAGGTGCTTTAAAGAATCAGTTGATTCTGGTCTAGATCCGAAAGACGAGCATAGTGTGAGTATGTGACATTCTTCTTCGTGGAAATTTTTCCTGGCTAGTTAATAAAGAAGTTCCATTAGTAGACTTCCTTGTGTGATTGGGCATCGTCTTATCATGGGTGCAATTTATAGCAGTCATAAGGGTCGAACTGAATGGAGAGCTTCCCCTAATATTCTTTCAAGTATTGCTTTAACATTTTTTGATTTTATAGTCAAGTTACTTTTTTGGAGATAATTCCGTTATATCCGTCAGTCTACCTACTTCCTTATGGGTTATAGGGAGTTGATCTACTGTTAGTTATTTGCCTTGCTTGTATAAAAAAAGACCCTTGGTTTGAATAGGTATATGAAGGCATGCCAAGGAAGGAAAACATGTTATAAACACATCGAATTCAGTAGAAGCGGTCATACCTAGACATATGGGCACAGACAAAACGAACATATTAATCGATAATGGTAAGCATGCATTACGTTTTGTAGCAAAAGGAATATAGCGCATTAAATCCAAGTTGAGCATTTATTAGTGCTCCAGAGTGATTAACAAATTAAGATTTTCTTTAGTGTTTTTTTCGAGTGCGAGTAATCTAATTTATTCAACGTTGATGTTGTGTCTAGTCTCTATTTTGTGCATATCTAACAAGGATGATGCCATTTTGTGTTGAATGGCTAATTTGTGCTCTCACGGAAATTCGCCTGTTAGTTTGACCTATGTATGCGCTGAAGCAGTCATTACATTGAATCTCCTAGAGATATTGCCTTTCTGCAGCTATTCTTTCTTTAGGATTACGGAGCAATAGAGAAATAGTTTTATATGGTTTAAATGTGACTTTACACATCTTTGGGAAATTTTCTGGCAACGAGGTCTGTTACATCTGCTATATAAGGTAACATAATTATCCTTTTATTATTGCTGGTGGTTTCATTATAATCAATGTTTGTATTTTTTGTTTTTGTTCAATTATTTTATTCATTTGGTTTAAACTATAACCGTTTCTTTGTAAAATTAATGTAAGGTTTTTTAACTCATCTTTTTTGTACATCTAGCAGAGTAAAAACTTTTTCTATTTTTTTGCATCAAATACTAAATGTAGGTTATTAATTTGTAACCGACCTTCTACTTTAATGACAACTTGGTATATATTGTCAACGTCTATTATTTTGACAATTTCAAAATTTTCATAGTAGTTTTTCAAATAAGTGGCTATACCATAGATCGGACTTGGAGTGTATCCAAGAATCTTATAGCCTTCGATTGTGCCCCGTACTTGGAGTTCGCTATTACTTGATGTGTGCGTATTTTGAAGAAGGAGTACATCGACATTGTTTTCCGGTGCCATGCGTGATAGAACTTCACATTTATCTTTAAATACTCCTTCAGCGTTCAACTGGAGAATACTTAGGTTAGTTCCTATACATCTACAACAGAAATTTGCGGGTCGGGAGGGTTCCCCCAGGGACCGGATCCGACGATCACGGTGACGACCATAATACATCCAAAATGCATGTTGGGCCTCACGAAGGAAGCTATCGTCGGCCATCATTTAATTACGTGCGAATGTTTTAAAATTTGAATATAAAATAATTCGCGCTTACAAACATGCCACTTTGACATCGATTAATTATCTTCCAGTAACTAGTATTTATTAACCTATTTTTTTTTCATAGGTTATTTAGATGGTTTGACGATTGAAAGATTGTATCATTTTGACATTTCATTGTTATCCTGATGCTGTGCAGGAACGGTACATAATTTTGACAATCTTTGAAATTCGCGTAAGCTGTAAAATATTTTTAATAGTTTCATCTGATAGAGAATTCAATTTTTTAATGAAAAGTTCCTGTAAAGTTTTTACCTAAAATAATTAAGGAAGCAGGAATTCGAGAGTCTATGACTTCCCATTAGATTTTCTATGGTGCTTCCGACCATTCACCACCCGGTAGACTACATCCACTTAGGTAGAATATGAAGCTATATACCTCAGTAACTACACCTCTCCGTTGATGATCATTTTTAGCAAAATTTAAATATCATTTAAGCATATTGTATGAAAGTCATGAAGTACGCATGTTAAGGTCTAGCAGGGAAAGGCACAACTAAAAACCTAGACATGTTACCAAATCTAGAATGTCGATCTAGATTAAGAGGATATTCCGGATGTCTGTTCAAAATTGCCTATCATTGAGGGTCGGTTGCAGAAAAGTGGGTTAAGCAAGGACCATTTTAATCCCGGGATTAAAAAACATGATTAGTGTAAATATTTGTCAATTACACCGTTCTGTCAAAAAATGACCAATCACATTCTTAATCCACGGATTAAATAAAGTAATCCTGGCTTAACACACCATTGCGCAACCCACCATTAATCTGTTTTTACTTACTTTTGAAAGCTCCTGATAACGTATGGAAATCGATCGAGATATAGTGAAATTGTATTAATTACAACAATTCATTTTAATTTATAAGCTATAGAATTATACAAAATACATATATATGATTTTTTAGTTATTTGAAATCAACTATTTAAGGAATAAATCGTCTTTAATAAACAATATTGTTTTAAAGCTACCGCTTGTATAAAGATTAAGTCGAAAGTCGCACACCCGGTATACTTGTTTAACAAGTTCATCTAAAAATTGTTAACAGGCTTCTTGTAAATGTAATGTCGTACCAATATTATAGAATTTAGCAGTAAATATAAATACCACCAAGTCTTAATAGTAGGAGAAGAATGAATGTGTTGCTCTTTATGTTTAGAGTTTCTATAATTACCTTGTAATAAAATTAAAATTTGCTGTTCCATAGCATTTTGAGTCACTCCCTGTTAGTCATTCTTCACCTGTTTTTAATAAGCCTTTCACCATTTTTAAAAATACTGAAACGTTATTAGCTTGGTGCCTAAAATTTATAATGTTATAATATAATTAAAGAAAAGTAACACGGAAAACTTTTGGCGTACATATAATTGGAAGTTTCATTACAACTACTCTGTTTAGGTAGATCGAACTGTAAATCAAAGGTCAAAATAGTTAATTATCGTTGCCTGTACAGACGTCAGCTAATTTCTACACGAAGATTCTTTGTGGTAATATTACATACAGCTACGTTATTACTTTAATTGCTTTGTAATCAAGTTAACAAGTTAGGTTAATGCTGGAATATAGCTATTAAGGGTGAGTGACCATTTCAAGGGTCACAACATCCGTTCTTTATCGTTTTTATAATTTGTTGATACTCGCGTAACATTATTTTGTTTTATATTAATTATAACGCTTGAATGTAGTTAATTGAGTGATAAAAACGGTTACATTAAAATTATATTATGAAAAGAGGCAGGTTCCACTCTATTAGAAAATGATTAGTCATTTACATTATTAGTTTAACTCAAGATATTCAAACTACTGCACCAGTTTTTGAATCTATACATTTTATTAAGTGATCTGAGATGCATAATTTTATTTGTAGGGTGAGTAGGATCTGGTTTTTGGATCACTTCAAAGCGAAATAATACCTATTAACCTTTATTGCTGACTCGAGAAAACTAAGATAATTTCCCCAAAATCTACCTATCGCAATTTTTCGAACTCGGAAATCGATTGCAATTAAATTTGATATACGTATCTAAACACACAAGCGTGTTAAGCTCAATGATTTACTTATTCGCGCGCTACGCATGCACATTTTTTTTGCATTTTCCGAAAACTCAGGGACCTTAAATCGTATATAACGTCGATGTCAATTCACTTTTGATATCTTTGACAGATCACAATAACGTTCTCGTTAAGTGTGAATATACTACTGTTTAATCTTACTTTTTAACTTTTTAATATATCCGCCTAAAGAAACAGTTATTATGATCGGCCAAAGATGAATTCACACCAGAAACATTCGTTTGGAAAACGCGAAAAGTGTCTACCTGAGATCGGCATGTTCGACTGAAATATCTCAAACTAGAAAAAAAAAACAGTTTTATTAAAATTTGGCATTTGCTTCAAACTCTCATTAAAAATCGAACAAGAGGGTTGGACTTTCATCATACTTTCATAAATCAAAGGTAAAATATCTGGTGTGGTACATCAAACAACCTTCCAATCTACAAAGCTGAAATTAAAAAAAAGAAATAATTTTAATAATAATTTTTTTGATAATTATTTATGCAACGTATATTTTATTTTAATACGTTCATAACGGAAATAGGAAATATTGTAAAAACAAAAATATTAATCTATATATGGGCGTTTAAAACTTCATGTCAGATAGACATATAGATGCTAACTTAAAAAAGCTTCTATAAAACACAGATAATACAATTTAAGAATTTTCAATCCTATTTAATTAATTTTTAGACTTACTTTGCTTTATATTCAAAAACTTTATAAAGAAAAGTTAGGTAAATTTAAATGTCTACCCATTTTTCCATAATTCCACAAATTCCATAGAACATAATTAATCGATATGTTTAAAATCTACATCTAGGTACTTTTATGTCTTTGAAATATGCAACCGTTTCAGAAATATTTGATAAAGCCCAAAAACTGCCACTAATAAACCCCCCTCTCCGCCACTGGATTTCACCAAAATCTAATCAGCTCTCGCACGCACGCACGCATGAACAAACACATCATGACCGATCATGGTGAAACTACAAACCACGGTCAGTAATCTCATATCGAACCTGTCAAATGCAAATTGTAGTGTTTCTCGTAACCCGAGGAGGCGCTATTGTTGATTATACAAGCGGTATCTTTTTACCGATTCCTGTCGTATTGATGTGAAAGTCGAAGTGAAAGTCTGTTACTTGAACGGTGTCTGTTTTAGTTTAGCGTTTTATTTTAGTGTTGTATATATAGTTAACATTTTTTTGAAATATAAGTTTAACATTTGATTTAATATAAGACAGTTTGTTAAGGTTACCTTGGTGTGCCGAACTGAGGAATTAGTGTAGTCAACTAACTGTATTGTATTACATTTGAGTAGTAAAAATAATAGTAATTATTACGTAATCAGAAGATTATGGCTCGAAATGTTAAAAGCCCGACGCGAAATATATTCTGAGCCATAATTTAATTCTGTGTTACATAAATGTTTTATTTTATTTTGCACCATGAAACTGGAACAAAATATTAAAAAGATTCAGTATTTTCGGCAAGTTTTAAATGCAAATGCAATGAAATAATTTCGACAGTAGGCTAATTTGTTGTTACTAAGATACTGTGATATTGCTATTATATATCATGTCATGTGTTTGCTGTCAATCATGCTGCTTAGCATCAATGACATTTCCGTGCTATAAAGACCACATTACGCCCTCATTTGAGGCGTATAAGATTTATGTATTAAGGGCATAATCAGAAGATTATGGCTCGAGGGAATGTTAAAGCCCGACGCGAAAGAGGCTATTCATGAGCCATAATCTAATTATGCGTGGTACATAATGTTTTATTTTATTTTGCACCATGAAATTGGAACAAAATTTTAAAAAGATTCAGTATTTTCGGCAAGTTTTTAAATGCAAATGCAGTGACATAAAGTCTACAGTGGGCTAATTTGTTGTTACTAAGATACTGTGATATAGCTATTATATATCATGTCATGTGTTTGCTGTCATTCATGCTGCGTAGCATCAATGACATTTCCGTGCTATAAAGACCACATTACGCCCGCATTTGGAGGCGTATAAAGAACATTATGGTGGCAAAATAAAATAAAGAACATTATGGTGGCAAAATAAAATAAAATAATTTTACGTACAGTTGGGTACTACAACATGTATGGCAAAAAATATTTACAATTTATTCTGTAGTTTAAAAAACATCTCATTTATTTTAAAAATACTATAATTTTGTATATATTTACAAAAAAAAAACTGCTTAAGTAAATCCGTATAAAAAGTTCATAATTCCTGTCTTAACTAAGCTTACTATTTAAATTTTTCCGCCTTTTTAGATGTTTAGTTTTTCTCCCAACCAGAGACGGCGCCACATAACAACTTCCAACATTTGACTATACAGATTCCATTCTATAACGTAGTTCTTTTTCTATACTACAAACGTTGTAAAATGAGGTAATAGTCGATTTAGTATTAGTGAAAAATTTTAGTTATGTACTCAAGACCTAAATATCGAAGTCCCCTAACTTTTTAATCGAGGCCTGGTACTTTGGCAGTAATAATGTGAAAGTACTTGCATGATGACGTTAAACATTGGTAATCTATTATGGCTGATGGAGTGACTGGCTGCCGTACAAATGAAAATTGGCAGATGTTTTATTGGCTGCTAATTTCACACTGATGTATTATCTGTTCCTAACTGTTTCTTGATCTCGGTCGTCCATTAAAAGGACAGTTTTGCAACACTTAATTTTTGTCTGATATGGTGTATTCCATCATACTAACTACAGATGTATTATCCGGACTTGACCCTTTTAGGGTATTTCTATCTACACAAAAGGTTTTCTTTTGTACTTAGCTACATAAAGAAACGTGGTTTTTTTTACTGATACTACCGCTGCGGAACGTGATTAGCAGGCAGCTTTGTAGAGTCTGGAAATACTTTACTCCTAAGTACGTAATATAATACTATATTAAGCTACTTACACTTTTGTGTTCTTTGCTCACGAATAACATAGTACTGACGTTGGATCCATTCAGCGACGCTCCTTGGCTGAATCGCTAACTAAGCATTTTCACTGAATAAAATTCCTATGGTTAACCAGAATTCTTGTGTTTTCAAATTTTATATTGTGCAGAGTGTTTTGGACATGTTGAGCAATTACTGATTTAGTAGGATGAAGTGTCTTTTGTGTTAGAAATAAGTTTGCCAATTTAGCTTTCCTTGAAAACTCAAGGAATAAAATTGGTAAAATATTACAAAAGCATAAGTAGCTTACAAAAGCAGTATTAAAATTCGAAATCTTGTGAATTCTGCTAAAGACCAAATACCATTACATACATGTGGTGCATACGAAGTACCCTACGAAACTGGAAGAAGCATTAACACCAGGTTAACTGAACAGAACAGAAATTTGAAAACACAAGAATTCTGGTTAACCATAGGAGTTGGTATACAAGGAAGATTCGATTAGCTATTGAAATTCTGAAACAGCCTAACTTGAACAGGGATAATGGCTATAAACTGTCCGATACCTGGGTTTCTATTTTCAAGAACTGAAAGTTATACAGTCTACAACAGTGATTTAATTTTAATTCTCTAGTTACCTTATTAATATAATCAGTGAGATGGAAATTGCAACACCAAGAAGGGGCAGAAACGTTTAACTACTAAAAGGTAGCAATTGATTAAAATTTCAAAGAAAAAGAACAAAATATAAACATATTTTTTATGAATAATGGGTTGGTCCTCCCTGTTGGTTACACAGTCATCCACTCGACGTGGCATCGATTCTAGCAGACGGTCGATGTCCTCTTAAGGTATTGTTTCCCAAGCAACTGTAATTCATGCTGTAGAAATTCACACTCTCCCCATAATTTCCCAAA
Source organism: Vesta saturnalis (assembly GCA_036346205.1). Classification (NCBI taxonomy): domain Eukaryota; kingdom Metazoa; phylum Arthropoda; class Insecta; order Coleoptera; family Lampyridae; genus Vesta; species Vesta saturnalis. The sequence continues at coordinate 456,400 of JARFJB010002087.1, forward strand.
CATGCTCAATGGGCGAAAGGTCGAGAGATCTGGGTGGAAATGGGAAGATATTAACAATATCGTCTGCAAATCGGTCCAAAGAACGTTTTGCAATATGGGGGCGGGCATTATCCTGCTGCAAAATGGGTCTTCCAACTGCTGAAGAAATAGACGAATGTAGGGTTCCACCACCTCATCCACATATCGTTGGGCGTTCATATTGCCTCGAATGAATACCAAACGTGACCTACTCCCATAAGTTATAGCACCCCATACCAGAATCCTTACAGTTTGGTGCACATGCCTCGCTATAGAAAATTCAACATTTCGACGTTTCGCACGTCTTCATCTGACGTTCGCGCACTCTAGGCATGACCACACCCTCAAAGCAAACAATCACGAACGAAAACAATAAAAACTGAACACAATCTCGCACAATATACACCTGACAAAATTGTTCGAAAAAACTGAACGAACTGTCAGATAAGCCATTACTGCTTGATCCATATGAATGAAATTTTAATCAATTGCTACCTTTTAGTAGTTAAACGTTTCTGTCAAGTTTGGTCAAAAATTCCTACCCCTTCGTGGTGTTGCAATTTTCATATCACTGAGTATATTTGATAATTTGATGTTACCCTGTGAATAATTGTCTCTTTGATATTACGCCTGACGGAGGACAGTGTTTCTGTCTGAAAGCTTGCGATTAAATGAATAAATATTTACACCATTTTTCCCAAATAAGCGTTATTTTAATACTTGTGTTGTTGTAATATTTTATTATTTGTTTTATAAAATTCCCTATCTATATCTTGTTTTTTACTTCACCTTATGTTTATAATTAATGTACATAATAATATGAATGGATTATACGTATGATTATGTCAACCTCATTTCAGATATACCTTAAGAGCACGTGAAACTGTCAAGGTCAAACTATCCTGACGTTAAATGGAAGACGTTCCGAGAGATACTATAAAAATGTTTTTTCAATGTATTGCTAAACGTCTCTTTCTCTTCCTCTTTCTAAACGTTTACGAATTATGTAGAACTGCAACTTTTCTAAAGCAAAATGAATGGAAGAGTAAACTTTAATTACTGTAAGATTAAACCCATTTTTTTTAAATTTATAACTATTTTCTATTATGGCTGACGCGTTTCGTTTATTAATTTATTCTAGTAATACCTATATTTACATTTCTAAATTAAGTACACAAGAGAAATATTTTGCAACAAGCCGAATTGACTACAGGCATAAATAGGAAGTAATCAGGACTGTTACAATAGCAATTCGTAGTAAATAAGAGATAATTGCAGAAACTAGAATTTAGAAAGTTTTTGAAGGTACTTAAGAAAACGTCGGTGATGTCATATCAACGCCAACTCTTAATGCGAAGCGCACTCTTTTTATTAAGAAAATTACTTTTTTCATCTTGCTCAATATATTAGAACATCTATGCCCTTATTTACCTGAGTAATTATGCAACCATAAATTATTTTAAAGGACAAGACCAAAACAATAAGCAGCTAGATTAGGTCATGGCGCAGTCATTATTAACCTTTCACACGAGTTATTAAGGCGTTACTTGATGAATCTGTCATATCTCATTATTGGTCCTTATTTACTTGCAGCATAAGAACTAAAATAATCTAGTTCAATAACCCTCGTTTCAGCTCTAATTAAACGGAAATTGTAGGGACTTCCGATTTCAATTAAAATCGCATTCGCACCCATATTGTCTTACCCTTTATCTTTATTTAATTTTTCTAAAAAAATATATAATTTTTGATTTTAAGATGTAATGGATTTATCATGTTAAAGGGTGGTCCTTGTGGGTATTTATTGAATTAAAAGGTTGTGATTATCAATACTGGCAGATGCGGGTGGGAAAAAATAAAAGGGTGACAAGACTTCCGTTGTTTTTTCGGATTCCCCCCGATTATCTTATTTTTGTTGAAGGTTTAGTTACTTGTTTAGTTATATTTTCCGGTGTTATACATTGCAGCTGTTTTACGAGAAAGTCTTGATATAAATGGAATCTTTTAATGCACCCATTTAGAGTATGAAATAATAGTAGTGAGCTTTAAGTAATATTTATAGTGTGCTGGGGCGCACCCACTACAGTTCCCCCTATTGTTTTATTAATGCCACTGAAAATATTACATGCTATTTTGCACTTATACATAATTATTTTGTCGACAGCTTCAGATGAAGGATAATGATTTCGTGAACTGAAGTCAAGGAGAACACAGGGGGAATAATAGACTTTTGAACTAAGTTAAATATAAATATTTCGAGACTGATAAACGCTACATCGTCACCCACTTAAAGTAATGTTTCTTATTATGTGTAACGTAGTCTTGCGACCTTCTCAATATACACACAAGTCATATAATTTAAAGAGATTCCAACCTAATCTATTACGAATCACAGTAAACCATGCATTGAGCATTATTCAATATATAAATAATAGGCGTAATTATTTAGGTATAATGAAATGTAGTCTATATAGACTATTCGAAAACTACTTCACTATGCATTATTCTATTGTCATGTGCACAGCGTAATCTCCAATTTTGTTCGTCATCAATTTTTAGGGATCTACCTTTCCATGAGATTCCAATAACTATTATTGCACGATTGTAGGAGATCATTTTAAGGTCCATTTTTTGAAAATTAGCGTTTAAGGTGGCTAAGAGTTTAGTTTTTTTGTAGAATCATCCTTGTCATGATTACTTTATACTTTATCGTTTTTACATACATACAAAAAAATATGCATGTTATGTAATTTAAAGCCATGCCTTTCCTTTAAACATAATTATGAATCACTAAACGTTATTAACAAGCAATTTGGCGGTATTGTATATTCTGTTTTCTTGCACATCATTAGCAATAACTTGTAAAACGGGGTTTTTATTTGCTAAAGTTATTAATGACTATTCATTAAAAAGTACAAGTATTACATATTATAAGTGGTCTTAGTACTACCTAAGTCCTATGTTAGCACATGGATTAACCGTTAATCAAATGTTAATACATTAGATGAGAGTGATACTGATAACGTTGATTCTAGGTTTATTTGTTTTTACATGGATAAGTTGCCATGCCTGATACACGATTTCGTAATTATGTCAACCATAGGTTATTCAATTTTTCGTTATGATTTTTTTAGAACACTACTTTGGGTGCAAGGTAAATAAATGACAATAGTTCCTTGCCAACAACAAACGCCTTGACCTTTTGTGGTTTTTCTTCTTGTAAAATACGATAAATTATTGTAAATTTCAAAGAAGGACAAATACTTTCCTGAAAAAAAGAAATGATGGTTTACCCATATAACTTTTATTATGTAATTTATGACACTTTAGGTTAGGCTATTTAACAAACCTCATAATGATTCAAATTATTTTAATTTCTTATAAGATGCTATCTAGAAAAACCGCAATCAAAGTTTAGGGAATGATTAAAAAATGCAAATAGGAGCAAAATAAACATACTAAAGACATAAATATTAATATCAAAATTAACTTCTTAAAGGAAAAGTGGACATCCTCATAATGCTTCATTTGTAACAGATAATCATATAATTGTTACGTTCTTTAAATGACTAAAATTAAATAATGTAAAACTAACTCAATGAGACAATATGTGTTAGAATTTCATGTTTTTAAAACAACACTAAACGAACGAAGAAAGAGTTTGACTCGTTTCGATTCCTAAAAAAAGTTACTTCTTTGCGTCGGTTTCTGATTAAAACAAATACCAGCGCGTGGAAGTTGTACTCTAAATCTAGCCCAATTTTTTACCGGTTTGCCACATAATATAAAAAAACACATTCATCTGGTATTGGTGTTGTTGTTCTGCAGGAAAAAGCTCCAAATGTAGAGACATCTAGAATGTACAAGGTTTTCTATTATATTTTGACACCCACCTACAGGGTTTATTATTTGAGATAGTTGTAGGATTCTAATTATATTATCTTTTAGGAATATCAAACTTTCAAATATTTCATAAACTGATGGAAAAATGAACCCAACTTACATTTTTTTAAACGGAACACCCTGTATTTTATTCAATAATTAAATAGATGTTTTAAGCTGATTTCAAAAATATATATGTTAACATTTCGTCCAGCCAATTTTTAAATAATCGAGTTTAAAATTTAAATATTAGGGACGTGAAACACCTATAATAGATAGATAACCAAATGAATGGATATTTTAATGTGCTGAATATTTGAGAGAACAGTTGGAGATTCAAAAGTAAAAACTACTATTTTAACTAATATTAATTAACCGCTAAAAAAAAACACCATAACAAAAAATACACAACGAATATTGACTAAAATTTATCTATTCTCTACGTAGCCTCCGTTATTGTTACGGATATTAGCGCTTAATTTGCTATTTATTGGATTAAAAATGAATTCACGATGATCTCTGTTTAATTTAAATATTTCGTGTTCTAATCTTTCTTTTTCCAAATTTTCGGGTCTGTTATATTTTATTTTTATCCCCACAAATATACGTCCAAAGGATTTAAATCGGGACTATTAGCTGGCTATCTAAACAATCATTGTCTGCCTATCCAGATTTTATATTTATCGTTTAAAAATTCAGTAACAGGTAAAATATTATGAGGCGGTGCTCCATCCTGCTGCCAGATAAGGTTTGCATATCCAATAACGGGAATATTTTCTAAACAATGTTCTATTTCATTTCAAAAAAAATGTAAATATCTTTGGCCGTTCAAGCTTCCAACATAAAAAATCGGTCCAATGATTTTATTCTGTAGCATACCACACCAGGCATTTATTCTGACAGCTTGAATTCTGTGCGGATTTTCTTTGGCCCAAAAGCGTTTGTTATGTCTGTTAGACATTCCCGCCACAGTAAAACTTGCCTCGTCCGAAAAAACGATTTTATTTAAAAAGTCCCCTCCAGAAATTTCCTGACAATAACCTAAACGTTGCCTCTTATTATCTTCGCTTAAACCTGCACGAAAAGAAATTTATAGGGATGGTATTTGTAAAAGCGTAAAGTTCTACAAATTTTGTTCAACGATGTGTTGAAATATTTTACTGCATCCTCATAGATACCTCAGGATTTTCAACAAGAAAATTAAAGCAGTTTTTATATTCAAATAAAGAACATGTTAAGAATGCCTTCAAAATAAAGGAAAATATTAAGTCATCGTCAGCATTTCTTGACGCAGTTCTATTTTTTCGCTTAACACTCTTCCTTTCTCTAAAATCTTTAACAAAATTTTTCACGATGTTTACTGATGGTGATATACATTTCTAATTTATTATTTATTATTTCACTTCTTCCGAATAACCCATTTTAGGGTTTTAAAGTTCTAACTTTGATTAAAAATTAAGGGTTCAATTTAATTACTAATGCTGTGACAGTCATTAACAATATCATAATGTCAAACATTAATTTTTCCTTACAAATAATTTAAGTCTACGGTATTCTTTAAATTTTAAACTCGATTGTTTAAAAATTGAGATAAATATGTGAAAGTTTGATTGTCCTAATTAGAATACAACTTCTGTGTTTAAAGTTTTTTTCTATCTCAAATAATAGGTGTGTGTCAAAATATAATAGAACGCCCCGTATGTATGTTTTTCGACAAAACAAAAATGACTGTGAGGTTGATATTCGGTACAGCTAAAATTGTTCACAACAAAGGCTTTTCGTTGTGAACAATTTTAGTTAAATGAGAAATTCCTAACATCCTAGTGAAAGCAACAGATTTAATTCCAAAATTGCCCATTTAAACTTTGTTATAAACATGTTGGAAAACTAACATACATTATTTTTAAGCGTAGACGTTTACTACCAGATAGTACGGTAGCTCATAACGATGAAAATAAATAAGACTAAGATTCAGAATTACTTATCTTTTTTTTTGGCAGAACTCGGGCATTTAAAAACAAATTGTACAAGCTCTATACGTTCTAATGACAACTGCAGCAATACATCTCAGTAAACGTAGAAAGATGTTTAACATGTATTTCAAATATTACTGTTAACATTTATAAAATATGAAACGAGCCTTCTATCATATGTTAAAAAGCCTACTACCTACTGAATATTATATTTTGATAGAAATGATTATTTTATAACCAAATTTTTAATAGATTAAATAATGAATCCATGTAAACTTATATATTCCATCGGTATTATGGATCGATGCACTGAAAGTAGTGTTCACATATGTAACATTTATTTGAAATTATTTGTTTTCATGAAATTTACTGGCACAAAAATACAACTATATAACATCGACCAGCAGTACGCAGTAGCATCATAGTGTTCGGGAAACGTATAGCCAGTGTTCCGTACAGTACAGAGCCCAGTGTTGTCTGTAGCGCTCTGGAGTTTGACTGTGGTTAATGCGTATGAATCAAACAAAATCAAGTTTAGTACAGAGGAATGATTGGTTTAGACGATCTGACATGCACATGGATATGTGTCGAAACTGGGGGCATAAGTAGTGGCCCTTAACATACGCAATTCACTTGCACCTCACTAGAAGGGAACCCTGGGGTTCCACGAATAGATTTTAGGATTCCGTGAGACAAGTTGTGATATAATACTAAAATAACATTAGCTGCAATATTTTCATAAAAACGCATTAAACTATTAATGTACGGCGTTACATATACATTTCTAATAAATCTATCAAATTCAGTCAAATGTTCTTGCCAAAGCCATTATTATTTATTTGCCGTTTCAATGTCGATTATTCTAAGATCAACTAGCTCACTAGAACCGAACCGTTCTAAGAAAGTGACAGGCTGCGGTCAGAAATGTATCGGCGCCTGGGCGACTCAGCTTGAGCTATTTATAGAATAAAACGCACGACGTTCGGTGACTGTTGCATTCGTACCAAAAACAGCAGTATTGATAGCGAAGTGGTCTTGTACAGAAGGTAAATTTATGTTTATGATGTTTGTTTTATTTAATATCTACGGTAGTGCTCTAGACATTGAAGTTCATGTTAGCATCGATGTTTTCATCCAAGGTCTTGGAAACGCGAAAATCGCTCAGATGTCGACACCGATTTCAACGCTAATATCTCTGTCTGGTATACTACCACTAATCTAATTTATAACAGTTCTAGGTATGACAAGGGTTCCACGATCCCTGAAAAATTTCATAACTGTTCCACAAGAAAAACAGTTTGAAAACCCTGCTTTAAATGAATAAATGAGGAAAAGACATTTTCACGCCTTTTTATTGAAATATAAGGTGTAAAACGGTTAGTTCAATGCAGTTTTGCATTTGGTACGTTTAACAAAATATTTATGTTATGCTGCCGTTTTAATGTTTCATTCTTGGAAGGTCTTCCAGTGTGAATTCTTCCAGATTGAGGTAATCATTTTTACACCGGGAAATCGACGTTGGGTGAACTCTGATTTTATTTGACTTTCTTCCACACAGATTGGTTTTGATTTCAAAAAGTTCGAAATTTGGCAAGGTGTTGTCAGATTTTGCAGTACTGCATTAAATTTGATAATAGATAAAGTAACTTGTAGCAGTTTGGTTTTCTTCCATTATTGCTATTAAACGACCAAATTCATACCGCATTATTACAATTTCGTCATTAAAACGATTAAAGCCGTTGTCATTCTGAAGTTTTATAATATTGACACTATTATTGTGATCTTGAGCATTCTGAATTTCGACATCAGCAACGGAACCACTGCAGATGTACTATGCTCTTGAATTCTTCATCTGTGCCAAAGTCCATATTTCTATAAAAGTCTTCTGAGGCTGAGTGTCCAACAGCTAACTTTGCTAATTGAATGCTGTCGAAAACTTCTAAACGCGGCGACGTTTTAAACAGCACACCACACTTCTGTTCTATAGCATATAAATGTTTGCAAAATCTCCCAAGCATCAGAAGGACGATCACAAAACCCAATTTCTGTATTAATTGTATAAATGACTTTGGAGTCTTTTTCTGAAGCGATTTAAAATACATTATCAACCACCCTATAAATGATATTCAATCTTTTTGCTTTGTGACACTTATTTTTATAATCAATCTGTGGTTTGGTTCGTCGGTTCCGAAAACTCTAATAACTTTCGCTTGCAGTAATCCTTTAAGACATTGACTATGAAATCGACCAATGCACAAAAATTAAAGACTACATCTTTGCAGAACAATATCTTGAAAATTCTAATTGACGCCTCAGTATGGTTACCCCTAGTGATAATGGTCTTCCTGTTAAATTCTGTCCTGCGGTTCCATAACTTCTCAATATGATCGAGTAACCTTTCACTGTGTTATTCATTTTCAAGACCATGAAATGCTCCTCGGCTTCTTCCAATGTAGGTGCGTAATGAATGTGCCTAAACATTTCGATCACAGTTTTTCTATCCTCCGTTTTCACATTATGTTCACTTTGCCAAAGCCATCTCCAGAATGCTTGAAAAAAATTTCAAAATACTGTTGATAAGGCATTGCGCTCAGATGTACTGTCATCATTCATTAACACTTTAGGGGCAAATTGCTTATTATTGTTGACTTCGATTGCCTCTAGGGCAGAGGCAAACGTTAATGTATAGTTAGCTTCAGTTTGTGCAGTGTGGAGGACACATGCGACAGGTATAGCACGTATTTTATTTGAAAGAAAAGTAATGCAAGTATTATTTTAGTCGCAGGAAGCAATAGAGCCGACAAAAATCATTTCGTCCGCAAAACTTTCAACAAACGTGCGCCTCATTATCGGATTCTTTAATTCTTTGAAGGTAGATTGTTTGTTCTTAAGGACTTTCTAACATGCTAAATTCTTCACGAGTACCATTACTATGTGAAACGCCATTTATCGTATAAATACATAACTTGCCCCTTAATTTGATTCTCTCTGGCATTAGCAAGAAGAGATGCTGCATTTAGATATTCAGATTCTGTTATTTTTAGTTTATGGTACATTCGAGCAACCGCTGGAGACATTCCTGATTTGAAGTTCATCTGAAAAATGCCTTGGGTTTTCTTGCTCACACCTAAATATGCAAAAGCTTCTGCTACATTCACTTTATGGGAATGTTAAAAATTAATTTTTATGATAACATTAATACCCTTCCTTAATAGCTCATCATTTTTGATCGTGTTTCTATTTCTTTTCTTAAATTTAAAGTCGATTGAAGCCGCACATTTTTTGTTTCTAATTTTGACGTTTCCTAAACCCAGCTTTATTTACAGAGGAATGTTGACATACAATAATTTTCTAAACTCATAGCGAGAAGCATTGGGAAAACGTCTTGATGTTATTGAATTTGTATTAGTTAAATGAGAAAAATCAAGGACCCATTTATCACATTTTTATTCAACCCTTTTCTCCTAACAACTCGCACTGCACCACAATATTAAATGTTTCGTCATTAGTTACGTTTATTTCATGCACGTGTAAATCTTCACACAAGTTTCCTAACATATTTATGAGTTTTATTTCCTGCGTATTTTTATGTTTTTATGTAATTAAATTGCGTACAATCGAATTCTAATCGAATGCAGTTTAGAGCTCAAAAATCAGAGCGGATTTGAGCGACATACGATTAAACGATTAAATGGGAAAATTCACGTATCAATTTATAAAAATAAATAATGCCGGTAATAGTTGACATAGTACAGAAAGAATTTATTTTTAGACTAGGACATTGTCAAATAGTTAATGGGCAACAGTTTGAACACCTTATTAATTAATGTATTTATTTTGTTTCATTTTATTTATAAATAAATGAATCTTCACAATTAAAACTTTGTTGGCATTTTTCTCGAAACTTTTTTTATGTAACATTTTTAATCTTTGTATTAAAATATTAAAAAGAATCTGCTGTTTCATTATATTGAACAAAAAATAGAGGATGTCATTAAAAAAATAACACAATTACAAATTTTGTTCCTTACTTTATCACCACACTGTAGATATAGACCTAGCTTAATACAGCTAATTTCTTTTTGTTCTTTATTTTGAATTGTTAGGCAATATTACCTCCCTCCACTTGTTTTAGGAACGAAACTCAAGATGTGCGAGCACTCTTCAGGTGGAAGACGATTTGAGCTTCATAAATAATTAAAAGTTGTTTCGATTTATACAACCTCTTACAAACAATGCCCCTAGCTTTATGAACCCATTTTCAATTTGTGAGGAATAGGTCAATGAACTGTACATTTGAAAAATGTTTGCTGACCTTTACTTTTGACCCAGCAGGGTCAACCGATCGAGGATAAAATAGGTCGTGAACATCTTTAGTAGTATTTGGTCAATTCGCGAAAACAGGTTTGATCCATTTTTGTAATCGCGGGCATGGAATACGTATCGGATCAGATTGACATGACGAAATTATAAGGATATGCTATCGATAACCTAACAAGCAATAGGATGAGAAATGAAACGCAGTGTATAAGGAAAGGAAAGGTCACGTATTTCATTCCCTCCCCAAGGGGAGGGTGCTTGAGCTTTCCAAGCTCCTTCAGCCACAATCTGGGATTCCCAGCATCCGTATATATATATATATATATATATATATATATATATATATATATATATATATATTACGTGTAGATGCACGGTCGGATTAAGGATGGGCGTGGTCAGGATAGGTTCGGAAAGAACGGAATTAGGGTTCTGAGGGGGAAAGTACTACCCCAGCATTCGCCTAAGTAGCCGCACATGGTGTGCATATACCCAGTGACCATGCCGCTACATGTGTATCAGGAAAACCCCCCAAAAAAACCTCATACAAGTTAGATGGTAACGGGAATCGAACCCATTACCTCCCGAATGCTAATCAGGTCGTGTCACCACTACCCTACCAGCTCGGTGCAGTGTATAAAGAATGTATTATCCATGTATCTTGATTAACCTCAGGTTAGCGCTACCCTCTTAAGTATTTTCTTGTCCATGTCTTTCATGAAGAAATCAAAAGTGATTCTTCTTGAAATTATAATTTGTTTCTTTCTTAAAAGATGTGCGAAAGGAAAGTTAGAGTTACCAGTATTATTTATTTTCAGCATTGCACCAAAATCTTATTTTATAATCAGAACTCGTCCTATTTTCACAACAAGAATAAAAAATACATTTTATTGAATGATTGTTTTAAACTTACTGAAATAGAGCCTGTAATGTTTATACGTGTTAATACGATTCACATTAAATATATTACAAGGCAAGCACAATTAAATTTTTCTTAATGAGAGATCAGGATGTTGAATGAAATAAAAATTTAAAATGGAGATCATTTCTAGGAATACTTTATCCTCATTCATTCTGTCAGTAAATTTGCACATCATTATGTACAATTGTAATCTCTCCTCTCTTAATATACAATAATGACGCGTACGGTGAAATTGAGGACAACTATTTGCTTAAATGTATTTTTGACATTTAACATTTACTTAACAGTTTGCTTATTACATCACAAATGTTCTGCCAATTCTAAATAAATTTACTTGTGTTAAATGTATTTCGCGTTATAAGGTTCGATCATTATTTTTTAGCGTTCATTTTCAGATTGAGAAAAGTACTTAGAAATGATATGCTTCATTTAATTTTATTATGAAGGAGCGTATCGTAAGGAGAGATGAATGTTTATCATACATAAGTGTTAAAATTCGAATGATGAGAACTGGAATACTGCCATTAAATCATTCGATATATGTTTACAAGTACAAATAGCTACTTAAAAATAATATTTCAAGAAGATTAATTGATTCTAAAAACCATAAGAGAATGTCACCAATTGACAGTCGGTGCGCATTGAATAATTTCCTTTGGTACATAAGCGTTTTTTTTTTCTATTATTAATTTAAAAAAAGAACCCAACTGCGTTGTTGAAGTATGTAATTCGCAAATAATTAATGAACCTCATGATAAGGTATCGTTACCTGTTAATAATCACAATTATTGTCAGTTTTTACTTACAAGTAGGTTAACGTTGCTGATAATTATAATTAGAAAAAAGTATTGGTTATAGTCTATTAAGCAATGATTATTTTCTGTTTTTACCGATTATAAATATGAAGCTAAGCTTAGTAAAGATTCTTGTCGGCACATGATTCGTGCACTTCACATATGCTCGGATTTTGAAAGTAACTTACAAAAAATTATTGTTAATTTTATTAAATACATAAATAAAAAGTTTACCTCGAGTAGGATTGGAACCTACGACATGTACTTTACTAGACTACCGCTCTATCTAACTGAGCTATCGAGACACAAAGCCCATTCGATTTTGTATTTATGTATGTAATGGATGTAAATTCTAAATAGAATGAGATTATAGTCAAATCACTTATATTAATGGAATGTGAGGCTGCAATATTGCAAGGATTCACACATACCAAAACAACTTGACTAATGTTAAATTATTATAATTGTTAAACGTTTCATTAATATAAGTGATTTGACTGTAGCCAGCAATGGCAGAAAGGCCAGTTCAGGTTTGTGATCAACTGCTTTCCAATCCTTGGGATAAACGTTTCTTTACGGATCGTTACTTGCGATGAAAAGTGGATTTACTTCAATAATCCTAGCACAGAAAATCAGTGGATTACTGTTGGGTAACCTGCATTGCCGGTTCCCAAACGAGAAAGGCTCCAAAGGAAGGTTATGTTTTGTGTATGGTGGAATTTTGAAGGGGTTATTCACTTTGAGTTGGTTCCTGATAGGCAGACGATTGATGCTAACTGTTACAGTCAACAGTTGGATAGGATGCTTGATGCTCTAAGTCGGCGTTACCCTGGATTGGTGAACAGAGGACGGGCAATTCTGCAACAAGACAACGCCAGACCTCATACTGCAACTGAAGCTCAACAAAAAATTAGCCTAGAATTCTTTAATTCCAAAGATGCTACATGGTACCGTCGTGGCATTGAAGATCTTGCAGAAAGATGGCGAAAGATATTGCTTTACAATGGTTTATACTTTAGTTAATAAAAGTTTTCACTTGTTATTTTATCATTAAATAAAGTTTTTCATAAAAAAACTCATTTTTTATAGGCCATCCTAATAAGACTTTTTGTAGACATCTAAGCAGTACTTTAACTCCCTGACAACTCTTTCTGCTGTATAAGGCCCATATTCAACCTCATCTAGAATATAATTCGCACATATGGGTGGGTGCTCCCCAATACGCTCTTAATATCGTTGATCGTATTAAAAAAAAGTGATTAAGCTTATAAATCACCCGTCCTTAACTTCTGACATACTGTCCCTTGAGCATAGAAGAATCGTTTCAGTTTTTCTTTGTATTATCGGTATTACAATGGCTATTTATTTATATGCTGTACCGATTGTATGAACTGAATTCTTAAGTAATTTTATCTACATTAATTTAAAATTTTGTGTCTGAATGAAGAAACGATAATAATTTCAACATTAAGTATTCGTTACACTCGAGCGGCCTTTCTCGATTTATGCTATACAGAAATAAAAATAAAAACATTTCTATAGCCCAAATCGCGTCATCTTTGAAAAAAAAACTTATACTTAGACCAATTTTCTTTAAGTATCTGTCAACTTGTTACGTTGATCTCTTTTCGTTATTTTTTTAAGCGTGTTAAACGTGTTAGGCGCGTGATTAAAACTCATGGACCAGGACCGTGTTAAGGGACATTGTAATCATACAGTCGGATTTAATATGGTATTGAATATAAATGAAGGCTTAATTTGTTATTGATATGATTTTTTAATAAATAAGATTAAAAATGCATACGTTATTATAGCCAAACTAATTAATTTAATCTTTGAACGGTATACAATAATGATTGTATTAGTCCATATTAATTAAAAAATAAGCAATTCCCATTTGATTAAAGCGTTACTATAATATTGCATATCGAATTAATCGAAAAGTATTCAATATATTGCAATGCCGTTTTTATATTCCTAATCGGCGTAAAATTCTACGTACTGAGAAATAAAGATGCTAAATTAAACGTGAAATTTAACAAAATAATATATTCAATACAATTAAATACTACTAACAATTAACGATAAACAAATAAACTAAAGCACTGTAAAAATTCATTGCAAAAATTAAAAGTTAAAGGGTTAGAATTAAAGTGGCTATGGTCATATAACCGGCCGACCAATAACGTCGCAGCTTTCAACCAATCACGTCCCAATCACTCGGCAATCATGCGCTGTTACAAATAGTCGGTGAAGCTTGATTTGAATAGACTAAAATAGTTTTTTTTCTAAACTGTTTCAATAACAGCCCTCCAAGTATGACAGTTCTTTCTTCAAAAAACCTATGTAACCTTGAAACTTGTAGGTTTACACCCACATAATCTAATTACCATTGTGATATATAGAGGGGAAAATAGTTATACAATATATTCGTTCATGGTATGCGTGGCTACTAAACTATTTGGTTATTATTTCTAATAACAAAGCAGTGGATAGGTAGTACTTATAAGAATAAGTTTGCGACACATTAAGCTGACTATAAAACTTTATACCTTCCCGTACTTCGTCAGAAAATCAAATTATACCTCCAATTGTGACAGAAAATCAGCGCATTTCCAAATCCGTTTTACTATTACACTGCTTCTACAAAAGTGAAAGATCATTCCTTCCATAATGCATACCTTGACTATGTACTAAAGCATCTTGTAAAACAATCGAGGATAAGATTTATATGTAAGACTGTGAGGTCCGTGCACTTTTTCTGCACACTTACGTAAAATAGCAAATGTTACCCTAAATACATATTTACGCATTAAATTTCTTGGGGACGCGGAAAATTAGTGCCCCTGTATGACCAAGAGATAAATACCGTGATCCATGGGTGATAGTCAGCATTGGGACTGAATGTTACGTTAGGGTCGCGGGAGAATGAATTGGCTCGATGACCAAGAGCATCCTTGTGTTCCTCATGAGTAATTATTAGCATTGGGCCGATTTTTGCCCAAAATCTATGTTTATACACTAATTTTGCCTAAATTCCATGTAAATACATCTATTTCGTTGTAAATAGAGAAAAATGAACGAAGAGCTAAGTTCTATGGTTCATGGGTGTTGGCCAGTGTTTGCACCGGATATTGCTCAAAACTTATGTTTGTACTCCAATTTCTATGGGGTCTCGGTCTCGATGACCAAAAACTAAAGACCCATGGGTGTCGATCAGTATTTGGGTCAAATATTGTTCCAAATCTATATTTATACACCCATTTCGTTGGTGTTAATGTAAATTTCCTTGTTGACTAAAGGCTTAAATTCTGTTACTCATGAGTGTGGTCACCATTTGGGCCGAATTTTGCCCAAAATATTTCCGTTGTGGACGGGGTAAAATGCGTTCCTTCGATGGCCAAGACCTAAACTCTGTGGTCCATGAGTATTCGTTATCATTTGGATCAGATATTGTGCAAAGCTTATATTTATATACCAATTTCGTTGGGGTCGTGATAATGAGGGATGTGGGATAACTTTTCTTCAATATATATGTTGATAGAACTTCGTTGGGGATGCGGCAAAATGGATTCTCTCGATGACCAAGAGCTAAGTTCCGTGGTCCTTGGGTGGTGGTCAGCATTCGTGCAAAAAATTTATATTTATACACTAATTTCGTTGGAGTCTACGCAAAATTGCAAAAGAGAAAAGTTTGCTAAAAATCGCTTTAATTGACTTTGGTGTTTGTTTTACTTGTTTAACTTTTGCCTTCTGTCCGTCGGTTCAGTTTTTCCACTGACTCGACAATAAGTGATCACCCGGTACAATGCAAAACATCACAAAAGCTATTTTATCAGCAATAAAAACTTCATTATAAAGACTATTCATTCCACTCAATGACAAACACATCAATATAAACGGTGTTTCAAAAATTTCTGCCAAAATTTCGAGGACGTATTTTATGTGTGAAATTAAGCTAATTTCTCAAATGAACATATCCAAAGGCCACCATTTTCGAGATACCGAGTGCTGAAGTTTCGAGGACGTTTCCTTTTGATTTCTCAGGAACTACACATACAGACAATATTATATTAAGTATATTACCCACATCTACACGAGTCATACACTGGTGCTCGTGATACTCAATTATTCGATACAGTGGCGGAGATACGGCTAGGTTGAAAGTGTTTTTCAGGTTCCACTGGATGCACTCGAATTTTGTTTCCGTTTCCGTATTTGTCAACTCAATATATACGAAGGTCACTTGCGATTTTGTGATTTGACGGCTCGTTTTCAAGATAAACAAGAAAATTTGATTTCATGTACGTCATAGCGCACGCCATTGGTTCACTATTTATATCTGAAAATCTGTGAAGATGAGAAAAAATCAAGGAAAAAAATTCCAAATAGGATTTATCTTTAAATCGCTTCGTTTCAGAGATACATCCAGTGGCGTAGAAGTTCAACCTGAAAAACACTTTCGACCTGGCCGTATCTCCGCCACTGTATCGAATAATTGAGAATCACGAGCATCAGTGTATCACTCATGTAAAGTGTGGGTAATGTACATAATATCAGATTGTCTGTGCGTATAGTTCGTGAGAAATTAAAAGAAAACGTCTAAATTTCAACACCCTGTATCTCGAAAATGGTGGCCTTTGGACCATATGTTCATTTGAACACATTTGCATACACAGAATACGTCCTTGAAATTTTGGCAGACATTTTTGAAACACCGTGTATTATATTTTGTAGGTACACGGCCTTCTAGATTTGGTCATTTTTTGTAAATAAATATTAAAATATGTCCTAAGAGTGTAATGCTTAAAGCAGTGATATCTTATATATTTTTGTAAGGTCTTTTTAACTAATTATAAAACCGACAAAAGGTGTAGGGTGTTATATTTAATGATATAGTTTTGGTACGGCACTCTTTTCGACACCCCGTATATTCCAAAATATTTTTTAATATGTAACTTGAACTAATGTGCATAATAAACTTACGTACAATTTTTTTTTAAACAAAAAACGTTGAGGTGAGCGTAACTCACCCACTTAATGGTGATTTACAAGTTATGCAAAAAAAAAACTAAAAAGCTACTTACCGTACACGCTGTATAAATATAACGTGTTATGTAAAAAAATTATAATTGTCACATTTAACGTTAAAATATAAAATAATAGACCTTTGCAATGTAATACACAAATTAAAAGAAATCAAATGAAACGAGCTTTTCTCCCGCAAAATTTTGCGGTTAAATAGTTATTTACAGTTGAGTGCGTTATAGTGGATTTTACAGTGCGACAGCTTCTTTTGAGAAACGAGCCCGCAGGGCGAGTTTCTTATTAGCTGGAGCACTGTATCCGTAACGCACGAGACTTGTATTACATACATTTTTAGCCGACAACAAATGCGAAAATGAAACATAAATATAATAAAGACGTCTATTTAATTGCGTTATCATACTTTGATAGTTGGCGTAGCCAACTTAATCAAACAAAGATATTATTGTACAGATTATAAAATTAGTAAAATACAATGTCTGACAGCGACAGTTTAGAAATGACACCACCGAATATAAAAGAGCTGGCGAAAAGTGTGACTTCGGAACTGCTGTCCCACAAATCATCACTGTTTAAGTTATCAAGAGATGGCGGTACCTTACAATTTTAACTAAAAATAACGTTGTTTTGGATATTTATTTCATCAGAAAAGGTGTAAACTAAAGTTTCCTTAAACATATTTTATTATTTTATACTTCAGATATTTTTTCTATGTTTCTGAAAGCTTACAATTTACTGACCATTTCACCGCACTGTAGTAGTGTTTTTACAATAGTGTGTATAAAAATGAAGTTACACTTGACGTTCACAAGATTGCAACATCAATTTTACGTTTCAGGAAGCCAAAAAATAAATTTACAACATTGTAGAAACAAAAACAATAATCTATGTCAGAATGATGTTTAAAACTTCATGTCAGATAGAGTATTAAATATATGTTATCGATAATACAGCTTAAACATTTTCAATCATATTTATTTAATTTTTACATTTATTTAAAATCCTGGCTTCGTTATTTCCTTCTACGCAAAATTACCTTCATATAAAAAAAAATCGAAATACATCAAGCGGTTGTCTAGCAATCTGCGCGAACTAAATCATCCGATTATTTTAATATATAAGATTACCCTAACTAGAAATACGTAATATTTTTAGAAATCGTAAATTTGAAGGTGCAGGATTACAAAATCTACATAGTTATAATTTCTGCGACTTAAAAAAATCTACTAATTGTAACTAGGCCCCGGAGGGATTCGAACCCTCGATCTCCTGTTTACTAGACAGGCGCTTTAACCAACTAAGCCACGGCGCCGTTGAATGTCCATATTCTCTTTTTATTAATATATCCTGCCAAAATAATTAATCTTTGAAATTAAATTGATTATAAACCTATGATAATTGACCCGACCTTCAGTTAATCATGTTATTGGTAACATTTTAGTTGCACACATAACTTTAACGAGGTTTTACCACACTGATAATTTTATCTAACTAGACTGACTACGAAGTTCCTTCCACAAATATTCTGTGTTATTACGATAATAATGTAGTTAAAACGTAAAACGTATTCAATAACATCACTATTTCAGTATGTATTTCTAATAATAGTGCGTTTTATTTTCCGTAAAAATCAAGTATTCATTCTTTATATTTATATCAACCTTAGCTGATTCATTTACATTAAAAACAAAAAGATTTCATTATAACACTAAATGATAAACATTTTTTTAGCGCTAAAATACATCTCACTTTTCAAACAGAAATTTAATTTAGTCATCAATTATCACAAATTACTCAATTATATTACGAATGTGAGATTTACTTAATAATTAATGGTTTCCTAGTAAAGCAAAAATGAGACAAAGAATAAATTACAGGAATGCGCGCGTGAATGGTTAGTAAATATACGAGTGCAGAATTTGCTTAAAATTGCAATATGTAATGGCTAAAATAGTGAGTTATTTTTAAAACGGCATTTGTGCGCTTTTCTTTTTATTTTAAGATTTAAAGCTGCGTTGAAGATTCGTTTTCAACTGTAAGTAAAAAAAATATTAAATTTCCGTGCTTTGTGATAGTCAGAAGTCTTGTGGTTTGTTTTATAAAAATGCCTGATTAATAAAAAGAAACCAAATTCATTCACTCGCTCACTCACTCATACAGAAGAGATGAATTCCTTGGGTTAGATTTTATTGATATTGTTAAGTAAAGGACAATTATGTTAATATGTTGTCCACGGTTTCCTCATACATAAGGTAGACTGCTTTGGAATTGATATTTGGATAGGTATTTTTTAAGTAAAGGATATTATGACTTACGTTAGTCATGGCTACCTAACGGATGTTTTTTTTTTATGATGAAACCAAACATTTTTCTCAGAGCGGTTCTGTATTACCGTTGATTCTAGTCAATGGTATTACGCTTCCGTTGTTCCTATGCATCATGCAGTATTATACTTTAGGAAACCAAATAAAATGCAACTGCAAAATAAGAATCTTAGGGTCATCATAACCAACTACAGTTTTCATTTAAACATTTATTTTTTTGTGAGGAAAACAGTTTCATATAAATTTGAGTACACCACTGGATAGCGCGAAAAAACTTGTCACTATTTGTTGGCTGCCAAGGACGATATCACCGTTAAGTTTTCGTCTCTAGGTGTTTCTAAAAACTTGATCCATGACATCTATGTTAGTTTTTCTCTAGCTCTTCACAAACTATGCTTTTCCTACGAAATAGTCCAGTTTGTATCACAAACGAAAATGGTAGATAATAATAAAGAATAACATAGATCAAAATACAATGTATCATTCGAATAGTTTACAAGAGGATGCACCTCTTGTAAACTATTCTTGATGGTATTGTGTTTTTTCCATGAACATAGTTTCAGGCAGATTATAAATACATCAATGGGTGTATTTAAAATACTTATCTAAAGCTTAGCTAAGTATTTTAACTATGTGTAATAATGGTGAAAGTTTACATTTTCATACATCAATGGGTGGATTCGTCAGATACGTGTGATGTAATTTCGTCGCAATCAAAAACCAATTACTATCATTTTAAGCAGTTTATTTATTTATTCTTGGTAAAAAAAAGTACAATTTTATCTGTCAGTTTATCCGCTTAATTCCTCTTAACTACTCAATGAGTAATTTTGTGTTAAAACTTATATAAAATTGTAAATAAAGTGCCAGGAAAAGTAAGCATGAATTGTTTGTGTTAGGTTTAACAGAATAGTACCTTTATTTAATTACCCATGTACCCTTCCATCTATGGCGCCGTACGGTACAATAGCAGTTTGTGAGCACGGTACCATTTATAGTGATTAACGTATCTAGAGTGGTAACTTAGCATATAACATTTGAGCATACGTATATGCGCGAGCGTTGAATGAGATTTTTTTATTCAATGGCACTACACAGTGGTTTAGTTTGTCGATTGCAGGCCGAAGGTATAATGCGGCCCGATGCACAAATTGAAATTGCGCCCTTTGAGTTAAATAATTAGGAGTATATGACATAGGAAAGAAAATAATCAATTACGCATATTTATTTATTTTCCGTAAACAACACAAATAACGCTGTTGACGAAAATTTTGAAGTATGTTATTGTCAACAGAATCTCAGACGTTTCTATGGAAACGTAAGACGGCGCCTAACTGCAATCAGTGTTGCCAAGGCTCAAAATATAAATAGTGGCCCTCGTACAAAATTTAAAGACTTACTTCTAACTTATAATTTAATTTTACTTGCGTTTATAACAGGAAATTCGCAAATTTCGCAAATATCATGTTCTATTGCAAGTAATGATAAATCAACTAAATGATCTTGGGATAAGTTGGATCCTAGATAAGTTTAATTAATTTTAATCGAAAAAATGAACGCTCTCAACTTGCCACGGACACAAGTAATGTTAATAATATGATTTTCTAGCTCGACACAATTATTATTTACTTCTTTCGTGTCAATATTTTTTAAATGTTGTAGATTATATAAAAATTTGAATATTTTATTGTGACATTTTAATTGCTCATATCTAAAATTACGTTAAAAAATTCTATTTTAAATAATATTTGATGGTCTTCAGGAATTTCATCCATATTTTCATAGTTATGTAGTCGTTTTCGTTTTCTTATTCTAACAGTTCTTTGAAATTCAGCTAACATTTCTAAAGAGCTCTCTAATTCCCGTGATAATAATGCAACTGAAATATTTATATTTACTGATTGAAGCATTTTACTAATTATATTTATTTTATTTTGTATTTCATGCCAAACTACTAACGAACATACAAATTCAAAATTTTTGATTTTTTTACATAAAGTAATTGCTTTAAATTTAGTATTTTTATCTTTAGCAGTATCTTCCGAAATATAAAATAAAGCATCGTAAATTTCTCCAATATTAAATTGTAAATGGCGCAAAGCGTTTATTCGTGACTCCCATCGTATATGACTAATACGTTTTAAAGTAAAATCTAGTACTTGTATACTTGTTTAATATATCCCACAACTTGCTTGATGCAACAAAAGAATTAAAAATGTCTTGAATAATACTAAAAAAAATTATAGTTTTATAATTTATCTACATCATTTACTACTAAATTTAAAGAATGACTGGAGTAAGGAATGTAAAACGCTCTGGGATTGATATTTAAAATGTAGCCCGGAATGGGACTACTGGCCGCGGCCAACTAGCCGCGGTACCAACTGGCCGCCGTCCCTACTGGCCACCAATCCAACTGGCCGCACGATTATTTTTTTTAAATAGCCACATCAATTTTTTTTTATATTTTCAAAAAGAGAACATTTTTCTGAATTCAACAATGTATATATTTCAATTTTTGCAATTAATTTATTTAAATAAACAATACTTTAATGTTTTAATAACAATACAACAAATATTTAATTCTATTAAAATAGTAGGCGACGAAAATTTCTTAATTACCTAAATTAGTTATAAATGTGTTAATCTTAATAGTAACTACAAATAAATATTTTTTTTATATTACTATTAAGACATTAAATTATTGTTTATTTAGATAAATTCCATATTTCCATATTTTTCTAAATATTTAATATTATGTAATATGCATTTGATTAATGCTGTATTGTTTATTTAGCTTGTAATATATGATAATAAAATGTGGCAGAATAATTTCTTTCAAAATTTGTTATTTTACAGTTTTACTAATTTATATTGATGCTTTAAAACTTGTTTTACAAGGTAATAACTAATATAACCTGCAGTTTTTAAAACAGAACCTGGTTCCAGGTAGGTTGGCGGCCAGTAGGGAGAGCGGCCAGTTGGGGTGGCGGCCAGTTGTCATCGCGGCCACACAGCCGCGGCCACTCGGCTGCGGCCAGTTGTACTAGACCCATGTAGCCTTGTAACCCATTGTTTTTTCCTTTCATATTGGGCCCATTATCGTATCCTTGTCCCCTCACTTTGTTAATATCTAAATTTAATTCTTTTAATTTATTTACTACACAAGATGTAAGTCCAACCCCAGTTGTATCGTTTACATTGACAAAACCTAAAAAATGTTCTTTTATACTGACTTTGCTAATGTCTGGCGTACAATCTAACATGATTGAAAAGTATTTTGCTGCTCTTACTGAATGTAAAATATCTAAAATATTTTTTGACAAAATACTTTTAATTTCATTTTGTATTGTTTTTCTTAAATAATGGACTTTATTTTTAGATTTCATTGCCCGTTGAAAATGATTTGCAGTAATACTATTAAATTTCGCTAAAACTCCAATAAGTTTTAAAAAATTTCCACTATTATTAGAAAATTTACCTCTCAGTGGAAGATATTGTTTGCACAAATATTTTATTATTTCTACTATACATTCAAGTGCACCACGCCAATGTTTTTCTAATTCATATAATTTTTCATTTTGTCTGTCAATTGTGTAATTTTTTAACGCCTTTTGAAGCTCAATCCACTGTCTGTAATTCTTAAAATGGGTTTCAGATATTTGATGACCTTGCAAAGTTTTTGAAAGATTTTGCCAATTTGAGTAACCGGTAGTAATTAATAAATTTAGTGAATTAGAATTAAATAATTTACAACAAAAGCAGAATACAATATTATTTATTTTTGAAAGCATGAGCCTAGCTGCGAAACGAGCAATCTATAATGGCGTATTCGTCCCGTCAGTACTGTATGGAAGTGAGACATGGGTATGTCAAAAAAAGCACGAAAGAAAAATAAATGCCGTGGGTATGAGATTCCTGAGAACCGCATGTGGTAAAACGAGAAGGGACAAGATAAAAAATGAATGCATAATGACGGAGTGTGGTGAGGAGAAGACGATGATGGATAGATATAGAAGTTGTACATTACGTTGGTTTGGTCAGATTGAGAGGATGAACAACGCAAGATTAACGAAACAAATATATGTGGATGAGGTTAGGGGAAAGACCGGGTCTGGTAGGCCGCGTAAAACTTGGCTGAATGTAGTAGAATCTATGATAAAGGAAAGAAAGATAAGGAGTTTTAAAAATAAAAGGGCATGTCAGAGATTATGTATGAATCTTGCGGAAGCTAGGGAGGTATGCGGAGATATGAAAGCATGGAGATAGATTGTGAATGAAAAATAAATAAGAGGCAGGGATTGTTTTGCCTACCCCGCAAGGGAATGGCGTGAAGGTTAAGTTCAGTTAAGTTAAGTTAAGAAGAAGACTAACCATCTTTGGTGTACTAATTCGGAATTCAACAATGCTAATGAATTTTCTGCCGAATTTGATGTTAATACGTAATTCTTATTCGTATCCGTATCACAAAGATGAGAAGAAATTTCAGTAATAGAATTAGATACTAGGAATTTCTTAAAATACTGTCCTTTTGCTTCTCGCGCTCTAAAACTTTAATTGCCTTTCGTTTTCTGTCTTGATTTCCAAAAGCTTTTTACTACCCACAATTGAATGAATAAAATAAAAATATCAAAAATTAAAAATATCATTTAGTATTACAAAAGATCGTTTGTTTTTTAAATTTCAAACTTATTTTTAATGGTAAAGTTAAGTGACTGACCACACATACATAATTACATATGGTGTGTTAAAACAAATTGTATTGATTCATGGACTTTTTAAAGATAAATAAATTAATTAATTATTGTTTCTATGCTTATATTTTATTTTTAAGCTAAAAATTGTATTAAACTGTCACGATTTGTAATGCACTCATTTAGACGGCGTGGCATGCTATCAATCAAGTGATCTATAGCTGCCTGTGGTATATCAACCCAAGCTTCTTAAATCCGTAGCCGGAGATCGTGTAAGTTATCGGGAGGGTGTGGTAAATGACCCAGTCGCCTACCGACCTTATCCCACACATATTAAAAATTATTATTAATTTTATTAAATACATAAATAAAAAGTTTACCTGGAGTAGGATTCGAACCTACGACCTGTACTTTGCTAGAGTACCACGCTAACCAACTGCGCCACCAAGGTTCAAGCCCCAATCGATGCACATTTTGTCTTTATGTATTCGTTCATAACAAAAACTTATAATAATTTATCCCACACATGTTCAATGGGCGACAAATCAGGCGACGGAGCAGGCCATGGGAGGACGGCAATGTTCGCTTCTTCCAAAAAACGTGTTGTAGCCCTTGCCGTATGAGGCGCGCATTATCCTGTTGGAAAATGGGATTTTCCAGCCCCTGAAGATATGGAAGCGCAACGGGTTCTAGCACATTGGCAATATAACCAGCGGCGTTTAAGTTGCCATCAATGAAGACTAAGGGTGATCTGCTACCGTAACATATTGCACCATATAATCACTCCTTGTGTGAGGGCTGTGTTGCGTTTCACAAAGAATGTTGGATTTTTACGTTCTCCACGCATCCGTCTGACCCTCCTACGACTATCGTGGGCCCATAAGCAAAATCGGCACTTGTCACTAAATACAATTCGATGCCATTTTTGCGCCCAATTCGCTCTTTCGTTGCTCCATTCTAGCCTGCGTAGAAAGTGGTGTAAGAGGAAGACATACAAATGGACGATATGAACGCAGCCCATAAGACCTTATCTTGCGATAAACAGATGACTTTGACATTCGGGGCCCTACACCTCTCAACCAATCATTTGCAATCGATCGAGTTGTTGAAAATCTGTCTCTTGTGGCCAAAAGTCTTAAGCGACGTTCTTCGCGATCTGTAGTCCTGCGGGGACATCCAGATCCAGGGCGACGTTGTTGCACCCCTTCCTCGGACCATTTGGACCAACATCTCAATACCGTTGTAACATTTCGGTTCACACGACGAGCAATTTTTTTTAGCGAAAGTCCGGCCTCTCTCATGCCAATAATACGGCCACGTTCAAAATCAGTCAATTGAGATAAATGTTGATGTTGACGTACTCTTGGCATTGTTCCCAATTTCAGAACGAAATAGTGAACAAACAATTTGCAAAATTGACAGTTAATTACACACTGATTGGTTTATTTCTTCAAATTTATTGTTACTAAGTGCAAAGGAAAAAAAAAAAAACTACTAGCTAGATTTTATTCAAATTTTAATCGTTTGTTTGTTGTAAAAAAAGACATCGTTGACGAAAATTTCAATAAAATCGTTTAACAAATTCTAAGTGTTGCAGTTTTTATGGAAGTCAGTATATATTGCACTAGAAAAATATATGTATAACAATAACACCACTGTGGTACTATGGTCTATGCACTATTATAAAAAAGAAAATAATATTTGAAAAAACACTTTTTTCTTAACAAACTAAAACCAAGGAACTGTTCCTTTCAGAATCTTGAGTAAAATGAAGAGAGTGTAGAAAAAATTATTTAATAAATATAGTTTTGCATCCCTAGGAAAATAAGCATCTGGTACTCAAATATTTAAATGCAGAAACATGAACAAAGTCATTTAAATACCCTAATAAATACATATTTTTGCAATTTCTCGTCAATTTAGTCATCTGTTTTGGATTAAACGAGAAACGAAATGAAAGATAAACTTGCTAAGTATTTGTCTATATTTTGCATTTTTTAAATTTCATTTTTAAAGTAGGTGGTGTGGATCATAAACCTATCATAAAGTGACCCTAAATGGTGATACATTTTTGTTTATTTTGCTATATTTCCTCTCGACAACTCCTTCTGCTGTATAAGGCCCAAATTCGGCCTCATCTTGAATATAATTCTCACCTCTGGGTTAGTGCTCCCCAATACGCTCTCGATATCGTTGACCGTATTCAAAAGAGAGCGATTAGGCTTATAAATGACCCGTCCTTAACTTCTCACATACAGCTCCTTGAGCACAGAAGGATGGTTTCAGTTCTTTCTTTGTATTATCGTTATTACAACAGCTATTGTGCTGCTGAATTATATTCTTTGATACCAGCTCGGGCTATCTTTGCGAGAAACACTCGGTTCGCTCATTCACATCATCAGTATGCAGTACAAATCTCCACTTGTCGTACCAAACGGGCGCAATCCACATTTTTCTACACGGCGTCTAAACTCTGGAATAATCTCCCTGGTTCCTGTTTTCATCTCACTTATGATATGAGAAAATTTAAGGTAGCTGTTCATTGGCATCTATTGGCAATTCATTATCCCTCTATCCATCCTCCTAAGTATTCCTGAGTGCTTTGGCACGATAGGCCTAATTTAGCCTGTTCAGGTCCACAATCATAAAAAAAAATACCGGAAGTGCATAAACCAACCCTCGAAATCTGACCTGACAATTGACGTTGAGTGAAAAATATCGTTATTCAATGCAATTGACTAATTCCTAGAAAAATCTCTGTGTTAAACGTTTTAAGATGTAATTTTTGGCGCCCCAAAAGACGAAGCGCCCCGAAGCAATGCTTACTTCACTTACCGCCTTGGGCTGTACCTGATTGCAGGGGAATACGGCAAGAGCCATATGGTACCGAGGTTTACTTTTGTCGCGCCTCTTCATGATTTTTATATAATGGCGCGAGTGAGGCTTGTTACCACTCAAGATGCGTTCATTAGTTTATCGTTCATTGATACATTAATTTACAAAAACAAGTAATAAATGCGAATATTAATTTATAACTTCCGAAAATATGCCAACTTTTAGAGGTTGCTTTTAACACTGTATATTAGTAAATAAACATTATCATTTTAAACGCGAGATGGGCCAAGTCTAATTATTTGTTTATGCACCCAATGTACGTGTGTAAAGGTGCCTTAACCATCCACCCATACATGTATGTTCAATAGGGTTTACACGTCATTGAACGATGGGTTTTAAATGTGCGTAACTAGAATGTAAATATTCATAAACAAATTAATAGCCTTAGTTTTATATCAAATAATAATTACAGTTATAAATTTTCTAAAGATGTTGACCAGTGTTTATTGCTAAATAAACCAATTGTGTGTCTAAATAAATGCGATCTATGTTTACATAATAATTATATTTCTAACTTGGTTCATAATTATTTTTATATAAAGTCTAGGATAAAGTAAATTATCATAATGCCGTCAGCAGTTAGCATTAAAGACACATATTATCTTAAAGTAATAACTATCATTAGGACTATAAAAGTTTATTTTATCTTAAACAAAGTTATAAATTTAAAATTGGGAACGTTTGATAAATTGAATTCCAAGAAAAATGAATACATCTAATGTAATCAAGTTAATTGTGTTAGTCCTCTGAATTGAAGTAATTGTAAGAAATACATACGTATAGTTTTGTATTTTACTGATTTTACACACTCAGGCAGCTGTAGCGTGGAACAATGGATGCGCACGGTACAAGACAAAAACCAATTTAAAATATTAGCAGAGCTCTAAGTTTAAGACTGGAAAATTGAACATGAATATATCTGGTGTGAATCAACACACCACCTTCCAACCTACAAAGTGAAAATTAAAAAATATGAAATAAACCATTTTTGGTATAATTATAGAACGGCAGATAATGAAACTAATACTCCTGTAAACTGTAAAAAAAAGTATAAAATAATTGACAAATTTCTGCCAAAGAGAACGTCAATAATTTTATGCAATTAGATGGCTGAAAAATTATGGACAGATATTTTATGCATGCGCGACAAGTTTTGTAATTATTTAAGCTGTCAAAAGTTAAACAAAAAAAAAAGCAATTGCCTAATCTCTGCAACTTACAAGTTTAGTAGGTACATTTTGGTTACATGTTAAATGATTTTTAAAGCTTGTCGCGAATACGCAAATTACTGCCCATAATTTTACTAAAATATAATTGCATAAAATGGTTGCAATTCTCTTTGGCAAAAATTGATCAATTATTTAAAAATTTCGTTTTTTTGCTATTTCATCTTTTAAATACTATTTGACTTTATGTGTTTTACATCCAAAATATTACTCTCGAAAGGGCAAAAATGTTGTGTCTATGGTTTATAAAATATGGTCACTATCGTTCAATCTATTATCACAGTATACCGTACTACTATGCAACCACTTTAGTATAGGGTCATAACGAAAATGCGCTACATATTCATAATTTTAATATATTGTTTAAAATTGTTTTAAATTTCAAATTATCAAGCCACATTAAACGCAGAATGTTACTTTGATATGTAAAATGCGTCGGAGTACTTGATAAGACGTGAAAGATAAAATTTTATATAAGTATACGAATTCAAAATATTAGTCAGCATTTTGTGGGTTATTCAATGTCTCTAATTGATACGTGTCATTCATTTTTACCTTCATACCTACATCTTCGTAAGTAAAGAGGTTATACAAACGCAACTGACATTTTTTCACCCTTGCTAGATCTGCTAATTAGCTCATTTTATGATGTTGCCAAAATTTTATCACAATTATGTGCGTGTGTGTTTGTGAGTGTAGATAAGTATCCACAATAACTCATTAACGACACGACACGCGGAATTTAATATTTAAGCTTTTACTTCTCATTCCTCATAAGGTTAATGAAATTTTGGGTTAACTCCAATGGCGGGAGGGGAAGGGGGTTACTTGAAGCAGTTTTTGTTTTTTATCAAATATTTCTAAAACAGTTTCATATTTCAAAAATATAAAAATAGCCTCATATAAAATATGAAAATTATTAATTATGCTGTGTGAACTGGTTTTGATACGTTTGATGCGTCATTTGGTAGCATAAATTTCTAAATTCAAGTTTTTCGTTCAAATTGTAGAACCCATAAGCATATTGAAGTAAAGAACAGCGTATTCGCATAGAACCACTGAATAAACAAAAATTCATCTCATATGATATTTTCTTATACTAACGCGTAATTATCCTAAAATGCATTTAATTAAATTAGTGTTTAAAATATCAATACTATAAGAAACAATGCATTTTTTAACAAAGTAAATCAGAACAATAAACAATGTTGTTTTGGTAATATATAGTTAACTTTCTATTTTCAGAGATAGAGAGGCGATCTAATTAGCAAAGTTTATATCATTTTTATGCTGATTTCAAATATGCATTCAGCAAAATAAAAGAACATCCCTGTTTTGTGATAATCTCAAAAATGTAAATTTTTCAACGGAATATCCTCTATATTACTGGTTATACGCTTTTCTATAAAGCTTTTCATGTCCACAACAGTCAAAACAACAGAGATGTGTGAATATTTTTTATTTGATCTAGTCACTCATGAACAAATTACTTAATAAAGCAATAACAAGTGAAATTAGACAATACACAACCTTAAGCCAATTTTGCATGTGCATTTATAAACTTCATGTCTAACATACCTCCAAAGAGAAAAAATCTAACGAAGTATCGTACGTCAAACGACGCGTTCACTGAGTTGGACTATCAATTTCCAAAGAAGTATAAAATTTGTGCAATTATGAGGCGGACACCGTTTTGCTGAAGGTATATATCTCCGTCTTTGATATTCTCTCATCCTACAAGTAATGTAGAATTTTTGTTATTGAATTTAGGTCAGCCCAGCCCAGCCTTCATACCACACCAGAGGTTGACGCTAAATTTGCCTTGTGGATTGTTTGAATGCGCAAGTTACGAGTTATTCGAAGATCAATAGTGCATATTTTTTCGACGATTTTTTTTTTTATGATTGTGGACCTGAACAGGCTAAATAAGGCCTATCGTGCTAAAGCACTCAGGAACACTTAGGAGGATGGATAGAGGGATAATGATTGTCAAAATCTGTAGCCTCTAGTCTCTAGGCTCTAGAGATTAATGTTTGAACAGGTACAAATCTGTGTTTCTTCTTTTGGCGATCACGATATTGTTCGTCGCAATGTTACAACGCTAGAAGTGAACTTGTTTTGCACAAAATGTAGCTTTCCAGCATAACGCACTTCTCGAAGGAGTAAAAGGTATACTTAAGGAACAAAATTTACGCCGACATAAGTAATGAATGTACTTTTTTTAATTTACACAGGTTCACAGTTGCAAGCAGTAACGATTTGTTTAGAATCTATGCAAGACTAGATTACAGGTGGTTCGAAACTTTTCGACTGTGGTGTACATCAAAACATTTATAGAACAGCTAATAATCTTTCACCTACTACAATAGTATCCGTAGTGTTTCGTTAAAAAACGTACATTTTGGATTATCTCCAAAAAGCAATGTTCTTTTGTTTTGCTTATTGAAAATTTGAAATCAGCGAAAACATATATGCAACTTTCTCTTTTCGTTGCCTTTCTCTTTGTTGCTGTTGTTACACTTTTAACTGTTGCACTTGTGTGTAGCCGCCTTTCTTGTCTTCTTACTGTTATTTTTTCGTTGTTTTTTCGTTTGGTTTGCTTTCATGCCTCCTGTCCTTGTCATAATTTATTTTTGTGTCGTCTCTTGTGTTTAGATTTTGTGGATGTTTGTTTATTTCGACTGCTTTATGTTGTCCATCAAAGTGGATGTGTGTTCTTTCCTTCTAGCATTAAGTCTGCGGTTGATCTGAGTTGTGTGAAGCTGTTCCCCCCCAAGTTGCATATTTCGTAATTAATTAATGGGATTCGATTGACCACTTATTGACCACAAATGACCACCACCAACTTTCATTGACCACCCTCTGTTAAAAAATTATTGCAAAAAATAAGATTGAGGGCCAAAAATCACACTTGCGCCCCGAAATCGAAAATCGCCAATTTTTATTACTCTATCTGATTGACCATAATTTTTGACCATGAATTCGATTGTTTTACCACCCATAAAAAAAAACAAAATATACTTTTATATTCATTATAAGGCATGGTCAATCCTCGAATATGCTTTTTAAGGATTGACCACCCTTCATTTTGTTTAATAATGTACTATTTCAAATTTTGAGACATGGTCAATCCTCGAATATGCATTTTGAGACATGGTCAATCCTTGTCTATGCATTTTAAGGATTGATCATCTTTTATTTCCTACGAATAAGCATCCAGAGGTACAAGTAGTGCACTTTGATTAATAATGTATTATTTCGAATTTTAAGAGATGGCCAATCCTAGAATATGCTTTTTGAGGATTGGCCATGTTTTTTTATTTCTTATGAATAATCATCCAGAAGAACAAGTACTGCACTTTGACTAATAATGTATTATTTCCTATTTTAAGACATGGTCAATACCCGAATATGCTTTTTGAGACATGGTAAATCCTCGAATAAGCAATTTGGGACCTTACCAAATCCTCGCATATGCTTTTTGAAGATTGGCCATCTTTTATTTCCTATGTATAGTCATCTAGAAGAATAAAAATTGTATTTTGTTTAATAATAATGTACTATTTCGAATATTGAGGCATGGTTAACCCTCGAATATGCTTTTTCAGAGACGGTCAATCCTCGAATATGATTTTTGAGACATGGTCAATCCTCGAATATGCTTTTTGAGAATTGACCATCTTTTATTTCCTATGAATATTCATCCAGAAGAACACATAGTGCATTTTGATTAATAATGTATTATTTCGAATTTTAAGACACAGTCAATACTCGAATATGATTTTTGAGGCATGACCATTCATCGAATATGGTTTCTGAGGATTGACCATCTTTTATTCCCTATGATTATTCATCCAGAAGAACACGTAGTGCATTTGGATTAATCGTGTATTATTTGGAATTTTGAGACATGGTCAATTTTTATTCTTCTGGATGACTATACATAGGAAATAAAAGATGGCCAATCCCCAAAAAGCATATTCGAGGATTGACCGTGTATTAAAATTCGAAATAATACATTATTAATCAAAATGCACTACTTGTTCTTCTGGCTGATTATTCGTAAGAAATAAAACATGGTCAATCCTCAAAAAGCATATTCTAGGAGTGACTATGTCTTAAAATTCGAAATAATACATTATTAATCAAAATGCACTACGTGTTCTTCTGGATGATTATTCATAGGAAATAAAAGGTGGCCAATCCTCAAAATGCATACAATGTGTCCCAAATTCGCTTCTCTATAAAGGGATCTCGGCTTCTGTTATACTTACGGCAAAGGTTAAATGGGGAAAGTTTTAGAGGAAGCTTAGAGCATTCGATATCCGGTTTCAGATTTACGATCGGTCAATTGGTTTTGAAAATATCGGCAAAAAAAAGCAAATCTTATTATACAGATATGGAGGTGATTTATTCATTATAATTTTGTGATATAATTTAGCTGAGTGAAGAAGTCGACCTTGTTCCATATTAAGCCAAGGAATAGCTGTTAATTTATGTGAGATACGATCGTATCGTTTAAGACCATAAATTAAACGCACGCACGAGTTTTGGATAACCTGTACTCTCCTAACAAGTTGTTTAGATAGACAACTGTCATACACAGCACTACAAAAGGAAAAATGAGACAACACAAGAGATTTGCACAATAAAATTTTTGAAGATTGGGATAATAAATACCTAATGTATCCAAAACTCTCTGTCTCAGGATTTATATGGTCGCAGGAGGATCAAACTCGTAGACCTCATTCTTTGTGTGACCCCAGAGGTAGAAATCCAAGGGCGAAAGGTCAGGGGATCTAGGAGGCCAAGATATTGGACCATTTAATGCAATAATTCTTTCATCAAACTGCTCCCTTAATAAGTTCCTGACTTGAATGGTATTGTGTGACGGACATCCATCCTGTTGAAACCAGGTTCTTCTGAACTCATCTTCGGTGAGAGTAGCTCGTAAAGCCGGCACAACCTGGTTTTGCAAAAGCTCTAGGTACCTCTGTCCGTTTAAGTTATAGTCAAACAAAAATGGTCCTATAAGTCGATTTCCTGCAATGATTAATAATTTATAATACATAGGTGCCCAATTAAAATAGGTAAGTTAGATTAAATTACCAATAATCCCACACCAAACGTTACTTCCAAATCTGGTCTTTAGACGTCTCTCTGCCACTTCGTGAGGGTTTTCTACAGCCCAATGAAAAATGTTGTGCTTATTAAAAACTCCACAATTCGTAAACCTACTCTCATCAGACCACAAGACATGATTAACAAAATCGGGATTTTCATTACACATTCTAGTATACCACTCGCAGAAGCGCATTCGTCTTGGAAAATCAGTTTCCTTCAGTCCTTGAACTATTGTGGGTTTGTATGGATAGTAGTTACTCTTTTTTAACACTCTTTGTACCGTTGATTTTGACACACGAATTTCCCGTTCTACTGTTCTTACCGATGCACTGGGGTTTTCGTTGACAGCTTGTAAAATGTTTCTGTGACGATTTTCATTATCAATATTGTATCCGCTTTTAGGTTGTTCGAAGGCCCCATAGTTAATTAAATTAATTACAATTTTTCTGAAGTGGGTTTTATGAGGCTGCCGTCGTTCGGGGTACATCTCCAAATACCTCGCTGAGGTAATGTCGGCGTTTCTGTTTGACTGCAAATAAAGCGCTAACATGTCAAACTTTTCTTCATTTGAATAGGGAATACCGGCCATTTTCAACAGGCTTTTACAATTTGTGTGTCACGTTGATGATTTTAATGACAGAAAAGCGTACTACTTATGAAAACATTACTTTGAATTATTTAACGTCAAAGTCTGAGCCACCTTATATGGAAAAAATGAAACCCAATTTTACTGACAAATAAATCATGTCCTACTAATAATAATAAATAAGACCTAACTTTAGAAAGTGTGATATTTCGATGAAACTCTAATCTTTTATGCACTTGTGAGACATCACTAAACTGGAAATATTCCGCTCTTTCCAAAAATCGAAAAATCCAATATGGCGGCCATAAGAAAAATGAAAGTTGAGGCAGATTGTGGGATAAAAAAAGACGATTGTGACATGTCATACACGCCATCTTATTCGTCTTAAAAATTGTCCGAATAATCTCACATTGTGACAGCTGTCAAATTAACCATTTCGGATTTACTGGCGAAAAACGAAATTCACTATTTTCGGTTTTTCGCCGATATTTTCAAAACCAATTGACCGATCGTAAATCTGAAACCGGATATCGAATGCTCTAAGCTTCCTCTAAAGCCGAGGTCACTTTATAGAGAAGCGAATTTGGGACACATTGCATACAAGCATTGACCATGCCTCAAAATGCATATTTGAGGATGTACTATGTCTCAAAATTCGAAATAGTACATTATTAAACAAATGCACCAATTGTTCTTCTGGATCATTATTCATAGGAAATGAAAGGTGATCAATCCTCAAAAAGCATATTCGAGGATTGACCATGCCTTATAATGAATATAAAAGTATATTTTAATTTTTTTTTTGAAGGGTGGTCAAACAAATCGAATTCATGGTCAATCATGGGCAAACGATGGCCAATCAGATAGAGTAATAAAAATTGCCGATTTTCGATTTCGGGGGGCAAGTGTCAGGTCAATAAGTGGTCAATCAAATGCCATTAATTCATTAATTACGAAATATGAAACTTGGGAGGCCAGCTTCACACAGCTGACCGAGATATGTGTTGTTGCAATCTGAATATGTTATCTCGTACACTCCTTGTCTCTCCAACTTTTGTGTTATTTTAGCTGCACTGTATACTTTTATGTGGTTGAAGGAATTGAAAACATCTTTTTTATAAAGTTAACTTAATTACCTTTACCGAGGACGTTCTTCAATCAACTTATGATTTACCAATTCAAGGTTTACAAGGGTGCATGCAGCATACGCTTAGCTGCCACGTATGGGATACTAAGTGGACATTCCCTTAGCAATAATTCATTGCCGTAACAATGTCCAATTAAAAAACATCAATTATTTCGAAATTTTCAAAGAGAAACCAATTTAACCAGTAGATTCCTCGTGAAAAAATATTCTAAATGTTTCATACGTAAAGATCATGGTTATCGAGGTTATCACATTTTACATTGTCAGAAATTAACAAAAATTAATCCAAGCTAGCCATTTTATTTATTTATTTATTAATAATAAATTTTATCTGAAATTCTCTTTGTTTTGCCATATGAGGATTTTGATTTATCTAAATATGACTGTTTATTAAATGTTAAATTCACATTCATCTATCCAAACAGCACTTTTTTTAAAACGTGGTCTTCTTGCGTGTGAGTTAAAATCATTTCACGAAATTGAACTCTATGATCAGTATCTTTCTGGACGTAAAGCTTGCATCATTGTAAATGTATAGTTATGCATTTTCTGTTTCTTTAGTAAGGAAAAATTGCCCAAATATCTTTTATACTCGCAAGTACCTTATACATTAACTTTGATTTAAAAGATTTCCAATAACAGTCGTGTTTTCATAATGTTGTTCAATATAAAGTAACAGCGCGTTGTAGTGTAGCTTAAGCCTTCAATTATTTAAACACAGGGATGTCATTCATGTAGCATTTTAACAGCTTTAGTTTCATTTTTCTTTTTTAATTACCTGTTAGGTAAGAATAAAATAACTATTAAAAATCCTAATCTCTGGTCTACAATTTCCTTGTCAAGAGATAAAGATTGTTGTCATCCGTTACACTTGCATCTGGTTTGAGACGTGTCCAATTCATTTTCTTGTTAAATCTCAGTGAACCAATCCATTATGATAAAGGAAGATAACAGTAAACAATAAAATTCATTTCATAATTCTACTGAATAATTTAATCGATAATGAACTTCAATTAACAAAGCCGAGATTAATGAGTTCATCCACCTTCTTCGTACAACTCTTATATGTTAAGATGATAACATTGTAAAACAATTTCCGTTCCATAACAAAAATTGCATTTACGATTGTAAATCTGTCATTAATAAACGATTAACCAAGGTTAAAAATACTCTTTCAGAGTACTCATTTTTTTAGTAGCGTATTAAAATGCAATCCGTGTTTAGCCGCCTGTATCCGTGAAATGCTTTACAAATATTTTCATTTTAATTCAAGAATTCCTTCCTCCTAGCCTGTCTGTTTGGGAGGATTATGATGTAGAATAATGATCAAAAAAGGTACATACCAAATTCTTAAAAATATTTGCTTTATTTGAGTTTAACATGATGCCTTCAGAAGGTGTTTAATTAATATTAATAGTAACCGTATTCTATCAATAGACTTATCACTGTTGACGATTTTACTGATGGCTTCCTATTTATAAACTTTTTTGTTTCGGTGTTACAAACTTTAATTAAATTAGCTAATCCTATAAATAATTGTGTAAGTTCTATATTTATAAATATCCCTCTTTTTTTCTCACAAATGAAAAATAAGAATAACGTTCAGCTTCAGGTGTTGGTTTGCAGTTGACGTTCAGCAAGATTTACTGGTTATACCTATACAGGTACACACTGAATTGTCAACTTGTTTCGAACAGCATGTTATGGAATTTTATTAGATCGCTACTCTGTATCAATCATTTTGTGCACAATTCAGAATGGTTCTTCGCATACACTTTTCACCATT
This sequence comes from Vesta saturnalis, assembly GCA_036346205.1. Classification (NCBI taxonomy): domain Eukaryota; kingdom Metazoa; phylum Arthropoda; class Insecta; order Coleoptera; family Lampyridae; genus Vesta; species Vesta saturnalis. Next base: position 493,137 of record JARFJB010002087.1, read on the forward strand.
TTATTACTGAAGTTACTTTACGTTCTTATTAATCGTTCTACGAGTATACATTTTTTGTACTTTCACCCGGCAATACTAACTTTCCAATCCTTCAATTCGTTCGCACCCCTCAATTACATTTCTAACAAAGTACAGTACAAATAATCACTGTTTATCAAATTAACATAAAACTTTTCACAAAATATAAATTACATATAATAGGTTTTAAACAAAAAACAATATTGTATAATGTCATTTTGTAACATGAACTTGAAAACAATTTTATGTGTCGGATTCAGTGAAATTCGTATCTCAGTCAAATCACTCGAATGAAGTTCGTACTGATCAAAGTTGCCATGTATTGTAGTTTCTGTCGATTTTGTTTAAGAGATTTTGACATTTACATGTTATTTAGTCGTTACTTGTGTACGTGAAGCATCGTGGTGTTAATTATAGTGTGTTAATGATTTTATAATAGTTTTTGCAATTCGACAATGGCGCGTATCTGTTTCGGAAGATTTTCGAAATAGAGTAATATCCAAATGGAAAATCATTAAATTTAATTAGCAAGAAATTAATTTTGTCAAAATCAACAGTGCAATACATTATAAAGCACTTTCAACGATGTACAACAATTGTTCCAAAGAATCGTGGTGGTAGTAAAACTATCACCTTGCCTGCCGAAAACAGAGTTTTGCGAAGAATTATAAAATCCTCACGAAGAAGTATCACTGCCGAATTAGAGAAACGTGGGTAAACGAAATTCGTGAATGTTTCCATATCTACTTGCCGTCGTCGCCTTAAAGCACTGGGTTATAAATTTTAGCAAAACCGTTGCTAACAGCCATTAAAAAAAACCGGTTAACTTGCGCCTAGAAACGCTTAAATTATCATAATATATTCTATAATGATGCAAATGTTATTTTATGGCATATTCGCTTAATTATACTAGTTACTGCAGTTATTAGCCCAGATGATATTGTATTATAAGTAAAGCAAGTGTAATATTTGTGTGTTAAACTATGTACTACCTAGTTAGTATAATTATTAAAATTATCTAACTCTCTTCTTATTGCAAGTATACATGGGTAATACGAAATAAAGCGAAGTTAATTCTTCAGGATAATTGTGGAATCACTAATAATTAATGGCCTTCCAATCAAATTCATTTGATATACAATATCCAAACAGTGACCCTCAGTGGATTAGATAACTGCTAGATTCATAAGTTACAAAATAATCCACCAGCAAAGAATAAATTGTCTTTCCAGTTGGTCACTAAAAGTCTTTCTCACACGCTATGGAAATACTTTTATCGTTTAGAAAAGTTTATTCTTTATCTCGTGAACGGAGCAGCCGAGAGCGGCTCTCAATAGAAAATAATGGTTCGAGTATGGTTAAAAAAGTAGGTGCTTTTTTCTCTTTCGTTAAAATTCTTTTAATGGATGATTGAAAAATATCCAGTATTCGAATTAAACACTCTTGCTATTTAGAAAAAGTGTAACTGTTTCATCAGTAAAGGTACCCATCTCTCAACAGTTTCGAGGTTTGCCATTAAAACGATTTATTTATTTTGCTTATTAACTCAGATTCAGAATTAGGTGCTCATACTATTTAAAAAAGTTTAACTTTGTCCCCAGCAGATGGGGACAGCTATCAAGAGTAAACTATGGTTACAAATTTAGTTGCTTTTCCGGTTTGATAGTAAAATTGTTTGTTTATTAATGCCTTAAATGCAAATTTCTAATTTGCTTTTATCAAGTCTAGCTATTTACAAAAATGTGTACCCGAAACTCGAGATTTGAAATTACCTTATTCTGTTAGCTCTATTAATCGCAAAATACGAGTAGAAATGTTAATTGAGCTGGAAGTACAAAGAAGAACTGTGCAATTGATATATTCACAAAATTTTATGTTTTACCTGGAACACATTAAAATGATTTACTTATTTACACATTATCGAAATATCCAATTTCCGAACTACGCCTTAAAGCAAACGATGATCAAAAGCTATGTGCTTGTCTTGTTTGCCTTAAAATGATTTATGTATGTATTATCGAAATATCCAGTTTCAGAATTAAGTGCTATTACTATTGAGAAAGAATTGGGCTATAACGTCCGCAAAGGAGCCCACTTCTCAAGATGAACTAAGGCTAAAGAATTAGGTGCTTTCCAAGGAGTTAGCCACTAGAAGTTTTTGGGATGAAAGATGGCCTCCTCAAAAAATCTCCTCAGATTTGCGCGGAATTTTACTACACAAAGAAAATACAAAATACTACCTACTGGAGAAACATTTCGAAGTATTCGTTACAATTAAACAAAATTGATGTACAAAGGCATCTAATATCAGGTTAAATGCCTACGAGTTGAATACTGACTAAGGTAATTTTTCAAAGATACATACAAAGTAGTTATTTTTGGACCATCCTCCTTTGATAGTAATTGGTTTTGTTCCCACCATACTATAAAAATTTGGATTATTTCAACGTTTTATAAATACTTTTGCGTAATATAATAAAAATGTTAAAGATTGTATCAAGCCTTAAAATAATTACTTAACAACAGAGACATCATACTTTTACCAGCAGATAAAGGATAAATGGATAAAACTGACTACATTAACAAAGCTAATAGTTTACTAAATGAATCTGCTTACACTACCCTAATAACAAGTTCAAATTATTAACTACGAAACTGTTAAAGCAATCAAACTTACCCGCTGAAATAATTATGAAACTAACACCACAAGATCCTACAATACCAAGATTGCCAAAAATATACAAACCAATTGCTCCACTTCGACCAATTGCAAGCTTCATAAAGTCAACAACCTATACGCATTATCTAAATACCTGAATACTCTACTTCGACCTTTCATTGGTTCAAGCAGTTCCTTTATAAAAAATTCAGAACATTGAATTTACTGGCAAATTAGCATTAACTCTAGATTATTTGTTGATTAGTTTGGCGTGGATTCCTTGTTCACAAAAGTACCAATAAATGACACCTTACAACTATTACTTATAACGTCATTTCAACCACAACATGATCATTGTCTAACTGCATCATTCTTCTTATTTAATGGCGAGTATTATCAACAGTTAGATGGAGTAGCTATAGAATCTCCAAATTATTTCATGGTACATTTCGAAGATCAGGCTCTTCGTAATGCACATGAGAAACCAAAACTTTGGCTTAGATATGTTAATGATATTTTTTCTATCTGGCCTTTTGGGGAAGAAGAATTAATGGTGTTCCTAAACCATTTAAACAATCAACATACAAACATTAAATTTACGATAGAAAAAGGAAAAGATGGTTGTCTTCCATTCCTTGATGTTCTAATTGAAAGAAAACTAGATGAAAGCGTAACACATTCCGTACATCGTAAGCCAACTCATGCAGATCATTATATTAATGCTTCATTACACCATCATCCAGCACAAAAGTTTAGTACGATACGAACTTTGTACAACCGTGCCACAATGATTTGTCACCCATATAAATTACAACATGAATTAAACCATTTTAAAAAGATCTTCATAAATAATGGCTTCAACAAACAACAAATTAAAAAGTCATTTCAGCCGAGACAAATGACGTCTACGGATCATAAATCTACAACTTCAAATAAGTTTGCTTCTCACCTTTCCTTGCAAACAAAACGAATAAAATTGGTAAAATATTACAAAAACATAATATAAAAGTTGTTTACAAAAGCATTATTAAAATTCGAAATCTTCTGAATTCTGCTAAAGACCAAATACCATTACATATATATGGTGTTTACGAAGTGCCATGCTCTTGTGGTAAAGTCTACATTGGTGAAACTGGAAGAAGCATCTTAACACCGAATTAACAGAATACAAAAACACATACGTTCACTTCATCCTACTAAATCAGCAATTGCTCAACATGACTCAAACAATCTTCACAATATAACATTTGAAAACACACAAGAATTCTCTCTAATGATAGGAATTGGTATACAAGGAAGGTTAGAGAAGCTATATATTTTCAAGAACTGAAAGTTTTACAGTCTACAACAGTGACTTAATTTTAATTCTCTAGTTTATTAATATATCTCATTTTAATGTTAATTTTTCAATATTTTTCACTTTCGTATTACACCTGACGAAGTACATAGTATCCGTCTGAAATCTTGCAAATAAATAAATATATAAATTATTACACCATTTGTCCCAAATAAAGTATTAATTATGTCAAATGGTGAAAGTTTAAATTCTTACGTTAAAGATTTTCTTTCAAAAATTTCAAGATTTTCTTTCAAAAATTTCATTTTCACTTTTGTATAATATTCCAGTGGCCGCTGTACTATATGGAACTTCATAGTTTAATAATTCTAACTTTAAATTACATATTTTAATAATGCGGCGAAATTTACTTTATCTTGAGAATTTATAGTTTTTTGTACTAAAAGGTGAAAATTTTGATATGTCTGGTTTTATTAATCGAATCTTTTGGTAATATGCTTCATCACCTTTAACAGACAGCCATCAATGTTATAAAACTTGCCAACAGCTCTTTTCCATTTTTGAAGGAATCTGTTATTTGTACTAAAAAGATAATAAAATATTATTATAAGTTAATAATAAAATTAATAATAATGTTTAATTATAAAATATTGTTCATATTCGGTGTTCTTGACTAGACTACTAAGCGTTTCTTGAGGTTTTCCTCGTATAAATATTTCTATTCTTCATCATTCATGATGAAGTCTACAGTAATGAAATCTGAAAGTAGAAAACAAGTAGAAAGAGTAATCGTAAACCATTTACATAAAGCGCTTTTCAATTTATTTAGCCATTGGAGGGGCGGGCTATAGTGGGGAGAGCCCCGGTGGGGACGCTAAGAGGATGTTCACTTGGCACCTCCTGAAGTTTATACCTTTGGTTATACAATAAAAGATTATAAGTACACGTACCCCGTTTTAAAACAAAAAATATCTTTCACTTTCACCTTTCACCTCCTTTAAAGAGGGACTGTGAGGTGGCATGGGTGTTAAGGGGTCGGTCACATCCTGACATTGTACGTTTTTATTTGACACCAAAATTTACTCTGTAACTACAGTATTTTTCTCTTGCTAAGGAGGAGTTCAACTCCTGATCTATAGCATAATTAATAATTATTATGTTTGCCTTATACATTTCTTTTCCTTTGGAGGGGGGTTATAGGAGGGGATGTTTAGGGGAGGATTACTTAGGAGGGTTAACCTCCTGACATAATACGCTTTGATTTGAGACTAAAATCAGTTTTGTAGCTTTACAAAAACATAGCATACGGAAGACAGACGAACGGTCCGACGAACAAAGCGCATTTTTAAAATTCTTTTGTAATACTGCAGTGACGCATATAAACAAAATTATTGAGAGATGATAACCTTTTGATCTCAAAAAACACCTGACAATTTCTACTACAATAAAACAAGAAGATGTTCACAATATGCGGCAATTCACTAGTGATTTTCGAGATTGAATTACGTTCTGATGAAAGTTACATTTATAACCGAAATATATTGAACACGTTTTGTCACTTTTTGTTTTCTTTACTTTCATGCCTACTTGAACCAGGAAATCCCAGCATTGTCTTCTTCATACATATGTATACTAAACTTGTTCCTAGTTGCGCAGTAATTTATTGCGCAGGTGTGTTACATGTAAACTCTCCGCGTATTACATAGATGCCAGTAATACGCGAAGAGTTTAGGCGTAACACCCTCGTAAGGTTACTGTCTCGGTCACTGTGCATCATACGCAACAAATAAACGAAACAAATTATATATATATATATATATATATATATATATATATATATCAAAAATTATTATTAATTTTATTAAATACCCAAATAAAAAGTTTACCTCGAGTAGGATTTTAACCTACGACCTGTACTTTGCTAGAGTACCGCGCTAACCAACTGCGCCATCAAGGTTCCAATCCCAATCGACGTAAATTTTGTCTTTATGTATGTAGAACTTCTAAACATATTATATGTATTACCGTGTTCAATATATTTCGGTTATTAATTTTTATTTATGTATTTAATAAAATTAATAATAATTTTATATATATATATATATATATATATATATATATATATATATATATACATATATATATTACTCAGTGGCAAAGTTTGATTCCGAGAGTGGTCAAGTACTTGAGAAAAAATCAGAGATAAATGAATTCAACTAAGCCTTATAACCGAAGCTAATACTCTTCAGTTTCTTTAGCTATAAAGAACTGTCATGAACAAGGCATACTTGATCACGCATATCACGTTTGCATATGCCACAGCATACGTTGTGAAACGAGTGTTTCCGATTTGTAAAGTTTAATTTCTCCGCGATCAACTCCTTGGTAAATTCCCGACTTAATTGGGACGGGTACATAATTCGTTAATGCATAAAGAAATATTTTAGGCCCTTTGGCTGACAATATTGTTCAACTTTTTCCTTCGACGTTTTCTAAATGGTCAAGACGATTTCATTCTGATATTTCGATAATGCACAATAAATAAAGAAACATTTTAATGGAAAATAGGAAAAGCTCATAATTTTTTAAGTACCGTTTACTCTTGTGACTTGAGGAGTGGGGACATCCGCTGAAGATAAATGCTAACTATTTTAAAAGATAAGAGTAGTTAATTCGGACACCGGGTATTTTGCTAATACAAAATAAACAAATGATTTGAAAAAAAAAGAAACAACTAATGTTTTAACTATTATTTACTTTTGTGAGGTGGCCCTCCGTTGACAAGGTATAAATTTTTCTAAACGATGAGAAGATATTTCAACAGCGCCTAAGTATTTGTCGTTTATTGCAGTAACAAACTCGAAATACAATTTATTCTTTGCTTGAAGATTTCATTTATGAGTTACGTATCTAGCAGTTCTAGACGATCAATATGCCACTTAATCTATGAGATATTTTATTTGCAATTAAAATACGTAATTTTCGTATATATTAATTGGGGTATCCAGCTCAAATGACTAAAAACCCAAAAAAATTAATATTAACATCTAATTATTAAATGGATTACAAGGAAATGTGCAATATAAGAGAGGGCTAAGTTATTCGCAATCATTTTGCCATACATTTGGTCATGGTAAAGAATGCTGTTTGAAATTCTAGAAAGAGTTGTAAAACCAAAGCGGTTTAATCACATTCGATCTCTAGTTACGGTTTATCACAAGCGTGAGTGTTGCCCATGTTGCCTTAATCTATTGACCTATGGTGTGACAAAATTCTTGAAATGTTATAAAACATTTATTATTCATTATTAAAAGCAAAAATTAACAAAGAACATTATACCAATACTATTTATCAAATTCCATGTAAAAATTGCAGGTTAGTATACATCGGAACGTCTTTGCAACCATTAAAAAATAGAATAAAACAACACAAATCAGACATAAGTAAAATCTATGATTTTGATTTCAACAGCACCAACATTTTAGATATTGAATATAACCACAAAAAACGTTTATTGTTAGAAATGTTACATATCAAAATTAATAGTGAGACTGTGTGCAAAAGAAACCTGGATGATTTACCCAAAATTTATAATCATATTTTAGAAAACCATAACAACTTGTTGTCATCATATTTCAGGTATACCATTCATATTTTTCGTTATATTTTCTTTACAATTGTAATCTGTTATTTTATAGCCACTGAAGAAGGTCTCAAACGAGACTGAAATATATGGTTAAAATAATATAGTTTTATTGACGTTAAACCATAAATTTATTGAATAGATATATATATATATATATATATATATATATATATATATATATATATATACACACATTGTAACTTTTGAACGGGTGGTTAGATTTTGTACAAATTTTGGTGGTTTATAGTAGTGCCAATCAAATGTCAACTCAGGCGTATTTTAATTTAATTTTTTTAATTTTAGATCAGTATGACGTCATCTAGATTATAGATAATTGACGTAAAATTACCTCCACAATATTTTTCCTAATAATTAATTTTTGTGAAGTTTGTTGATCAAATTTAAAAATTACGGTTTTTTAACTAAAACTCACTGTTCACAATAAAAACATACGTGAGCCACCCTGTATATTAAATAGCTCTTTCAAGTACTAGTAAAACGATATGCATAGTAATTTCCTTAGTTTCTAAATAAAGCAGTCATTTTTAATTTTCTAATTTTTATTAACACAATATGCTCTTGAAGCCGACTCTTGTCAAAACAAAATGGTGTTTGAGTTGACATTTGGCAGATGAACTGTATGTATATGAAGCCGTAGAATCCAAACATGTAAAAATATACAGGTTGTTCAATTTAAATTTTCATTTCTGGTGAAACCGGAAGTCGGTCATTGTTTTTATGTCAAAAATCCCAAACTGGCCCATCAAAGCTTGAACAAAATCTAACGACCCGTTCAAAAGTTACAGGCCCCTATTTGATTTACAAACGGCATATATATATATATATATATATATATATATATATATATATATATATATATATATATATATATATAGTGAACCAAGTCTGGAAACGCCCAATTATCTCGTAAATTGCTAGTCCGAATTGTACAAAATTTGGGATACGGAGGTTCCAGATTTGACATTTGCAATGTTGCCAAATTTACCGTTTCTCTGATATTATTAGTCACTTTGGTTTTTTAAATACATAACCCTGTATATGCAGTCATTATTGGAATATCCTCTTCAATACGAGTTCAACCACATGATTTTATGTAGTCTAGAAGGCACTCGAGTGACGTTAATCCACACTGGCTGCGTGAAAACCATACTCAAAGACCACAAAGATTAAATGTATGATCAGATATAGTGGGTACTCTGTTAATTGGGCCGTTCTTTATCGAAGGAAATTTTTGCGTCAGATAGTACGAAATGCTACTTAGAAATGAATTTGTACCTACACTGAGAAACTTGTTTTGAGCCAAATCAGATACGGTTTCAGCAAGATCGAGCTCCAGCTCATTTTGGTGTAAATGTTCGGCGTTATTTAAATGAGACATTTACCGGACGATTGGTTGGTAGACGAGGTAGTATTGAATTGCCTCCACGTTCACCTTATTTCAATCCTAAAGATTATTTTTATTTGCGGATACTTGAAAAATTCAGTTTACAAAACTAAACAAGCAAGTCTTGGAGAGCTGAGGCAAAAATTATTGATGAATCTCGATTTATTTCTAGACAACCATGTAGTTGAAAATAGTTTGTATTAAAAAATTTGTTGAGACAATTAGGCGTTGCCAGACTTCTGTTTTATGTATTTAAGACCTTCTAGACTACATAAAATGATAAGTGTTACATATGGTTGAACTCGTATTGAACAGGAGATTCCAATCATGCATATACGGGGTTATGTATTGAAAAACCAGAGGAACTAATAATATCAGAGAAACGACAAATCTGCCAAAATTGCAAATGTCAAATCCGGAATCACAAAATAGGCTAATGCCAAATGTTGTACAATTCGGACTAACAATAATCGGGCGTTTTCGGACTTTGGTCCACTCTATAAACGTCAACAAATTAAACGTAACTATATAACTATATATATATATATATATATATATATATATATATATATATATATATATATATATATATATATATATATGTATATATATACAGGGTGTTTAAAAAAGATGCGGCAATATTAAAGGGGTGATTGCACAGGTCATTTTATACATTAGATTTTTCCAAAACGGCTTGAGATATCGTAATGAAATTTTACGCGTGTCAATAACTGTGAGAGACGCATACTTTGCAATACAACACGATGTTTCAGTCGTACCATTGGCGCGCGTATTGGCACGTCATAGGCTATTTTTCAAGAAAAAGTAGGATGCCGCTGATTTCTCTAAAAATAAAAATATTTTTGATTCTTTGTTCAATTGTGAAGAAAAAGCTCTCTTGACTTTTTATCGTACGACGTACCGTTTTGAGTAAAAAAAAACATTTTAGTGCATGTCCATTTATTACAGAAAAAAAGTTTTAAAAATCAAGGGTTTCATTCAAGGGCAAAAACAAATATTTCAATAAACCAAAAATTTTATCAACCAAAATTTACAAAAACTGTTCAAAGTGACCACCTCGAGCTCGGATGCAAGAATCCAATCTTCTCCTCATTGACTGGCGAACTCTCTCAAAAACACCAGAATCTGTTTTAATTGAGTTACACCCAGCAATGATTCGATTTCTTAAGTCTTCTACGTTTTCCAATGGAGTAGCGTACACCAAGGATTTCAAATGGCTCCACAGGAAAAAATCAAGGGGATTTAATTCCGGGGATCGTGCAGGCCATAAGTGAGGTCCACCCCGGCCAATCCAACGATTTCCGTATGCTTGTGTTAAGAAATCACGAGCTAATCGACTAAAGTGGGCTGGTGCGCCATCGTTCATATACCACATTGCATCTCTAATTGCTAATGGTACGTCCTCCAGAAATACAGGGAGCGTGTTTTCCAAAAAGTTGCGATACACCTCTCCGGTAAGTCTCCCGGGTAGAAATACCGGTCCAATTAGGCAGTCACCCACAATCCCAATCCAAACGTTCAAAGAAAACTGATGTTGAAAACGATCTTCAACAATTTCATTTGGATTTTCTTCACATCATACATGGTTATTATGGAAATTCCGTATTGCATTTCTTGAAAAACTCTGTGAACAGAATCAACATCAGGAGTTGAGGGATTTGAAACATTTTGTGCAAAAGCTATTGACAGAATGCAATGCGCGGAGGAAACCAGCAGGAAGAAGTGCTTGAACGCGTTGTATATGGAATGGATACAACAAATTTTCCTTAAGAATGTGCCAAATATTCCCATTACTTACGTCCAAAGCGTCAGCAATTTTTCGAGTAGAAGTACCTCGATCTTCTTCAATCATGTCGAGCACATCCTCTTCCAGCTCTACCGTTCTTGCTGTCCTTGGCCTTCCCGCTCCTCCATTTCGTCTTAATGTGCCTGTTTCATAAAGACGCCGATGAATACATTCGAAAGTTTTTCTATCAGGAGCAATACCGCCCGGAAATCTTTCAGTATAGAACCGCCTAGCTTCTAATGCATTCCCATCAGCAACTCCATAAATGTAGTGCATGTCGGTCATCTCGGCATTCGTATAGCGATTCATGATAAAGAACTTCAACAAATTCGACACATACAAAATTATTAATCACGAGACTCATTCAATATGTCAGTGAATAATACAGGAATGTTTAAAAATATTTTTGTACGCATGATAAATGGACATGCACTAAAATGTTTTTTACTCAAAAACGGTACATCGTACGATAAAAAGTCAAGAGAGCTTTTTTCTTCACAATTGAACAAAGAATGTAAAAAATATTTTTTGTTTTTAGAGAAATCAGCGGCATCATACTTTTTTCTTGAAAAATAGCCTGTAACGTGCCAATACGCGCGGCAATGGTACGACTGAAATATCGTGTTGTATTGCAAAGTATGCGTCTCCCACAGCTATTAAAATTTCATTATGATATCTCAAGCCGTTTTGGAAAAATCTAATTTTGACTGTTTTTTTAAATTAAACTTCAACACGCTGTAGATCGGTAACGAAGCGTTTGCGGACCTATGTTTATAGTAACTTTATTGTATAAAATGACCTGGGCAATCACCCCTTTAATATCGCCGCATCTTTTTAAACACCCTGTATGTATGTATATATATATATATATATATATATATATATATATATATATATATATATATATATATATATATATATATATATATATATATATATATCATTTATTAGCTCACCGACAAACTTGGCCATATGAAAGGTCATGTAATTTTAAGAAAAATATATTATGGGAACATATGTCCGATTTTAATTATTTAAAGAAATACATGGCTTCAAAAGTTTGATTGTATCTAAGTATTTTATTTTTTAGTGCAACACAACACGACAATTAAAATACTGACATTGAACCGACAACTGTATTTACATTTATTTCTAAGCACACTTTTTTGTTATTAATAAATCATATCAATAGACATGAGTGAAAATTTCAGGCATGCCAATCCCCTTCTTACAATTACTTCAAAATTTTTGAAGTTATTTATTTCTTTAAATAATTGAAATTGGACATATGTTCCCATAATGTTTTTTCTTAAAATTATATGACCTTTCATATGACCAAGTTTGTTAAATTTTCCACACTTTATCTACACTATACACAATATAGCGAAAATCTTACATTGAAAACACGACCCCACCTTGTTTGATTAGTTGTAAATTTGCATTAGACCATGTCTCCATAAGCTGTCTCCATAATTTGATCGATGTTTGTTAATAAGTTTTTATTTGAAACACCTCGTATGTATTAATATGTAAGAGAAAGCAGACAACCTAAAAATGTCGCGTGAAACTAGTGAGAAAACTTTGGCGAAATTCCAAATACTAAAATTTTCACACAAAGGTGAATTAGCGCAGACGCGCGACTAAAATAGAAAAGGGCTATGATATGTACAGTTACTATTTAAAATAATAAGATAACTGTGATTTATTAAAATTCGTATCTCCAAAAGATAAGAAGCAAAAGACAACAATAATAGTCGTATGTTGGTTAACTGAGTCACGCATATAGTTTATTGCACATTCACGTTTATTTAAATATTTAATTTTCTAGTAAATATACCTACATGCGTTTTTTAGTTAATTCGACCTCGCTTTTTTTTTCTTTGTACTTTCGATTATTAATAATTGTGTACTAATTCATTCCATGAAAAAAATATAAATCTAATCGAGTGGTGTATAATTAAGCGTAAATTATATGAGATGAATCCAAAAAGTTACTTTCTTTTGTTCGGTAATCATAATTAAACGTGCTGTGACTTTCTTTGTCGTAATTCTAAATATTTATAATTACACACATGCTGTTAATATAACAAAAAGAGATGTGTACATATACAATATATCCTGTTTTGTTACTGGGACGAGAGTCATATTAAAATTTATTCATATTTTGAATTAAGTCACACGTCAATCTTCGTAAGTGTAAATATTTTTGGCAAAAAAATTAAAAACTGACCTGCGTACTATTAAGCGTGCAATTAATAATATTCCAAGTTTTGGCGGTATCACTGCAATTGCACCCCGGAATGCGACAAGCGTCGGTCGTAGGCCCTGCAACACCCTCTTCCACAACAGCTGGCACCGATTTTATCACAAATACACAAATTATTAACCAAAATATTAGAGAAAAATACCACTGAAAACCCATTGTATGCACACATGCTTACACTTTCGCACTATTTATTAAATTTTCTATTCAGGTCACACGGACAACTTGTCGCGACTTGTTCTTTTACCCTGTGCATAATAGGGGGTGAACCGGAAGATTCTGTATCTTTCAGTGACGAAGGTAAACACTTATGAAAGGAACGTAAAGCGAGAGCTCACCGAATTGCCTTCGAAAACGACGACCGGTTAGTTTGAGGTCCGCGAGCTCGTTTAGTTATGAGAGAGAAGTAGGAGGAATCATATCCACTGCTTCGGAATGACTGTATCTCGTTCCCTTTTTAGATTGCCGCATTTTTATCAGGGTTAGGAACTTGTTGAAGCTGTGACACCCCCCCAATATATTCTTTTATTCAAGGTCGGCTTGACCATACCACCCTTATGCTCTTTAAATAATGACTTTCTTGAAATGCAAAATTTAAATAATAATTTGAGTTCAAAGACTGGGCAATGACAGTTCATGCTTTTATTTTTGCAAAAATAATGGCGTTCAAGCATGAATCCTAGTCATAATTAAGCCTTGATATATTAGTAAAATTACATTTTACAGTTACGATTTTATTGTGCACCGAAAAGATTAAGATTTTTTGATATTTTTATATTTCATTTTAAAGTGCCGGATGTGAACATCATTATAAAACACTAGTAATTGACTATTCTTCTTGTTTCATTATATTCGTTTCATTCAGTTTTCCATGTTCGCTATTCATAAATTCTGTTTTGGCAAATAAAATGATTACAAAAAATAAATGTTTCCGTTTTAATATGGATACCTTATCTAAAATGTATTCGCTTTTTTTCTTGTTAAATAAAAATACTAAAATAGGACAATACTTATGCTTAATTTTTCTTCAAATTTTTGAAAAAAACATGTTTTACAAAAAGAGTACACCTTTCAGTTCTGAAATTTTCTTTAAATAAACAGGAATTTTATTAATATCTACGACTCTTAAAACCTGTCTGAAAGTAAGTTGTTCTTCAATTATACAACTTATCTGAACCTTGACTCAATATAAAACGGGAGATCACGTTTAAGTTGAAGATAATTACTTAACACTTTCAGGAGCAAAAATCATTTTCCGCCAATCGTTTATTAATACATGATTTGCATTTAGAAATAATTTTTAATAGACTACTTTTCATAAAGATTGTAGTATAGGCAACCAAACTATCAAATACTTTGTAAGTATTATGGAAGCAACTAAAATAAATGAAAATTAAACTTCCCCTTTATTACACATAATAAAATACTTATCTTTTTTGGGTTTTTAGTTCCGATAACACTTACAGTTATCTTCGTCAGTAGTAATATTATAGAGATGTTGAAACAATTTTTGTCAAAGTTGAAAAATTAAAACATAAACTAAAATAAAATTTCCATTTTCTTATCTTTACGTGTTAAAATGTAGAAGTGTACAAACAAAACCGACTGATGATCAACTAACACATTCAAATCAGTTGTATGTAAGCCTACATATCATTGTTTCAAGGATAACGTAATAGTAATTAAATTTTGATGAAACTGTATTATATAGCAGACATCCTAAAATGTCTGAAACTAGTAATTTGCAAAAGCATTATCATTAACCCATTAAGTTCCATAAATGCTGTTCATTGTTTTTTTTTTGTTTCTTTGCTAAACTGGAAGAGAATATGTATAAATAAGTACAAAAAAAAAACATTTTTGAAGTATAAAAATATACCAGGAGGAAAAAAATGATGATACCATATGGTATCTATGGCCGTTGTAGAAGTTTTATTAAAAGAATTTTAATATTAACAAAAGTAAGTAATTAGGCCTAACGTTCCAATATTATTTTGTATGATATGAAGCGTAGCACTTTATGCAGAGTCCCACTACATTTTTGGCACATTGTTCTGCCAAATGAGGTACAACCTTCACTTGCACACTTGCACTTAGTTACAGTTTGTAGCTAAGTGGTTAATTTTATCAAATCGCACGTCGACAGTGACTTGTTTATAAAAAACTGATTTACCAGGATGGGTAGGAGGAGTTCCGTATTGTTGCAAAGACACACATGCTAAGTCGCTCCTAAATTCCAAGTTAGTAGTTTTTGGATGATTTTTTCGGTACAGATACCATGCATTGTGGATGAATACATCTAGTAACCAGTGAACAACGGCAACACCACTTTTTTCCCCTGATTCCTATTCGGTAAGCAGCTATTCCCTGGTCCATTAGGTCCATACCACCCATATACACCAATACAGTGTGGCCAAGGGATCGTAATGTGCCTTTTTTCTTCCTTGGAATATTTTTTTATATTTTCCACTGGTGCAACTTCAACGTAGGTGGACGCAATGGTCATGACAGCGTTGTCCAACCAGCGAAGAAAGAAAATACCATCGTCTTGATGAATTGTGCATTCGTATTCACTACGCCTTTTAGACTTTAGAAACTTATTTTTATTTGTTAGAGGAAATAAATGAGGAAGTCTATTTCGTCGTAGAGTCCCGACTGCAGAATATCCCATAAAGTGGCGTAAATACACAAGTAAATTTGCGCCATTAAATAAATAATTCATATAAATGGTATACGGAAGTGAGTTGATGTAGTTATTCAAGCATTCTTATCATCGGGGATGCAACTTTTCCAAATAGTTTGTCATATGCATTATTTCTATTAGAGTTCTGTCCTAGATGCAGCTCAAAATTTATTAAGTAACCATCTTTACTGTTAAGCACATTTTGCAGTCGAACCGAATAGGCTTAGCTTTTATAAATTGTTTACAGCCGTGACGGTAATAATAACGAACCATTGATTCGTCATAACACAAATCTTTAACCGGCTGAAAGGTCCTTAGGCAAGCTCCTTTGATTCTATTATTAGTGGTCGCAGTTTCCATGCCTTATCATTTTCATCAATTTGCGTATTATCTACGAATGCAAATGCTTGTGAATTTGGAAAACCGATTTCTACGCATGCATTAGATACCATTGTATTGTGCACGTCATCACTAACTTCCAGTACATCTTTTGTGACGGTAAACAGTTAAAACAGTTATATTCTGGATCTGGGATATTTTTAAAACTTGAATAACGTCGTGCTTCATCTACAAGATACTGAATTGTTTTATCGTCCTTAACTAATTCGAAAGTTTAGTGCAAGTAAGATCATTGTACTGGGTAGTTAGCAATTGGAAAATGTTTTTCCATATATTCAAGATCACCTTGTAGCCACTCAGAGCTTTTTTCTTTATTGTTTTTATCTTTTTTTTTTAAGCGTTCGCTTATCCATTGTGTGTGATACTTGATATCGTGCTCCCATGTTCATCGTCACCTGAATCTTTATCAGTATTGACGTTTACATCTGGTTTTTGGTAGCATGGTTAACCGCATTGTTCGGTGAGGAAGAACGAAATTTTACGGTTTTAGACGTTGGTCATCATTCTAGGCCCACGATGGCAAAAAAAAAGATGGCTGAAAGGGGGCGGCACTTGGGTGATTGCGTGAGCAACCGGTGATACACTAAATAAAAAATGGTGGGAGCAAGTAGTGTGCTTCTAATTTTGATGCATCGCCTCAAGTCTCAAACGAGAAATTTCCTACATTTTTCATGCATTTAAGCAATAAGAATTATTAACGTGATAGGCGATATGACACTTTATTAAAATATTTATGTTGGTATTTAGTGTGAAAAATAATGTTATAAAAGTTTAGTGGCAATAATTACGTTAGATAGGATAACAGGTTTAAATAATGCACCAAATTGGGCACACATCAAGAAGAGGGATAGAAACGATGAGTGACCAAGAAACAGCAAATCCGGGGTTAGTTATACTAATACATGCAAGTGCTAAAGTGCAAGATGATATAATTCCGACTCACGTACTAAACCGAGCAATTGAAAATATTTTATGTTAAGATAGTTTTAAAAGATCAATTTTGACCTTATATTTAAATACAAAACTAGGCTATGCGCACAGAAAATTTATAAACGTGATTTTTTTATAGAAATCTTTGCTCACAGTAGGTACAAATGAAATGAACTTTCAGATATTCTGAGTGGAAATTGTATTATATTTTTGCACTAGTGCAAACACTGTAAACTATAGGTCATCTTGTATGAGAAATGTTTTATTCAAAGCTCGAGCATACCTCTCAGCTACAATGGATTCAACATATTACAGTCTTTATATCAGATTATTCAGGATCGGAAGAATCATTTTTTACAAGGTAGAAATGATCGAATCCATTACCTCCCGAACGTACAAGTTCAACTATCTCGGTCCTTGCTTATACAATTTTCAACTCATAATCATTAACAATGGTAGAAGGGAAGAGAAAACGCTCTCCTATTTACGACATGAAAATAAAAAATATGATTTCTTAATATCATAACACAAAATAGTACATGATAAGATATTACAGGTTATCAATCTTATCTTTCAGCATTCATTCAAATGAACGGTTGTTTCTTCGAGATTTTGTTGGATGTGTTGCTGGATCGAGTGGAGGACGTCTAGCTCAATGGTTGCAGCCGGGCAGTCACGTTGATCCTTCCAGATGTCAAGTATTATATTCCCGTGAAGATCTTCGGTGCGGGTGGCCCGCTATTGTGACTGTACTAACCAGAGATCAATATTCGGACCTCGTGCACGTACCTACAATGAAAGTACGTACTTACGTATTTGTGGTTGTATTATCTTCAAAGTGACAATAATATATATATATATATATATATATATATATATATATATATATATATATATATATATGTATGTATTATGTATTTTTCAGGTTGAAGTGAAAGCCATACCAATTGATAAAAAAGAATTAGGCGATCATGACTTTGGAAGAAAGATAAGAAGAGTTAGTTTACCAGATCCTCTAACATTTGGTGGACTACCACCACCTCCATTACATCATCCTTACGAGCAAACTGTACGAGATAAAATGTGTTTCCACTCAATAACTGTTATGAAGGTTTTGTCATGATATTCTCACTTATGATCACATTTTATTTGACTTAATGACTTAATTTTTAGGCTTATCAAAATTATTCTTTTGAAGAACTGAGATATACTTCTCCCCCTGTTAAACGCTCAAGTGAGAATATGCTTGTACGTCCAAATGGAGATGGTACTTATAGTGCAACTTGGACCCCTGCTTCTGTTGGATGTTATTCAATTGTTGTAAATATCGACGGATACGATATGGAAGAGGTTAATTGTGATTCACACTAAGTTAAATTGTTTTACCTAACTATTTCACAGGTATTCAAAGTAGAAGTGAAAGAACCACCACAGGAATGACCCCCCCTACTCAAAATCTTGCAAAAAAACCTACTCATCAACCTAGTAAGTTAAGAAAATTTGTGGCAAAGAATTCGGCAGGTTTACGTGTTAGAACGCATCCATCTTTACAAAGTGAGCAAATTGGAATAGTACATGTAAATGGGACTATCGCGTTTATAGATGAGGTGAGTTTTCGGTGTATCAACTTCCTTTATATTATTTTCCTCTGTAGATACATAATGATGATGGGGTTTGGCTACGCTTATCACCAGAAACCATTAAACAGTATTGTACAGTATCTGTAATAGAAGCTTGGTGCCTTCAATATAATCAACACCTAGGAAAAACGTTATTACTTCCTGTAGAGGAACCAAAGTCAATTTTAGATCAAGTTATTACAGAAACAATAATGAGAAAGTTACCAGAAATACATGACCGGTTGTTAATTTCATAACGGTATTAGTAGTTTTTAATTTTAATGATTATAGGCGTAAAGCTTCAGCTGGATTTAGTGGAGCTTATCAAGTTATAAAGTGTGGTGCATCCGGTCATAATGTACGAGCAAGGCCGAGTTTGAAGGCTGCTCCTGTTGGTATGTTAGTTCTTGGAAATCGCATTGGTGTTACTGAATATGTTGTAAATTGTGATGGATGTTGGGTTCAATTAGATGATGCAACAAAGGAGAAATATTGCTTTAATGTAGATGGTGAGGCATGGTCTTTAGCTATGGGTCACAACAATGTACTATATGTAGGAACACTAAGTGACGTGGATAAAGGTAAGTTTTATACTATTTCAGCTTAATTAGTTTTTTTTTGGTACGCAGATGTAGTCCCACAACTTTGCCCTGATCAAGAATCACCTCGCATAAATTCAAATAAACGAGGATTTGATTTTACTCACAATTCCGTACCTACTCCTGCTGAACCATCTTTTTCATTTGGCATCTCACGACAAGCATTAAAGACACCAATAACCAATTTAGAGACTTCAACCACAAATCCATTTGTATTTGGAGATAGTGCTAAGTCAGATTCGCCAAAAGTCCCCAAGAGGGAGAAATCTAAAGATTGTACAAAACCCAGTAGTGTACCTAAATGGGTTAAAATTGATGATAGCAAAAGGTAATATATAGTATGGATATTGCTTGCTTATTCATTTTGTTAAATTAGGGAGGCGCCCCCTGAATTTACCGGCGTATCGGTTAAAGATCTTGTAAAAGCAATTGGAGAGTCAAGGGCCAATGGGAATGGTATTACTCCTCCAGATACACCAAAAAGAAATAGCAGTCCAAAAGGTGGACATTTGTCTCCAAAAATACCTAGCCGTAGCTCAAGTCCTGTTGCTATACCTCGTAAGAATGTCTTGCTTTTTCGGTGCTATACTCATTTGATTTTTTTCAGCTACTCGTACTGTTCTTCATGATAGTGGTAGCAGCAGTCCTCAGGGCTATGGGTCACCGCGTAGCATTGGAATATCTCCATTAGGTAAAAATTTGATATATTAGTTATAAAAGTAAACATTATTATCAATAACAGCGCGCAGAGGTTCTAATCAATCCGATACAAGCGCGTTTATCAGTAGTCTCACTAGAGATTTATCACAATCACCTAGTCAAGCAACACAACCACGCGATCTTTCTCCTAGCCCTAGCGGAAGTTCCTTACAAACACGGTCAGAAAGTAGCCCACAGCAGACACCAATTAAAAGGCAGCAACCTACCGTAATTATGGTATAAGCATTTCACATTTTCATTAATAAAAATTATATTTTAGGATTCCGAACAGAGTCCCCGCAAGTTAACGCAAACAGGTACACAAACTTCTCCAGAAAGTGGTAGTAACGTTTCCCTCAAAGGTCATTTTTCTATTGGAACAGTCGGTAAAGATGAAAAAATTTCACCAAAAATGTTACGCAAAGATAGAACACCCTCAAAAGTTCGACCGAAAAGAGCAATATCTCCTGCTAATATTCAACAACCACCGGCAAGCACCAGTAAACTAAATTATCCAGGAAATGAAGTTGTCAAACAAGCAATGAGTCCATCGGTGGCCGAATCACTTCGTGCAGTATTTGCAGCATTTCTTTGGCATGAAGGTATAGTGCACGATGCAATGGCCTGTGCTTCCTTTTTAAAATTTCATCCAAGTTTACCAAAGCAAGGAGCGTTAGTTGTTACGAGAGGTCCATCAGAACACGCATTAGATAAGCGCTACCAAGAATTGACAAAGGAAGAGCGCGCACGCCAGCGACATTCAGTAGAAGTGAGCACTGCTGGAACATACTTGCATATACAACCATCGACTTTAGAAACATTGACTAGATCAGCTGTTAATGCTAGCGCTAATCGTAGTCGAAATAGAAAAGTTCCAGCTAGTGTTATAAAAGAAGACGCAACATCGGAAGGAAATTATGGATACCAAACGGTTTCAGTTTTACCTCCCGCGTTAAAATCGTTGGTGTATTTATGGGAAGAACTTACAAGTAATTGTTTGCAAGCAATGACTCAGCAAATGATTATCATGACTCCTGTTCATGCAAAATTTAAGAAAACTGAAAAAATTGGAAGTAATAACCTTGATAATAAAGAAGTAAAAGAAAAGAATACAATAATCGAGAAAGAAAATAAAAAATGCCGGAAGAAGAAAATTTTTCCACGGAATTATTTAGGTAAATTAAAATGTTTATAGAAATTTTTGTGGAGCTTATTATTTTGTGTACGATTAGAAGACGTTGGATTGTATAGTTACATGAATATGACGAACGTCGATAGAGAAACTTTTTGTGAATTGTGCGGAGAAATGTACCCCCATCCTGTTACTTACCATATGAGACAAGCGCACGCTGGTTGTGGATTACATGCAGGTGGTCGCGGATATAATTCAGGAGGAAATTATTGTTTGGGATGGGCTGGAAATTGTGGAGAAGGCGGTGTTGGTGAGTTTCTTATTTTTATTAAAAATTAATTACATTCGTAAATTTCAGCGGGCAGTTCTTGGTATCTTTTGTGTGAAAGCTGTCGGGAAAAGTACATAAAAACATTCCGAAATAGTAAGCAGGGGAATCGAGGGAAAGCAATTACAAAACGAAAAAATACATTTAGTAAAACTGTTACATCTCCTGGAAGCGTTAGTCATACGGATACTCATATCATTATGAAAAATAACGCTATTTTTTTACTCGATTTAGCTAGTTCAGCGGATATAGGTAAAAATAACATTGTTTTATAATAATATTAATTTAGTTTTTGTTATAGGAATGTCACATAGGAGAGCTTCCATGAGTACAATGCCATCTCTTTCAGAACATAATTCTCCTCCAGATTTTGGAGGTCCATTTAATCCTTTACCACCATTTCAATGCTTACAGGCTCTCGGGGCGATGTCACCATACGAAGAAACACCATTCTGTGATGAAGAATTACGGCGAAAGAGTGTTCAAGAGGGTTCTTTACCTGGACCTTCTCATGGAATAAGGGTAAATATTTGACACTCTTAAAAATGTTTTTCTAACATGTTATTAAAATAGCCCCTATCGGAAGTTTCCTTATCAGATAATGACATTGATGGTATGAAAGGGCTTCGATTTCATAGATCAGTATCAATGGGCACCAATGGAGTACCTTGGTCAAAAACAGGTTATGATGGAAGAATTATAATGATGAGGAAGCGTAATAATAGCAGCAGTGAGATGATTAACGGTAATTACATTAAAAATTATTTCAAATAATCATTGTTCACTTTAACAGAAGGAGGATCCTCCTTGCTATGCAATCCTTCTTCTACACTGCAAAAACTTGTTCCAAATATGGATAGCTCTTCAATTGTAACTAATGAGCAATCAAATGATTCATTAAATTCTCAAACTCGACAAGACAAGTTATCTTTATTACAAAGACCAGTTATGTTGTTTATATTGCAACAACATGATTTGGATTCCCTACAACTTGCAATGAAACAAGCTCTAAGGAAAGCAATGTGTAGGGTGTATGCTATGCAAGCACTAAATTGGCTTTTACGATCTGTTACTCAACCTGTTTGCTTACATGATCTACTATGGTGGTTTGTTACTTCACTCACACCTCTTGACATTGACTCGAAGGTGAAGAAGATAATAAACCTCCAAGAAGACTTGATGAACAAGTAAGTGTTTGCTGTTGGGTTGTATGTATTTGTAGTAATTCTCACTGATTAGGATTTAAATGTGTGAGCACCCTTTATCCGACATAACCATAGCTGGAGAAGCTGTAAATCCCCTTCCTTCGACATTTCATGGGCTTTTGCAGACTATTGCCGATCTTATGGTGCTTCTTCCTATGGGATCTGCTTTACAGCAAATGGCAGTAAGGTGTTGGGGATTGAGGTTTGTATCAGCAGATCATTCATTTCTTCATAGATCCCAGGTATAAATAAATTGTATGCTGTAAAATACATTTCATTTTTTAATTTTTAGGTATTCAGCAATATAAGCAAAATATTATCAAGAAGTGAAGAGTTAGAAGATTGTACTATATCTATGCAAGACAGTCATCAAAGTAACTGGAACCAGGTTTGTTACATGATTTTATATAATGGCATTAAGGGGGAGTATTGATATATTTTTATTTCGTGCGTACGCCAGGTTACATAACCCTATAACTAGTGAACTATAGCATTCGAATTTGTGCCTGACATACAGTAACTTTCTCCTATAAACAAAGAACAAACAAATAGCAGATTTTGGAAATTACGGAATTGACCATGTCAGGTTTAACCTAAAAGGCGAGCGTGTAATGGTATGGGCATTGACTAACAAGTTGCGAAGATACGCAACGTTAACGCTATAAAGTGTACCTAGTCCTCTACTACTTTCCTTCTTAGTATATTACCACAACGCACCCCTGCAGCCTACACACTGTATGCTAAGAAAGTGACTTCCTCTGTAAACCATACCTTATAACTCGTTTTACAAATTGACAATGCTCTAGCTGTTTACGATTCAGCAGGTTACATGCATAACAGCAGTTATGAAAACACTGACTATTTTGTAATAAACTTTACCACCTTGTATATTAGAAGTGTAGACTTATGGGACATAGATTATTGGCCTGATCTTAAACTTTCGTGAAATAATAAATGGATCAGAAATGTTTAATGTAAATCCAATTAAACTCAATTAAGCAATGTGATTTTATTTAATTATAACTTTTGGTTTAATTTAAAACTATTCTTAAACTTTAACGCTTGATTCTCTATCCTATATGTTTAAAGACATGTTACATCACGTGACTAGGTTTATTTACGTAACATTACTTTTTTACTCTGACATTACCTTCTTTTTAAGTATAATAACAAAAAATTACAAATTTTCTTTAGCGATGTTTCTGTGATGATTATTATTTTGTTTCGATAAGATATTTATCTTAAAATAATTTTTTCAATTTTTATTGCTCTTAAAGCATTATTCAAACTTTTTTCAATGTAGGTATTATAAGTTACTTAGATTAATTCTGAATTAAATAATGTTCCGTAATTGCTGGTTTGATTATTTTTAGAAATTGTAGACACATGTTAGCTCAAATGCAATGCGATTTCATTTAATCATAGTTTTTATTACCTTCCCGCCCGTTATAACAAGAATGCCATGACTGTTTTAATTTTAATTATTCGTTTCAACGTGTTATTTTTTAAATGAAAAATATTTTAAATCTAACTTAATTTATATTGCATCGAAGCAAACCCACATGTTGCTCCAGTGAAGTGTCTCTGCTGATGTGTCATCAGGCAACTTCAACTCTGCAACATCCTTCTTCTTAAGATTAATATGTTACATTTAACTAGAACAAATCATTACACTTAGATACAAACACATACATTTCTTAATTTAGAATATAGTCATTATGTCTAACAGGCAACTTTCTTGTTATACTAGACCTTGTTGCAAGATTTGGTGTAGGTACTGTCATATTAGTGATATCCTTGTGATCTATATTTGAATTGCTGCAATAATCTGACTTTATTTGCTTAAATCTTGGTTTATTCAATGATTTTCTGAGGTACACTCTATTTCTTCTCAAAAATCATCCATTTTCGGTTTGGACTATGGGACCTGGGTTCTTTACATTTACCTACAATCTGTGTTGACTCCAAGTCGGCTGTCCGCCATTTTTAATGATTACGTCACTTAATACCATCAAAAACGCTATATATGTGCCTTAGTTAGGTTTCCCAAAATTTCTGTTTTATGGTTCACATAATAGGTTGGGGGGGATTTAGACGGGCACTGTATAACATACTATTCATATTTATGTAATAATAGTAGATTATATTACAAATGAGTGAAATAAGCCGTTATAAGCAAGTGAGATTTTTGACGCACAAGCGCTTGCGCGAGTGCGAGAAATTCTCACGTGCTTATAATGGCATTTCACTCACGTGTGATATACGACGTTTTGTCCAACAGCTGCATTTTTTTAACGAAAAACTTGAAGAGATTATTTCAAAAAAAGTATAAAAAAGAGTCGAGCAGCCAGGTCTTGGTTGCCATGGTCGGTCGACCGGTTGTCATGAATACGTTGTTGATATAAAATTTAGTCACTAGTGAATAAAATTTGATTTTAATCACTGAAAACTAGGTAACGTATAAAACACCTGAAAAACTGCAACTGTTGGACAATAGTAGATTATATTACAAGTGAGTGGAATAAGCCATTATAAGTAAGTGAGATTTTTGACGCGAGAAATTCTCACGTGCTTATAATGGCATTTCACTCATGTGTGATATACGACGTTTTGTCCAGCAGTTGCATTTTTTTAACGAGAAACTTGAGATTATTTAAATAAAAAAGAGTGAAGCAGCCAGGTCTTGGTTGTCATGGTCGGACGACCGGTTGTCATGAATACGTTGATGATATAAAATTTAGTCACTAGTGAATAAAATTTGATTTTAGTCACTGAAAACTAACGTACAAAACACGTGAAAAACTGCAACTGTTGGACAAAATAATTAATATGTTATGGCAATGAGTAAATAAGAATATATTTAAATTATTCTTTCCTGAGACATAATACGGTATTTTCTTCCCCATTTGATAATCATAGAAACAGATTTTTTTCTCGCGAGTACAAAAATTCATTTACTGTTATTCCGAGATTAAATATATTGTTTCAGTCCCTGTTTCTATCAAGTGAAGTATCCCTTTTAGTCTCTAGGGATTAAAAGTAACTTTTAATTCCTTGAGACATCAATATAAAAATTTGTGACTTTCGTTGTGAAGGAAAACCTTGGTAACAAATCAATCTAGATATCTAAATTACCCCGGAGATGATAAGGAACTCTTGTGATGCAGTGCTAACTCGATGCAGATGGTGTTTGCAGGAGAATGAAGGTTTATTCGAGCATTTGATTAATTAATAGTAAAATTCAGTATAATATTAAATTTTATTTTTTGTTGTTTTTTGTCACTTTTATTATTATGATTTATGTTAATAATCAATAATATTGTTCTCAATAGTTGGTTTAATTTGTAGATTAATTTTCATTTAATTAAAATACATAATATGTCAAGGTTGCTTTGATATAAATTTAATTGTGTAATTTGACACTTTCTCATTGGCAGATTATAAACATATGATATATGGTTGAAAAGCATTTTTTATGAAGAATTCAAAATGCAAAAATCCAATATGGCGTCCATAAGAAAATCGAAAGTTGCGTGCATTATCTCAAAATCTAGTAGGCCTAGATTTTTTCAAAATCATTTTGAAATCATCGCTACCTGTTACCCCCATCCTGCAAAAATCGTGGATGTATCTCTTGCAAGAAACAAGATATAGCGATTTTAGAACATTTTCAGTTATCACCCTGTGTCTAGTAAATGGAAGGATTTTTAACATGTAACCATGGTTACTTTTGGGCATATAATGACGCAACTTTTCTCCATTTAATCATCTTCGTATCTCTAACGGTTTCCAATATCCCCATGCATTTCATCTTAAACTGGACACACTGTATATCATATATATATATTATATATATATATATATATATATATATATATATATATATATATATATATATATATATATATATTTAATGTCAGAATGTCAAAATAGCACATATACTGTGGGACTGAGGAATCTTTTAACCCTTCGAGTGATTGTAGCCCTCGATTCATCTGGAGCCACAACATTAGCTAGCGGGATTAAAAGTAGTTCGTTCCTTAATACTATATCACACACTATGTTTTAAATATCACATTTTCGTCTGTTACCATAATTGGTGCTAGCTATTTTAGATTTTTTCGAGTAGGTAATTGAGTAATTTCAAGCCAATAGTGTAATACTATTATTAATACTTAATTATTTATCTCCTTTCACAGCTTGCTTGCATTGTGGAAAGTTTAAAAGACTTAACATCATTTATTGAAATTAAAGCGTCAAGCAGACAAGCAATGGTAGGCAGTTTAACCGATAATTCTACCGAAACATTTTGGGAATCTGGCGATGAAGATCGAAATAAAACTAAAAGCCTTATTATTGTTTGTGCACAAAATCACCATCCAAAATTGGTTTGCATTCATATTGATAATTGCAGAGATCTGGCTGTAAGTTTCTACTTTGTGATCGAAAGTTTGTTTCACAATCGTTTTGTTTCAGAATAAAGTTTCTAGTATTTTGTTTTCATCGGGATCCAATTCTGATGATTTTGTTCGATTAAGAACTATTGAAGTGGAGACTCGTCTTTTAGGGGGGTGGATTAGTTGTGCTATCCAAGGTACTGTATAGAACTCTATTACATATCAATAAGTAGATGTTTTACAGATATGGATCATACAGTAATCCGCGTAGAATTGAAAGGCCCTGACAACTCGGTCAGGGTTCGTCAAATTCAGGTACTGGGTGAAATTTCAGGCGAAACTTAAAGATGGGTAAACAGTATAATGCTGTTACTATACAACAACGTAATTGTGAAAGTGAGACTTTAAGAGTCTTTCGATTGATAACATCACAAGTGTTTGGTAAACTTATTATTGGTGATATGGAGGGGCAGAATTTAAATAATTTAGATAGTGGGTCAGGTTCTGCTAGTGATGGTTTAGAGCCTATTGAAGAAAGTAATGATTTAAGAGAGCATATGGTTGGCATACTGTTTAGTAGAAGCAAGCTGACTCATCTTCAAAAACAAGTATACCACTAAAATAACGTTGTGGGAAAATTTTATTTTGTACTTGTCTTTTAGGTTATAGTACACATTGTACAGGCAATACGTAAAGAAACTGCACGTGTACGTGACGAGTGGGAGTCTTTTATATCCTCAACTGCAGCTGGTTCAGCAAGTTCTGGTCAAAGCTTAGATGCAGCTAAAAATTCTGATAATTACTGTTTTGAGATGCTTTCTATGGTTTTAGCTTTGTCAGGAAGTTCTGTTGGTCGCACTTACTTATCTCATCAAGGTGATTTATTAGGCGATATTCTGAGTTTGTTGCATACAGGCAGCGCTCGTGTACAACGTCAGGTAAGAATGCACACACCAAGGTGAAGAACCTAGCTAATTTTATAATAATAGGTTACTGCCTTATTGAGAAGAATATTGCCTGAAATCACTCCTGAATTTTTTGCAAAAATTGTTGGTGTGAATCATTTACCTCCAAAAGATTTTAGTATTGTTTCGGCAGCTAATAAAGGTACAAGTGCAGGAGACTTTGATATGCACAGGTATATTGCGTATATAATATGTAATGTGTATTAATGTAGGTTTTCCAGAATGGGAATGTTAGACGTTTTCCTTAGTATAATAGCCAAAGCTATTACTGTTCAGGTAAAGATGAAAAGCAAATCTGCAAATGGAGGGCCAGCCAAGGAAATTAGCACTGTAACTTTGGCTACCTCTATACAGGGTAAAGAACATAGAGGACGCTGGTGGTTAAGAGGAACAACCAGTCGAAAATTGGCAGAAGTTATTGTACATTTATTAAAGGACATGGCGGCTGTAAGTTGTAGAAATTTGTAACTAATGGTTTTGATTTAGTTAGGACTAAATTAAGTAAGAGCTAAGAAGCACAAATTTGAACGATTTCCCACGTTTAAATTTTTAAAAGTATTTTTTTTTCTCCAATCTACTCCTTTTTTGTTCAAAATCTCCAGTAATGTTTCTAGTTTTATTTTACACACTCAAGTACATTTTTCATTTCCACCAAAAACGTACACTTCTTCCTATATCTCCGTTTGATTTTACTACAGTTATCTCGTTCACATGCTTCTTTTACACTCAGACTGACACTCCAAAGAGCTCTTCTATAACTGATCCATATTATGCTCTTCATGGGTTGAATAAAGTCACAAAACGTTCCTCATAAAACTATAATTATCTGGAGTATGCAAATGATTCGTATCCCGCATCAAATTTCTAAATATAGTTCTTTGTTTTGTATCTTTTTCTTTGATATCATAACTATCTGCTTCGTACCGTTTGCCGGTTACTTATAGCTTACTGGAGAAACACTTTATCAACTTGACGTGTATATCTTCTATTCTGGGCGCATTGTCATTCTACATACATCTGAGAACCTTTACTTCACTCATCATTATGGTTGCACCTCTTAGCCTTTGAGTTTTTTCCTTCTAAATCTAGCTTTATAGGTTTCAAATTAACTTTATGTACTACTCACACTTCCAATTCCATGTGGTATTTTCTCATGTTTTTTATCATGCCAGGATCTATTAGTTATATTATATACTACCCTTGATTATATATCTTTAAAGATATATAATCAAGGATACTACTAAATCCCTTTCCAATTTTATTTAGGTTATCATTCTCATAGTGCACTTTCAGTAGCCGTTCATTCCTTGTTTTTTAGTTCTCTTCTTAATTATTTATTTATTTTTGCATTGTCATCTTTCTTTATGTTCTCAATTTCCCATGTATCCATAGCTACTTTGCTCTTTTCTTTTCCTTATAATCAACTTTACTCTCTGCCATTTTTACCATCGCGTACTTTATATTCTTGAACTTATGCTTTGTAGTTTAACCTGTTTTATATTGTTTCCTTTCTTTTCCTAAATCCACTCTATCAAATATCCTTAATTTTTCTAGATCAGATTTCTTTACTGGCCTTGTGAATTTGAGCCTCTTGTTTCATTTCAGTTCCTTCCTACCCTACTTTCCTTACTACTATGTTTCTTTGCGTTTCTATATTTAAATTAACCAGTTTTTCCGCACCTAATAAGGATTTGACATTCCATATTCCCATTTCTAATCTATTTATTATACTGCCGTGCTTTCCTGTTGTTTTCCACACACCATGCTATTGATCCTAAAAAAACTCATCCGCCTTCAAGAGTGATTCCTCACCTTTCGAGAAAGAGAATGTCATACGCTGGACTCACTCACCCGCGTTCCAAAGGAGCCGTTGGCACTTAGTGTTAAGGTAACTGCTTATACCGGCGTAAATCGGTTTTTATGTATTCATCAACGAAGTAGATTCTGTTACTAGAGGCAGACCTTATGGTTATGTTAAGTTAATTTTCGCGGGCATATATAAATTCCCGTAGTGTCATATTCAATAGTGTGTCAATATTGTGATTAAATATTTTAAATTGTAATGTTACTATAAATACTTATATTTTAGCTAATA
Source organism: Vesta saturnalis (assembly GCA_036346205.1). Taxonomy (NCBI): domain Eukaryota; kingdom Metazoa; phylum Arthropoda; class Insecta; order Coleoptera; family Lampyridae; genus Vesta; species Vesta saturnalis. The sequence goes on from JARFJB010002087.1 coordinate 523,283, forward strand.
TGTTAAATAATTGCAATGCTGTAATGACTAAACATATTTAATCGGTAAAGCATTGATGTCAATGTCTTGAAAAAAAAGAACAGAAAACTTAAGACAAAGCAAAATCCAAAATTAAAATGTTGCATAATTATAAACATACCTAATGATCACGTATTTGTATAATTCGCTTTTCCGAATGTTTGCTTATCTGGACCAGCCTCAGTCTCAGTTAGTTCAAATAACCAAGTTTTTACTGTATATTTCAATAGATTCCCGTAGTAAACGTATAGATTTGTCTAAAACAAATGCAAAAATATACCATTAAAAACCCAAAAAAGAGTGTATGTCTTTTTGTTCTTTCGGAAAAGTATACATTGTAACCAGAAAACGTAGATTTGATACTAGCGTAAATAACATGAGAGTTTTCAGATTAAGTTAATCAGAAAAATGTTCAGTTGCTGAACATGCCGTAGATAATTTATATCATAAAATCAGTTTAAATAAGACCTAATTAACTGACACAATTAAAGTAACTTTAATTGTTGGGCTGTGAAAATTATAATGTTAATTTAGCTTAAGCTGTTTTTAGAGGGATGCTTATAATTCATCCAAATGGGTTTCTCTTTTTATGTTTTACACTTATTTATGAGCCACCATTTCAAATTGAAACTTGCTCACTGAAATATATTCAAACATATTGTTAGTAAACCACCTGCTTAATGTTCGGGTTAATCGTAAAGTAACTTACTTAATCCTGTGTTAGTCTAATCTTATCCAAACATAATTAATATGTTCTTATAATAAAGTGTTTTATGGGCAACTTTCTGAAGAACTCTTGAAATGAAGACAAATCCTAAAGTAACAATAACAATCCAGTAAGTATTCTTAATATCATACAGACACAGCAAACAACGTATTTTATTCCATTTATAATTTTTTTAGATCATAACATTCAATTTGATAGTCTACTTAGGAGCTTCACAAGGCGAACTTATTTTATGCGTTTACAACGAAAATTATTGTGTTATATGTGAACATCCAAATCATTTTAACAGACACGAAGAAAATCTTTGATTTAATAGGTTTTAGTATGGCTCGGTATTTTGCTGTTTTTCCTAGACTTTGTAGAAAATGTTTTACGTTTAAGTATGCATAGTTGTCACAGCATTGCACTGATTTGACATATCTTTAAAATTTAAGTTTTTAAATGAACATTTTATTTTCAATGTATCACAATAATTGCAGTCTCGAAAATGCAAATAATTTTAACGGGCACGAAGAAAATCTTCGATCTAATTTGGCATTTTGTCGTGTTTCCTGTACCTTGCAGTAAATGCATTACCATTTAAGTATGCACAGTTGTTGCAATATTGCATTGATTCAACATCTATAGTTAAAATTAAAATTAAGTATATACATTCTGTTGTCATTATATCACAACAATTGCAATCTTTAAACTCTAAAGAATACAATTTTAACTATTTGTTGGATTTGTTAGTATTTTCACTAGATCTTTAATTGTATATCCTAGTTTTTAGTTGTGTTACTATAATGGGATTAAATTTTGTTCAATTTGTATTTTGATTATGGCGTTTTTCATTGTTAGCCTTGATCCACAGGGATGTTCTGAAATATATATTTTTTAAGCTGATTTTCATAATATTTAATCTATGTATTGTTACTAAAATAAAATAACATTCAATGGTAGTTTACAATATCTTATTTTGAGTTGCCATTTTATATCGTCGTACTCTTAACCTCATATTGAGAGACTGAGTATTTTTTCCCTTTATCCCTCTGCAATATTGTTATTCCGTAAGCGCGTCAATCCCTGTCTTGTAATGAAGGTTAAAAAAATTTACTTTCTCCTTTAGTGAGTTCTGGTTCGGCCTTGCACAACAATTCTTTTGAAACAGCGGTGTAGTAAAGATAATTTTTCCTATTCTTTATAGAAGAGTGATTGTTGCAATAATGCCGTAAAAATAATATTGACTTCATGATATGGCAATTTTTTCCTTCTACTTTGGTAATACCCTTACAGGAATTGTTCCTTCACACCATTTCACAATGGATTAACTAGATATCACTGTTGCAAACATAAACGTAACTAAAAAATGGTTCATTTTAATGGTATGAGTTTTATAACTTTAATGAAAATGTATGGCTGTAGGTTGGAGTTTATCTTAAACAATAGAAAAAATGATTAATTGTTGAAGATTTATTATTTTTCAGGGTAAACTGTCTGAACCTTGGGCAAATGTCACAAAAGGAGCGATAGCTGAAAATATCTTAAATCTCACCCATTTAACTGATGAACAAAGAGTACCTACGAATTGCTTACACACTCCCACATTATGGTTGGCTCTTGCCTCCTTATGTGTTTTAGATAAAGATCATGTGGAAAGACTTTCTTCTGGTAAATAGTTTTATCTTTTAAATTGGTTTATATTAGTTGAGCATAGGTCAATGGAGTAATGCTGAAGGCCAACCAGTACCCCCTGGACCCACTTGCACTAATCATGATGATGGTGAAACTAATGCAATTATACAGTGCAATATTTGTGGGAACTTGTGCGCCGACTGTGATCGGTTCTTACATTTACATCGAAAAACCAGATTGCACCAAAGACAAGTTAATTTTAAAATGTAAGTACAATTGTTCACATTCTGATATATTTGTTTCCAGGTTTGTAAAGAAGAGGAAGAGGCCATTAAAGTCGAATTACATGAAGGTTGTGGACGTACCAAACTGTTTTGGCTACTAGCTTTAGCTGACGCTAGAACTCTTAAAGCTTTGATAGAGTATCGTGAGGGTAATACACGTACTCGCGGTTCAGCTACCAATGGTGTGTGTCGATTTTGTGGTGCTACTGGTAACTCTGGGCTACTTGCTATTGGAAACGTTTGTGCAGATTATGAATGCCAGGTAAATCGTTATGAGTGCATACTCATAACATTTGATAATCTTAATTTTTTATTTTGCGTTTATTATAAATGCATCATAAAAGACAATTAGGTTTTATACTTAATTATCCTAATTAAGAATAGAAAAAGTAATGCAAGAACCTGGTGTCATAAGGATGAGATTGAAACTTGTTTAATATATTTTTAAGGAGTATGCTCGCACTGCTTGTACAAAACTTTTCAACTGCGGACATATGTGTGGAGGAGTGCTAGGAGAAACTGTTTGTCTACCTTGCCTTCACGGATGCTCTTCTGATCCTTCTTTGAGACAAGACGCCGATGATATGTGCATGATTTGCTTCACAGAGGCATTGTCCTGCGCGCCGGCGATACAGGTTGGTGATTTATTGTTTTGATTATGTTATGTATATATTATTATATTTTAGCTAAAGTGTGGCCACGTTTTCCATTTGCATTGTTCAAAAGCAGCCTTAATGAAAAGATGGGCTGGGCCACGGATTACATTTTCATTCGCGTTATGCCCGATTTGCAAGGTAATTTTAAATTCTAGATATGTTTTCATATGTAATTAAAAATTATTATTAATTTTTAATTACATATTTACCTTTGAACTTATTCGTTCATAATAAAAAAAAAACTTATAATAATGTTTTCATACGATTCATATGTTTTAAGGATAATATTGAGCATGTCATGCTTACTGATCTTTTAACACCTGTTCATGAGCTGTATAAAGATGTTCGGCGGAAAGCGTTAATGCGATTGGAATATGAAGGATTACATACAGTTGAGGCAATTACAGCACCGGGAACACGTTATTATAATGATCCTGCAGCATATGCTATGGATCGGTATGCTTACTATGTTTGTTACAAGTGTAGCAAGGTAAATCAAGCACATTGCTAATATACTAACCAATTACTGATTCTCAGGCATATTATGGTGGGGAAGCTCGGTGTGATGCTGAAGTTGGTGAAAATTATGATCCAACAGAATTAGTGTGTGGTGCATGCTCTGATGTAGCACGTGCACAAATGTGCCCAAAACATGGTACAGACTTTTTGGAATACAAATGCCGTTACTGTTGTTCAGTTGCAGTGTTTTTCTGCTTTGGAACGACGCATTTTTGTAATCCTTGTCATGATGATTTTCAAAGAGTTACGAATTTGCCTAGGAATGAATTGCCAGTTTGTCCTGCTGGTAAGTAATGTATAAACAGATTATATTATAATATATTTAAATACTGCAACCTACAGGTCCAAAAGCAAAGCAGTTGGAAGGTGACGAATGTCCTTTACATGTTAAACATCCTCCCACAGGTGAAGAATTTGCTTTAGGTTGTGGTGTTTGTCGTAATGCACATACTTTTTAATTGTGCCTTGGCATTCCAATTTTATGTAATAGTGTTGAAATACGTTAAATTAAAATCAACATCGGAAGACACCAAGCTGCGCAAAAAGTGACGTCAGAGTGTAAAGCTCAACAAAAAATATACGTTTAAAAAATAAAAGTTTAGGTTATGTTACTTCGCGTTTGTTGTTCAAGAATACAATTTTAGAAGTAAAATGTTTGAAATAATCATAAAGTAAAATAATATTTTATTGTCATAGTTACAAAATCTAGTTTTTTAAAATACATTTGCCAATAACAATTAATCTCCTGATTTTTTAGCCAGATTTAAACATTAGCAGAGCATTATTTATAAAGCCCATTTCACCACCTAAAATAATGATAAATAGCAACATATTTACGTTATAAAATTATATAAACATGTGTATATAACTGGTCGTCCTGCTTTCCGATAATTAGTGATCGAACGTATATATGCACAATGCAAAGAACGTATTTCATGTCGTTCTATTATAATCTTACGACGATCGGATGTTTTTTCCACCTACACAAAACCCAAGATAAGATATGATTCAAAATTAATCAGTAAACTTACCTGAAGCTCATTCGTAAAAGTAAACTTCTAAATGACGTTTTCTTTCCCGAATATCCAACTGTTTCGTCATCTTTAATGAGGTTATAAATTCCTTGAATATTACAAAATAAAACGTTTATCCAACTGCTTTTTACCTGAATTGATACTTTTAAAGTTTTTGCAATTGTTCCACACAATCTTGCGAGCGTCTTCAGATAACACATGGCGTTTTCTTGCTCGAGGTGCTTGAGCGTTATGAGATATACTTGCTCGCACATTATATAAAGAACTAGATTTGGTTACATTAATATAACATGAAATTAATAATTAAAGTAACTTACTTATAAATTCAATACAGGCAGCGGATAGTTTTAAAATAAACTGTTTTGTAGAATAAGTAATAAACAAATTTGTTACGCCGGAAAGACAAAGAGGTTATAAACAAAAGTTGGCAAACGATCAGCTGGAAAGTAACGTTTTTAGAGCGCACAGTACTAATATCTGTGTCATTTTCCAATCATTACTGCATCTTTATCTAGTTTAAAAATGCGTTTCTGCGCTGGTGTCTTCCGATTTTGATTTTACTCTAAATTAAAATGTTTATGGTATGTATGTAATAATGTACTTACCTTAGTTTATCATAGAGTGTACTCTCATTGAAAAGAAATTGGATAATTGTGTTACAAAGTGTTTGAATGATGTGATCTTTAAAACTGTATTATAGATTTAGTTATTTAATTCAATAAATTAAGTCATTCTACTTTTTTTATTTTGATTATTAGCGGAATACCAAAGTAAGGAAAATGCAAATGTTCTCTTTCTCAAGAAGGAAATTAAAATCAGATTATAATTTAATTCACAGAATATTCACAAATATCAAATTACTGAATCCTATAATTTCAATCACAATGAGCAAAATTAAGGTATTTTAGTAAGTGAGTACAGATTATAGACGCAATTTCAATAATCAAACCATCACTCATGTAGTTGGTTACTTGAACATCCAATACTCATAATATACAATAGACTTATAGGTGCTTTAACCAGTATACAGCAATAAAACACCAGCAATGTTATAACCTGCAGAATTAACGTTTTTATCACAGAGTTGTGAGTGAGTGAGTGAGTTAGTCATTTACACCCCCCCCCCCCCCCCAATTCTCTCACACACACCCACACCCATGCACACACCCTCACCCACACACCCATCCACACATACACACGCACGCACGCACGCACTCACGCACGCGCGCGCGCGCGCACCCGGACGTGCACGCTCTTGCGCACACGCGCACGCGAGCGCACGCTCACACACACACACGCACTCGCACACCAGTGGCGAAACTACAAAATTTTTCTAGGGGGGGAGGCAGGCCCCACGGGCTCATTTTGGGGAGGGGTGCGTATAAAAATTTTATTGGGGCGTACACACCACTTTTTTTATAGATGCATGCGCATGAAAACTACGTCAATCTTGTTTTCACTCTCAATTTTAAACAGTTTTGGTTTTCATCATCATGGTTTGTCATATACCTACTTTAAGTAAAAGAGTTTCTTGTTTTCACATTTTATTTAGGAAATATAACATATAAGTATGAATAAAAAAAACTTCAAACTAACAATTTCTGCTTAACTAAAGCATTTTCGATACAGAGAAGTGATAAATTTGAAAATCTATCTTGTACCATTGTGGTTCTCAGCCATGTTTTTATCCGCCTCATAGCGGAGAAACTTCTTTCGCAACCAGCTGAACTGATTGGAAGGCCTACAGCAATTTGTAGTAATTTGTAAAGATTTGGAGTCAGATCCCCCTTCACTTGAACTTTTAGATTTTCCAACGCGATTTCAAGATTTTTATTTTTGAATAAATTTCGTATCACTAGAACTTCAGCTTGAAGTGTTGAGATTTCGATATTGAAGGCCCTCTGATAATTGGCGACGAACTCAAATGCTTGATCCAAATCTAGCTTCATAAAGGAATCAATCGATCTTGCAAGGGGAAGATTTTCAAATCGTTTTTTCATATTGCCAATCACGTTGTCCATGACTTGGTAGTAAATGTTGACTTTCCAGTATTCGGGAGCTGTAGTTCCGGCAGGTATGTCGATCAGAGATGATTTACCCAGGGTTGAGTCAGATAGATATTCATTAAGCCTTTGTGGTTGCTTCCTTTTTTTTTGAAATCCTTAAAGGCTCCAAACAAATGTCTTGTTCTCCTGAGAATTTTTCTATTTCACTTCACAAATTTGTTCCTCTTCTCTTCAAAGCTACTTATAGTGCTATCTATGATATCACTAGCTTGACCTAGTGTGGCATCTTTTCTCTGAAAATATTTACTCAGTACATTTGCGACCATTAACACTGAATGCCTCCAGAGTGTTGAAAAATGCAGCTGCAGCACAACTGTCGACAATTACCAAGTTCATCCTGTGTGCCAAGCAATGAAAGTAAATGGCTTGTGGATGATCCTCCCTTATTTTGGCTTGCAGTCCTTGGTGTTTCCCAGACATAACACTGGCTCCATCATAAGATTGGCCAATTAATATGGCGTTATTCAACAAACTGCATTTACTTAGATACTTTTTAATAAGTATTTGAAACTCTCGGCATCTCTAGAAGAAGAACAATCTACGAAACCAAGAAAACGTTCCTCAACTTCCAAGCCTACGGTATATCTGATTGCCACGGACAATTGTTCTTGTTTGTAGCACCTAGCTTCATCAACCATTATCGAAAAAAACCACATTGCCGCACTTCTTCTACAATCTGTTTAATAACAAGTTGAGATGCGATGATTATTATTTCATTTTGTATTTTGGAACTGCAATAACTGATATGTCTGTCTAGATGCATCGAAAAATTCGTGTCATGTTTTGCCATAAGTTCACCCAACTCCAGAAAATTTCCTCGGTTAGTAGATGTTGCGTCTTCTCGGTGTCCTCCGAGTGGCAGCCCTTGACGTGTCAAGTATAAAATCATGTCGATTAATTTTATCATATAATCTCGGTTCTGTATTATCATTTCTTCATGTTGTATGGTTAGCTTCTTATGAACATCTCCGGCCTTCAAGAATGCTTGTAGCCTACAAACCTTTGCATACAGTCACTGTGAGCCAAAGAGGTGTCATGTTTTTCAGCGACTCACTTAGTTTCCTCAATTACTGAACCCATTAATCGAAAACTTTTCATTTTGATCTCGAATATTTGCAGAATGCCGAAAATGTCTGCAGACAAAGCAGAACGCTTTATCTAACTTCACACTATATTCAAGCCACTGATAAGTATCAAAGAATTGAGACGAAAACGATCTCCGTCTATCTCCAAATGAACTTTTGGAAAACAACAACCCTTGGGCCCTTGGCTGCGAAGGACCACTATCAAGAGTTCCCAGATCTTGATCTTCTGGATCATTTCGTCCTCTTTGATTTGTTTCTGCAGATGTAAAACATCGGATGTTTTGCTACCTTGCCCTTCTTCAGCGGCTTTATTTACATCTTCTCGTATGCCTCCCAACATTTTCTATATTTGAAGTTGAAGATTGTGTTAAATCACAAGCTATCTCAATATTTGTTGTTGAGTCACATACTGGAGTAGACGTTTGCCTTGTCTCAGTCTCATCTTTGTCGGTTGATTTGTGGCAGATTTGAATTTCTTCATGTTCAAACCGCCCACAATCTGCAATCTGCAACGCAAATAAAAACAAACACCGAAGCTAACTGCTCGGACACTGATGGGGAAACAAGTAAAGGCGTGAAAGAAAGTACAAATCAAAATCCTTTGCAGTTTTAACTTTAAACTATTATTATTATTAGCTGAAACTTGTGATGCAATCTTTCCTTTTTTTCACCCATCAAAATTTTAACATCTTATAATACTCTAAAACAAACATACAAATAAGTAAAATTACCTTAGTCCTTAGTTGTTTGTGGCAGTTGGCCTTGGCAGTGGCTATTTGTTTGCTTTGATGTTTTATTTCACACAGCACTGTGCTGTCAGCACAGAAGACTCAGAACATGGAACACCGAACACAGGTTATATTGGCACTTGGCTCATAATAATAATAATAATAATATACATAAAACATTAAACATAACTATAACAAGTACTAACCCCATCAATTTATCGTGCGTTGCAGCGTTGCTTATATAGGTACCGATGACGCAAGCAACCCTTCTCGAATCTTCTAGAAGTTCGATGACTAATAATTTACGTAAGCTGCTGTCTGCGTCTGCCGAGGCATCGTAATTATGATTCATAGATCTAGATTGTTCGGAATAATGAGTCACCATTTCCGGTATGTTACACTATTTTTAAGTTTCAAGTCTCGCTTCCTTTATAAAAAGTTATCTTTTAGAATGTTAATGTAAACTGTATGTAAACTAATCTAATCTACTAATCTTTGCGGCGTCTTTATGCTTGCTGGGTTTACTACATCGTGAAAGAGCTATTGTTTATGTATCAACACTCAACGCATATCAGTATCATGAACCAAAACAATTCCAAGAGCAGCACAGTCACAGTCAGCAGTCTACCGCCGCCGCGCCGCTTAGTTAAACAAATATTATTTCACCGATACAACTTATGCTCGAATGACGAATATTCTAATGTCCTTACATAATAAATAATAATTAATAATTGTACTTATTCACTATGTCACTATTACTACTCGTTTGTTTATCGCAATGGTTTAAGATTTAACGAATTAAGTTGTTAGATGGAATTTAAGATAAGAATGAAAATGGGGAAGTGCTCCGTTTTCTGGGGTGTCATGCTTGCCTGGGGTGTGCCTGGCACACCTTGCAACCTAGTTTCGCCACTGTCGACGCACAACGCAGGACGCGCAGTTTGCGCAACGGCACGCGAGCACACACATCACTCAACTCACACTCACACACACACACACACACACACACACACTAACAGGCACACGCGCACGCACAAGTACGCGCAAGCACGCACCCACGCACGCACCCACACACACGCGGACGCAGACGCAGACGCAGACGCAGGCGCAGACGCAGACGCAGACACAGACACAGACACAGACACAGACACGGACACAGACACAGACACAGACACTGACACAGGCACCAACACAGGCACATACACACACTCACACCCACAGATTTCTTAAGAAGTGCTCTCTATCCACCACTATAAGAAGTACAGAGGAATAGTTAACAGTGCAATTAATAAAGGATCTAAGCTTGTTAAAACCGGTCGTTTTATTAAAAAAGAAGTTTATTATCCCCCCACTACTTTATTTCAAAAGTTAGGCTGAGTCCAAAATTTTCAAAAAATTTACTTCCCCAACGTTGGTTTTACCTTTTATAGAAAAACTTGAATTAATAATTTAGTGTACCTACTACGTACCCTAGCAGCCAACCTATGAACTTGATAAAGGAATTAAATTATTCTGAAAGCGTGGCCTTTTATCAAAGGAAACATAACATTAGTTTGAACCCAAAGAGCTAAGTTTTCAAAATCGTTTGATTGTTGTATCAAGGCAACTACAAAATATTATTTAAATACATGTTATGTATCAAATTGAATACTTCTTGTGAAAACTAATAAAATTACGACCAAAAGTACTGGCATTGAAATTTTGATAATCTACAAATCAAATGGTGGTGTTGTAGTAATTATGGCAGTCATTAACCTAATGTGCAATTATTGCTAAATGTACGTATGAATGAGTAAAATTATATGAAATACAAATGTAAAAATTAATAATTCAATAAGGGAGTAATGTTATGTTTTACAACCTGTGAAAATTCTGTAAAAACTTGAAAACCCCTACATAAAAAACTTCCAAAGTTCAACAGCGGACTTATTTAGACTTTTTAAAAGGTTTATGTCTATTTCGAAAAAAGCGTTGGCTTTCTGTATGAACATCTTTCCTTCGTTGGTAATTCTTTTGACCATATTTCTGCTTTGTGACCGGTTTGAAACTGCAATCTGGGACAATGATTTTGGTGGTACGTTTTGTCTTATATTATTGCCGTAAAATAACAAAAGGTACAAAAAGCACTTGGAGTTTTTTTAGACTATATCTATATATATACGAATATAATACGTGAAATGTTTGTGACAGTTCAAAATTATTTTGACAATTCCAGTTTCAGGGTCACTTAATAATAATATACGACGTTCCCAAATCTAGTAACTTTTTATTCCATCCGTGTTATATTTAAGCAAAAGGGAAAGAAGTAGAACTTGGGGTGTTTCTCAGACTTTACTTCTGTATAAAAGCAAACATTATCATAAAAATTATGTTGGTTACATAACATCTACATTTCTTCTTGTGGTATTATCTCCAAATGTTCCTCTGACTATACCTGCAAGTAATAAACAAGATCATGTACCTAACTGTCAAATAAGTACATAAGAGGATTTAATTATATAGTTTTAATCTTTTTGTAGATAATAACCAATTAATACGTTATGGTAGGATACAATTTGCAAATTGTGAATACGATAAAACACATTTGCTCCTCCTACCTCATACACATTATTAACTCCTTTGTTATTGCAAAATGGGCACATCAGATTATTGCATTGCGGACCCAGAATGTCAATTCGCAATTTTGGCTGTTAGGTGGATTTTATATATACAATAAATGATAATTAGTATAATACATATAGTGGTGTATTGTTGTGTGCTGCTCAGGAGTTTTCGTCCCATTCAGCTCGTGGAATGCATACTTGATGGTTGGCATAGTGTTGTGGGATGTACGCCTGTTGACATTATGGAGTTGCGTTTTGTGGATATCCAAAAAAAGTCCTTGTGTTTGTTGTTGTTGTCGGTTGTGGAGTTGTGCGGTTGTGTGGGCTGTCCGGTTGTCGTTCGGTTGGCGTAGTTGATACCGATGCCCCACGTATCTAAATTAGAAGGAAATAAGTATCAGTTGTGTAAATAATTATTATCAGTATTAACAGAAGATAACAAATTAAATTAAAACCGATACTAAATACTTAACCTGAGACACTAGTTTTCGCTTCGGACCTTTGTATGATTACTCGAAAAGGACAACAACCTCTTGACCGTGCGTGAGGCTCCTCCCACAGGTCAATCGCGGTTCTAGTCTGAGCTAAGTCGGGTTGTACAGGAGGGTATCGCTTTCGGTACGCCTACCTTCTCAACTTCGCCTGCCGGGCGTAACTGACGCTGATCTGGGTTGGAAAAGGCGCCACAGTCGGTGGTGCCCTCTTCAGTCACTGTGGAGTTTCCATTTTATTCCGCGATTGAGAACGAGGGAATTTTGGGCATTCTCTTCTAGCTCTTGGGGTGGTCTCCCCTAGAGTTATCACACTGCTCGGTCTGCTCGGGGTTTCATGCATTTACTGATGTGGTGATCGCCGGCGTCCTTCACACTGATGGTATCAGTTTTCCGCCGCAAGTTCGCGACGGTGACTCGAAGGCGGACAATGTACTCCACCTCTTGGATATTCATTTTGTCCTCTTCTGTTGGTAGCTGCAGCCGTACAAGAGGGATCGGTGTCATCCTGAAACTAGAAAGGACTTTGATTCCTTTTAGTGTTAGCTCTGAACTAACACCAGCCTAGGAAAGCTATACGGGAACGTCACGTGTAACCACCTTGGCGAAGCGCTCGCTCTTTGTCTGGTAGGTGTGGTACTCCGTACCTCATCAGGCTGTCTCGATCCTGGAATGAGGCAAGCGGTGCCCGGATTTCTGCGTAGATGGCTTTGGCCATCGTGAAGCCAATCCCTTGTTAGTTGAGTTCTCGGGGGAAAGCGTCCCACTTTTCCCCCTGCCGATCGATTACCAGCCGAACTTTCTCCCTGGTATCTGCTTCGGTCGTCGTTTGGTCCAGGGCTGAAGGGTTGTCCGTAAACTATGCTAGTCTCTGGAACACGCTGTTGATCGGGGGCGGCATAGGCGGACGAACCTTCAGCGCCGTTTTCGGTTTCTTTTTTGTGTTTTGAAGTTGTCCTCGTCAGGTCTGGTAGACCCCTGGTTGGGGTCCTCAGACTGTGTCTGGGCGGGGTCGCCGTTGGACGTCGTCGGAACTGTTAGCGGGGCCTCCACTAACGGGACTACGTCTATCGGTGGCGTTTTCTTGTCTCCTCTTCTTCTGCTGTCGAAGTGGTTCTAGAAGGCTGCTTGGCGGCGGACCATCGGTTCTTTGGATTAGCTCGGGTCAAGATCAACGTTCGACAAGACCAACACGACAGTCTTCGTTGTCGAACCACTTCAACTCGTATCTACGCGACATCGTGAAAAAGATACCGTAAGATGTTCTTTTTTAAATTCTATTAATTAGCTTGAGCGAAATCGCAAACCAGTAGCAAATGGAAGCAAACCGCACAGCAGCAATTAAAAGTCAGTACCATTGTTCTTATTAAAGAAGGTAATAAATACTCCATCCTTAAAATGGCACATGGGGTATATCACGAAGCTCTATCTGGGTAGTGACAATATTGTACGGGTTGTGTCAGTTTTGGTGAATAACAATGAAGTAAGACGACTACTATCAAAATTATGTGTGTTACCAAATGAAACAGATAGATTTAGATTTAAATTATTGTATAAAATTTATATTCTTTAACCTTACTTAGTGGAATTCTATATTTAACAACACTAATGTTTTAAATTGGGCAATTATATTGTATTTAAAACATTAGTGCTTTATTCATATATTTATATTACAATCATGTATACAATTTGTTTTGTTTCTGTGTTTCTATTGAAAACGTAATTTACATTGTTCAAGGCGTCCAGAATGGTACGGCCGTGTATTAATTTTGTTGTTAGAATCTTAGTGGTAAGATACCGTCTACGGACCTGTTTGTTACCGTAGAAATAGATAAAAATTATAACCTGGTTGAAACATGAAAGCGTTAATAAAACTAAATTGAATTTAAAGTTTGTTTATCATTACTAATTCTAATAAAAACGTGTTACGGTCCACATTTATAAAACAACAATTTAACAAGCAAGGTAAAAGACGTTGAAGGCAGCATTAAGTCTTCAAATGTGTGGTCAGAGATGAGACAATATAAAGAGTTTGCATATGACGCACTACCGCCGTCTAGGAACTCTTGAATAAATAATATATATATATATATATATATATATATATATATATATATATATATATATGTTTCATTTAGATTTTTATTCATAGTAATAAGAAATTTTTCTATATAACTAAAATTATTAATTAATGTCCTTTGTTCTTTGTCAAATAAATTCTTGACAAAGAACAAACGTTAATTAATTTTTACGTTTATTTACACAAGTTTTAAAGAAAAATTGTCTTATTTAAATATATATATATATATATATATATATATATATATATATATATAATATATACATACAGGGTTTTATATCGATGCAAATATTTAAAGGGTGATATAATAGGTGATTTTGAGTCGATTTAAGCAAACATACTTATATACAAGTGTTACTGTTTTTGAGATAATGCCACTTTTAATATTTCTTGATTTTACCGTGCTTTAAATATCGAAGTGTACAGCTAGTCTTATCTTATCGTTATTTTTTTTTCCAATTTCAGTAAAACTTCTTTCAATGGTCTTTATAGCATGAATAGATTAGAAAAAATTTTCAAATGAAAATTGAATTTAATTACAATACTAGGCGCATTCGCCAAAACGTAAAATAGCCCTTCATTATTTAGTTTAAATAGTTTAAAAAGCAGATTTTTAGAAAATGTTTTGCGGTTATCGCTCCACCCAGTACTTGAGTTTACAGAAACTGTTTCTGAATTCAAGATTTCTTTCACCTCACTAACACTGGAATGTAAAATTTTCTTAGCAAAATCGAGTTTATTTTCAAGTGAATCTACATTGCTATTTAAAACGTCACTTTTGACTTTTCGTTTATTTAGTGGAAATAATTTCAATTGTGGTAAATTTAATACAATCGTGCAAAAAGTATGAGCATCACGAACATTAAGGGTTGTACCGGTCTCCGGCCATATTCGCTATCGCTCAGCCTCCAAACATGGCCGGCGACCGGTAAACGTCCCTTACTGTACTTGATACTCAATATAATATTGCCTCGTGCAGTACTAATTTTGAACACCAATAATAATACTATTAATGTTTTAATAAATCGGACATTTTCTAAAAATCTGCTTTTTAAACTATTTAAACTAAATAATGAAGGGCTATTTTACGTTTTGGAATGCGCCTAGTACTTTGTAATTAATTTTTTCCAGTTTGTAAAAATTTTGTAAATCTATTCATGCTATCTTAAAGACCATTGCCCAAGGAAGTTTTACTGAAATTGGAAAAAAATTACGAAAGATTTTAGACTAAATCCACGTTTGAATTTTAGTGATTGCTTTTTTACAAATTAAAACTTTCATGTTTAAGAAGTTCTAGGCAAGAACCAAAGACATATTAGGCTTTTCTGATAAAAGAATATGAACAATCACTTCATAAGGAATAAAAAAACGGCAACACTTGGTATATGGGTATGTTTGCTTAAATCGGCTCAAAATCACGTATTCTATCACCTTTAAATCTTTGCATCGATGTACTTAAATAACTGTATATATATATATATATATATATATATATATATATATATATATATATATATATATATATATATATATATATATATATATATATATATATATATATATATATATATATATATATATATATATATATATATATATATATATATATATATATAATACTAGGATATAACCAAAACTTCGACCCCGCTAATACGATCCGTAATTATTTATAATCATGTTATAAATTACCTAAAATAATTTACACAAAAAATTAGGTGGGCGCAACGTGAAACACCTTATCCATCTTTTTATTTTTAAGAAGTGCCCCTCTTGAAATTTTAAATTCGTAGATTTTGTTTCATTTCTTCTCTGAAGAGCTCACCGCATCCACCTAACTTACACCACAGTAGATTTTAAAACAAGTAAAGGTAATAATTTAAACACTATTGGGTAAAACATGGAAGATTATTTTTCATTTTTTGAACCATTCGTGTGAAATAATGTTTGAGAGACACTTTTTCAGCTGGTGTATAAGTTTAACTTAGAATGACAAAAAAAAGTAAAAATAATTTTTTTTTTAAATTACAATGATTTATTACACTTTTATCAGTCATCTGAATCGAACATAATTCGTTAATTCTGTATATAAATTAATTACATCTGGTTCTTTAACATAACTTATATAATAATGCAACCTATAAAATTGCATGAAAGTTTTATATTTTATTACAGATTTCACTAGGTATATTGTTAACAATTTCTTTTTCTAGTAAATTTAAATTTTCAAATATACCGTGTAGTATCTCTTGAGCATAATTTTGTGTACGTATATGAGCTTTATCGCCATTAAGACTAATATAGATGCGGTTGTCATACGTCAGCAGTGAAAAATTGATTCCTAGAAGAAATAATCATTTTTAAAACTATAAAGTAACACCCATTTTTCTAATTAATCAGTACTCTCTAATCTTCCAACATTTTGAATAATTTGGTTACTAATAATACCTTCACTTTAAGCGTATAATTACAAAAAACTGAACTTTTACGATTCAAACTCTTAATTACAAATACTTATCTTTTAGGTTTAGGTGTTTAGGTCTATTTGAAGATACATTATGCAAAATTTATATGTTTCAATAACAATTGTACATATCGTCTTCAGTAATAGTGATAAATGTATGAATTACAAATGAATCAGCGTTGAGCAAATTTATAAATTATGAAAACATAATTAATAAGCCTCTTATAACAATTATCTCCTTGTATTAGAACGCCCACTGTTGAGCATTACATTAATATATTAACCATAAATAGTTAGATCTTTGATATATTAAATATTTCCCCATCCATTTTCCTCTAGTATTTCTTCTACA